>OZ024841.1:3703229-3750168 GCA_964017145.1 Agrocybe praecox
GCTTGAGAGGAATTTTACTAGTACGGCGGCGGTATGATATACATGAGTATAACATCGAAACTGCACAGTTTATAATGACATACCTTTCCCTTAGTAGTCGAAGTGCTCGACTTGGCCGACATCGATTGCGTAGGTTTGAACCAAACGAGGCTCTCTGACCTTGCACCTTGGTAGGTTGTAATCGTAACGGGCATTTGTGAGCTTTCCACCTTGTCTACTCACGGAATGGGGATTGTTATGAACTTCCCAGGGTCGCGCTGAACGCTCTCGACGCTGAGAAACTGTGGCGCATCACTCATTTGACGCACATGAATTATCGCTGGAATTAGCCGATTAAGTGGACTTCAACCGAAATCCACAAATCCGGACATCAACAAAATTTATTCGGTCATTTGTATGCCATTGCTAACTTCCATTCAATCAAAATTGCAATTAACTTCGTTTGTTTTCTTTGAAAAACATGTCCCTGAACATTTCGAAGTCTTTAACACGTTTAATCCTTCAATAATTGCAAATCTAGACAACTTCTGGCATTATCTTTCGAGTTCACAACATCATCGTGCCTGTTTAATCACATCTTATTCAGAATATTGTCCTTTTAAGCATTAACCTATAAATTTCTCTTCTCAAACTATCTTTCACAAAATTCCTTCTATTTAATTTTCATCTTGTCTTTATCTTAACCTTCTTGCTATTACTATTATATTGGTGAATTCTCTCAATTTCTTTCTGTTCTCAATCGATTTATTTCTTATTTCCCCTCTCTTCTCTTGTAACTATCTATTTAAACATATCCTACAGTACAGAGTGTAGAAGATTATAAATATTTAGACTATTACTCTGTATCTTCTTCAGTTAAATAACAACCCATTTCGTCTCACCACCAGTCATATTTTTTGCATTATTCAAACTTAACACTGTGTCCCATTGCCGCCATCATCTACAACGTCTCAAACAATGTCATGATCAACACTCTACACTTTTTATCTACATATACAACATCTCCTGCTAGATTTTGAACCCCGAGACGATTCCGTCTCGTCTCACCTCATCTACCGAACTCAGAACGGTATACATCGTTTCACATCTTTGAGGACTGACAATCCTTTACATGTGCTCACCTACGCTCAAATACACAAGATACAGTTCGACACTTTTGTTGGACTTTCTCTAGCACGGTCAGTTGCTAACAGATACTAATTATACTATGTTCTCGCAGCCGGAGGACGTCATTTCCCTGTTCGAGAAGTCCAATTTCGGAAGAACGCATAGAAGTCCCTTGGCTACATTATGGATCACGTCAGATTGCATCAATTTTGAATGGATAGGGTAACAAGGCTTATAGCAGAGACATCTCATTGTGTAGCTTCCGAAATAACGAAATATACGGCGGAGACGAGTCAGAAGACTTGTAGAACATGTATTATAGGTCAAAAATACATCTGAATTTATTTATTTTCTGAGGGAAAACATATGATAAGTATTTTTAGAGGTTAGACAATGGTATACATAGCATATATACACGTGAGAAACAATGTATTGAGCCGTTATGTGGGGTTTACAGTGAATGGTGGGTGTCTGGTCATCACTATTTGACCATTCTTAAAATAACTCACTAAAACGACATATTTCCGTGGTTTTTTCGACAGATATATACATTAATTATCATTCTACTAATTTATACGAAGTTACATAGGTGCTACGGTGCCTCAGAGGTGAGAAACAGAAAGTGATCAAAAAAACTTTGCGCGCGATCAAAAAAACTCGCTGTGTGGGATTTTTGGTGCAAACGGCACACCATAGGTTTTGATCCGAACCCTAACCCGACATGGCATCACGTACGTTCGTATCCGACCATAACTTTTGTATCTTTCATTCTTTATCCTCGGCTCTTTTCTTTGAATCCTACGTGTCAAGTTTTTGAACGGGCGATTTATTACAGAAGAGATACGAAAGCGTCGGAGGACGTACACGAAACTCACGACACAACGAAGATAATGGAGAAGGACGTGAAAACAGTACAGAACAATACTGCTATTTCTGGAAGGACGAGGATCGTAAAGTGACAACAGGGAACGAAGGATGGGAGAGTTGCTAAGAGATTTGGAACTTTCGAACGCCTTGGAAGTCTGTGTCTGGTTCATCTCTATCACTCCCAACGGCCTACTTCGCTTGCAGCACCCCAAGATTCTTCCTCAAGTCATTCACTCTCACGAGCTGGCGGGGGCGGCTATGCAGGAGGACGACACTCATACAACGCCATACCCATTCCCCTAACACAGCGCTCGCCGGAATTTCCAAGTTTATCTAGGCGCAAAGACCAACGTCCGAACCGGCGGGATCATCAATAGAGCCAGCCAGCGACCGTACATCCCAACTCGAACCAGTCCGGCGGGAATGCGAACGCAGCAGCACTTGCCTAAGTACCCATACCGGACGTTTACGTGCGCCTAGGTGCCCTAGCTTATGCGTCTGCCCATCCACGCCGGACCATCCCCAACTTTGGGCCGTATTTACTCCTGCAGATCCTGGGAGAGGGCGAGTTTGGGAAGTTCACGCTCGGTCTGCATAGTCAGTGGATAGGAGGTTACGGTGAAGTTGATCAGGATGGGTAACGTGGATAGTACCGTTAGGATGAGGAAAATCGAGAGGAAAATCGAGGTTTTAAAGGTGTGTTTCCCTACTCCTATCTTTTCTTTTCCTCGCGGATGGTCCAAGGCCCATGAGCCATCTTCTTGTGTTCAACGCTATCATTCACATATATAACGAATATTTTTCCATTGGTTCTCTTGTTTTAAATCTCATGTGGACCTCTATTTCCGCGTTTGTTGGCGCCAGCATTTGTGGAAGAGAAGCCGCAGAACCATTCCTTTTCGTTTTTCCCGACTTGCGTTGTTTCTTTTTAAAAAAAACTATTTTACTAACTAATCTGCTTTCTCCATTCGCAAACGCTCAAATCGTCCGACTATACTGCATCATGGAAACCGACAAATACATGGGCATAATTTTCAAACACAGCTCTGGAGGCAAATTATTCGACCATATCCTCGCGCACCGACACCTGTACCACAAAGACGCAGCCAAACTAAGGCTCCAACCATATACTATACGTATACTCAAAAAGATTTATATATATGAGAAGAGTTTGGCTGCCAAACTCTTCTCCCACATCGTCTCGGGTGTCTGATGCACCTACCAAAAAAACAATCGTACATCACAGAGCGCAGAGCCATCGTCCAGAGGCTAGGAGCGAGAGGTCCACGTCGTCCAATCCCGTCCCGCCGATTGTTATTACCGCCGTCGCTGGTCAGACCAGTACCACCGCACCCACGCCCACTCACAGCTGCTCGACCCAACAAGAATACCTCTCATCAGTATCGCTCCTCACTTCTCCGCCAACTTCTGTCGTTTCCAAGCTGGCTGGTAACAAACATCAGCCAGCTACACCGCAAAATAGCAACGTTCAGACATACCATCCAGGTCTAATACGATTCGGAGTCAAAGGGATGAGGAAGGAGACAGCCGAGTGGGGGTAGGCCCAAGGAGCTCTAGTTCAAAGAAGGAGAAGGATGAGCATAAACACAGTGCTACGTATGAGAAGGCTGTGCCAGGTCTTCCTCCTGCAGGAGCAGGAGCAGCAGGAGTGCTAGGACCACCAATGGCTTTTCGCATCCAAAGCGCCACCGCCTGTGTTGGTTCCTCCTGTTCAGCTTCCAGCGACGATGACTCCGGCTCCTCCTGCCACGTCATATCTGCAATTTTCGCTGGAGCAGACTTGAATACTTCGTCGGTTCGTAAAGCCCAAGGAACAGGCCATAAGAAAGGAAATACAGCAGCGACAGGATAGGCTTTGGGAAGATCTTTTGGTGGCAATGACGCTGGTGCCAACGAGAAAGAGGGAAGTGAAAGTCTGTCTGGTGCATCGCGGGCTGATTCGTCGATGGATACAACGAATGATGGAGAGAGGAAGGTCCATTAGGAGCTGGTCGCAGGACCAGAAGACGCCCGTTAGATCTGTGTATCCCGAGGCACCACTACCGCCGTACCAGCTACAGCCGAGAACGCCAACGCGACTTTACAACCGCCACCAATGCCCACGTCTGGGCACAGCTGCACGTTCGATCCATGAACTTGAACGCGTCTGGGTCGCTATTAAACTCTGCTGCACTGTCAATCAGTCTGACGAGAAGGATGGCAAGAAGCAGCAGCAGAGCCTCGTCGCTCCCCCTGTGCAGGTAGTAGTTACCACCCCAGCCTCGAACCTTGAGCGTTTCGCGCCCTGTACCTCCCACACCTGTTTGCAGCGAGGCGGGGGCTGGTGCCGTACCCACTACGGCTACTACACCTGTTACATCTTCATCTTCCTTTGTTTCTACGTTCAGGAACAGCATCGCTGCTGACAGCAGGGACTGCGAACGTCAACGACAGACGTCGACATCGTCGAACAGGCTCGGTGCATTCTATGGCTTGAAATTTTCTTCGTCGTCGCAAGCACATCAACAGCAACAGAATACTGTCTCACCTCATCCTTACGTTCTGCTACGTATCCATCACGGTGCGGCGTATCAAACGACAATCACTACGAGGCCACTACCGGAGGTTATGTCCCCCTGGACAGGGGTCGTTCCCTTTCACCACTGCATCTGGTTCTGAGGCGGTGGGACCAGCGTCTGACGATCCATCGCAGGACTTTGGGGATGAAATGCGGTTCAGCGTCAAGCTGACGAGGTTGGATAGATACGTAAAGTTTTTATATGATGCGTTGAGGCAGTGCGTGTTGTTCTCTTTTTTCTTTCTTTTTTTTTTCTTCTTTTTTTCCATCCTTCTTTTTCAATTTACATTTGCTCCGGTGTCGAGACCGAATTCACGCATCAACACCTGGTATCTTAATTTCTTTTTCTTGGGTTCCCCTTTTGTCTGCGCCATCGAACATACAAACTGTTTTTTTTTTTCTGTTTGCAGGCATGCAGACATTCGGCTGCCCGTGCCTAGATAGCGAACGAATTATACATATATATCCTTACCAAGGATCCAGCATTGCCAATAATGCAAGTCGAAGGGCAAGGTAAGCCTTGCTCCTTCTTACCTCGTTATGCACAGCATGGAGGACTCTGATGTTGACAAAGATATACCGCAGGCGAGCCAGAGGAAGACATCTATTGCGAATAGGAAATGATACTCTGCTTCGAGCAGCACCGTCAACCAGCCTAGCGAGGAGGATGGAAAGGAGCAGCAGAACCTCATTCCTCCTCATGTTGAAGTGGTGGTTACCACCTCAACTTTGAGGCAGGATGCAGTCTTCGTTCTGTCAGGTCCAGCACGAAGGAAAACCGTCAGGGTTGGCTGTGATCACGATGATGGGCCGGCTGCAGCTTCCAACAGCGTTGATATGTGCGGCTTACCACTTCCCTCTTGTCTAGTATGTTCTCAGCCTCAACGGGCGGGATGCCTTGTGGGCTGCTGATGAAGAGGCAGTCGTCATATGTCGCATCGGGTGGTCCTCCCATATCATCAGCATCATCTCATTGGGCCTCAAACACACCGGCATTTGATGACGAACATTCCGTCATCGTCGGTGAACATTGAACGTTGAACCTTTGTCCTCCTCGGCTGGGTTGGTAGCTTCTTCCAGTGTTGATCCCCTTTCACCACTGCCTCTGGTTCTGACGTGGTGGAACCGGCATATGGCGATCCATCACAGGACACTGGGGATGATCGATGGATAAAGTGCGGTTCAGCGTCGAACTGACAAGGTCGGATAGATTGGACGATACGTATGGTTTGAATATTTGAAGGTCGAAGGGAAATTTGAGGAAATTTTTTGTACGATACATCGAGGCAGTACGTACTACGTATTCTTTTCTTTAATATTTTTTCTCTTTTGTTTTTTCTTCGTTCTTTTCGATCTGCACTCTCTGCTGGTGTCGAGACTGGGCTCGTACGTCAACGCCTGGTATCTTCTTGATATTTTTCGTGTTCTTACGTTTTGTCCGGGCCACCGAACATATAAACCGATGAGCCAATCAATGTTCCACTTTGCACGCTCTCTCTAGATGCATTCGTCAATTTTCGGAATTAAATGATCCAAGTAGGGAAGGACGAGCACGGTAGAGTTGCGAGAGTGTGTGTACATAAAGAGAAAGGGAAACGGATGGAACAAAGGCGGAAGGGACGGAGCGGGGATGGCAGAATAACTGACAACCTCGGAGGAAATAATCGCTGGAATTATAATTGTAAATACGACGGTTTCTATGTAACATTTTGACAAGAAGCAACACCAAAACGAGGCAACTATGGGGAGAAAAGAATTGATATGAATGCGGATGCAGATCAACGAATATGAAAAAGGGCGAGGAACAGAGAGCAGGGTGAAATGTTCGTATAAAGTGGATAGCAAATTCGGCGCATAAACAAAGACTTGGGAATCTGTACGCTCGATGTGAAAGGGGCCGGAAGAGTAGGCAAATGTGGAAGGGGGAGAGGAAGAGAGAGAGGAAGATGACACGAGGAAGGCGAGAAGCGCACTTCAGTGAACCAGTGACATGACCTCTTAGACCAATTAATTCCTGATAGGAAATAGACCTAAGAGACCCCCCAGAAATGTTTTGTCCAAAACATTTTACCTCAAAACATTTTCTTCAAAACATTTCTTCTCAAAACATTTTTTGAATAATATTATATTACTTAATAATATTTTACTATTATTGAAAATGTTCCATTAGTTATAATTAGTTCACACAAAACATTACTTCATTGAAGCAGTTCTTGGGGTCCTAGTATGAATTTTTTTGTATATATTACAATTAATACAAATTCCAATCACTACAGATCTAATCATACTCACTTTCTGTACCTATTTCAAGATGATTCATATCCATTTCCATCTCATCCAATAATGCAGCATTATTTATCTCTTCTTCATCATCCGAATTTATTTCATATGCATCACTATCACTTTCATATTCATTATCTATTCCCAGAATCAAGACATTCTCAGTTGTTTCATATATGCGTGCCTCAGCAATTTCAGCATTGGTTGGACCCCAATTATCAGCTTGTTTACTTGGAATTATATGTGTTCCAGTTTCCCAACCAACACAAATACGTAATAAATATTTCTTTCTTTCTACAAGCTGTTGAACAATGTTTGGATCCTCCTTGGAGACACTGATAGCTTCATTGATCAAAGACCATTCCTCTTGTAACCATTGCTCCATGGATAATTTCTCTTGTATCAACCGTCTTTGTTCTTCATCACATCGGTTTACATCCAACAATGCTTTTATGCCTTTTCGAACAAAGTCATCTCCAAGCCACAAAGGAATATTGACTTCATCATCATATGCAGCTGTTAATCCAATATCTTGCCAGATATCATCATCAATATCAAGTTTGAAAAGCCCTTCAACTTCTATTGGCAATGGTGCACGTGCTCCTTTGGGGCACTTACATTTTGCAATTAATTGATTTAGGTCAACACATAGTTTGTTATAACTTCTTGCCAAACTTTGAATTCCAGGCTCTTTCCGTTTTATTTGCTGCTCAGCATGCTTTTCAAGCTTGGCTCGATTTACAGTTGCTCTATATGCACGCTCCATAACTTCAAGCTCAAATTTCCTATGGCGTAGACGTTCACGTATTCTTTGTTTTAATGCCAAAGCATTGACCCGTATGCGTAAAAATTGATTTCCAATCAATTTAGCCAAATTGGCCTTGTCACTAACAGATAATCTTGTACGCTTGTTTGAAATTGACTTCTGAAGTTTTTGACATTTAAGTTCAATATCAGTAACAGCCTCTTGTGCACTATAAAGGTCATGACCATCACTATAGTGGCTTTCTTCAATCATTGTATTGAATTTATCCAGTTCTGCAGTATATTGCTCAAGCTGCTGCTCTAATAGGAGGATTTCCTCAATTGATTTATTAGCTAGATTTTTTGATTGTCTTTGAAGTGGCTTTGTTTGTTCAACAATTTGATTTTCCCATTCTTCAGTCAAAACATCCTTTGTATATCCTTCATTGTAAACTTCATTTAGAATGCTTTCAGCAGTGGACTTTCTACTGACTGCATTATTCCATTTACGCTTCATCCATTGGCCTAACCCAAGAAGTGACTTTGAATCAAGATGTTTTACTTTGGTATCAATTGTATAAATTCGATTAAAATAGCCTGAAACACGACAAGAAGGAATTAAGGCCTTAATGGAGCTCCAAAACCGCTCACAGCCTTCACCATCTGTTAATCCAAAACCTTCACACTTTCGAGGATGATATATCAACTGGCAAGGCCATTGATGACCATAAGCATGAAATACAGATATTCCAAATACAATACGGTCCAAAACACCATCAAGAAATCCATATTTGTTGCAGCTTCTATGTAACTGACATCCAATGTCATATAGAACTCCAATCTTCATTGAATCAGGAACATGTTGAAAAAGCTTATCCAGCAAACATAAAGCATAATGCTGTTTCTCGCCTGCTGAAGTCATATTGACCAACCAAAGAACATGATCATGTCGACATAATAAAGCCATGAGCCCAGTATCAGCAAAAAATAAAGTACTGGCTTTGATTCTTTTGGAATCAGCAGCTACAAAAGACTCATTGCACCCATCAAGTATAGTTGCACTAACACGCATTCCTGGCTCAAATTGGTCAACAGTTTCTTCGTGAACCGGTTTCTTAGGACTTGACTTCTTTGTTGTTGATTTATTGCTTGGTCGTATTGTTTCAACAAAGTCTTCCATAGCTTTAGCTTCTTTAGGATCAATAAAAACAGTCTCGGAATGGACTCTTGGACCTGTCCAAGCCTCAGTTTGAGATTTGCGACGCTTTTGGGTAAAACATGCATCCAAACAAACAATTGAATCCACACTTTTGCACAATTTAAATTTATAACTTGTTCTCAAAATTCAAATTTGAACTTACACTTCATCAGGTTTTTTCCAATTCTGGCCACCAAAGCAAAGTGGACAGCGTTCTCGTAAATATTCACTTGGCCGATTCAAGGAATGAGCTTGATTGGCTATGAAAGTATAAGGAAATTGAAAAATGATCAAATAAATAACTTACAACCTTCATGAGGTTCATCAGTAGCATCAAAATCATGGACAGACTGAGGAATATAATGCTCTAATATTTGTATAAGAAGAAATATTATGAAATAGAAGGAGAACTTACCATTTTCTGGGAGATCATCATTATCAATATTCAAAACAGATCCTCGTATAGAATCGAGATAATCACGCATCATCAAATTCTTGGTATCTGTCAGTATTGCATACCAATGCATGGCATTTCCAAATCTAGTACGCAAGCTATCCTGAATATTGAAAAAAAAAAACTTAGCAATGATTAAAATTAAGTGAATATCAGTATATTCATACCCTGGTTTTAAGCTTGAATTTACGAGCACTAAGAAATCCTTCTAGTGTCTCACACCAAGCTGTTGTATTTGGAGCAGCATTGACAAAAAGATCACGTGCAAAGTCCAAAACGTTAAGGTCAACAGCCAAAGTTGGAAGCAATGGAGCACATGGAAAAAAACCACGAGAGAGAAGTTGTAAAGCTGGTTGAGTACAAGTGCAAAGATTTATTTTTTCAATTCCTGTAACATGCATAAAATAATTAATAATAGACTCTTTTAGTATATATAAATAACTTACGTTCAAAAAAAATACAAGTTACTTCTAACATTTTGCCTTGTGGGCAACCAGTACAGCCTTTGTTATTCCTAACACTTTCCAAGTTCCGCAGCCCAGATGACTCATTTAAGAGTTCCATATAAGGTTCCAACAATGCTGGAATAATATCCTCACTCCAGCGACGCCATTGGAGTTGTTTCTTTCGATATTTCTCTGTATCAACAGTAATAGTAGCTTCAGAAGTTGGAGGTACAACAGACTGGTCCAGAGCCTCCACAGAGATTCCTACACTAGACACAGTATCAGGGGCTACAACCTGAGAAAACATGCCAGAAGGTGTACGAATAAGTCCTTGGGCACTAAGAATAGCATTTGGTGTGTTGTAAGGTCTCCTCTGCTTTGGTACATCAGCAATAGGTAGAAAGACTGGAGCTGGAGACTGTTCAGCAGACTGAGACTCTTGTTGAACATTACCGCGAACACGGCGGAATGACAAGACCATAGTGGAGAGTGGGAAGAAGAGCAGGGAATAAGAATTCCCCAGAACCACACTTATATATGTCAGACAGTCTATAATTAGATAACAAACATGACATTGACAGCCTGAGAAAAATAACATGACATGTACGAAAAAAAAGTTTAATATAAACTAATTATCCCTGTGTATAACGACGACAAACAAAAAACACAGACAAAACACAGAGATAAAGAATATATTAAAATAGTGCAGCACCAAGAAAGCAGCTGGTTGAGAACCCTAAATTAAGTGATCATAAAACACAAAGAGATATCTAAAAACATACCAAAGACCCCAAGAAGAGATGTGTATCACATGGGCATGACATGTGGGACAGTGGGCGCACGACCAAAATATTCATAGAAAGACTGACAGTAGAAGGTGTATGCCACATGCTCGACAGCCTCCACCATCTCCTTGGTTGATGAGATGCGCGTTCCATTTGTTCCCGTGTGCATGATAGCCCTCATGTCTTTCAGGCGCTGGGCGCTGGGCCCGTTCCAGCTCGAAAGGACAATGCGCAAAGCCTCAACATACTCCATTTGGTCAGCATATTCACGTGCACCGAGACCTCTGGAAGACATAGGCCACTCGACGCTGACGAAAGTTTGTCGTGGGAAACAAGCAGCCACTAGAGCATCTCGGGCGTCGCGCAAGCCGGGCGTCAAACCATCTCGAGGCACCTGACAACGGTCCAAGGCTAAAAGTTCAAGTCGGAAATTGTGCTCAAAAAGATCCCACACAATTTCACGAGCAAGATTAGCAGTGATCCCGATATCACCTGAACGAAGAGCTGCACCCGTCACGACGACCTTGCCCCGCCAATACACAGCATCGGGAAGAGAGGTGTTGCCAATTGTAAGGCCGAATTTCGAATCAAGCGCGTCCATTGCTTTCGCCTTGCGATTTGTGTGCGAAGGTTGGGGTGCAGTCTGGTTGACAGCACTGGAACCGGCGACCGAAGGAGCCCTGGACGAAGCGGGTGCTATAGGGAAGTAACCTAATAACAACAAATTTAAACATAAGTAATAGTGGTAAATAATCAATAAAATAAAATAAAAACATACGGTTGCGGAGATCGAGTCTGTCATAAAAACCCATCGAGTAACCCAGACGATCAGCTAAGTACATCTTCCAATCTTGAGGACTGGGAAGTACGTTGTCACCAGGTCGACGATTCATTGTTCGCTGCAGCCAAAGAGGACGAATAAAAAGCCAGACAACCAGATAAACAAGAGTGCGCTTGTTGGAAAGTGCGCTGGTGGCCAGAACGTATGGATCAAAGACAGCATAACCACGAAAGAGATTGAAATTTGGATGATTAACGAGGGCCACCTTCTTGTTGACGCGGCGAAGGGCATCTTTCCAAAGCGTGATTAAAGCAGGGCACCATTCTGAATCGGGATCGACGAACTTCTGATCGTTGCACTGCCGGGCACCAAGCCGAATATGGGTGCTAGAGGAAGGAGTACCTTGAGAAGGTGGGGCAACAGTGGCAAGAGAGGATGGAGGCTGTGAGGCAGAGCCTACTATAGTGGAAATTGAGCTGGCGGGCTGAGAAAGAGTGGACATGCTGCTGGGAAGAACTGTGCAAGTACAATTAGTAAAAATAAACATATAAAAACCGATACATGTATTCACGTACCCTGGTAAATAATGGTATGTCCGAGATTGACGTTGACGCTACGTCGCAAATGTTGGCAAGCCATGAGACTTTCCTCACAAAATGGACCGGCATAGATGGGAGGCACCTCTGGCACAAGCTCAGAAACGATGCCCTCGGGGATTATCCCGTACGTTGAAGAAACGATGATGATGTCGGATGCGATAGCATCCGGTGCCCTTAATAGCCAGACCGGGCAGCCCAAGAGATGGTGATGGATGGCCACTTCAACGTCTGGAGTGAGGCACCCCACAAGGTCCGTGTTAATGGGGCGAGGAGTATCGTGATCGAGAATGGGGAGGCCCCTCCAACAAGTGAGGTAGTCGGTCCAAGCGAGGGTAGCAAGAAAATGGCGTTGAAAAGTGGTCACAGTCAGCAAGGTGTCGATCCAAGTTTGAGGCGCGCAATCGAGAGCAACAGATTGGAATACCATGTTGCGCTCGCTGCACGTAAACGCGTCGAGTACATCCTTCGGAAGCGTGGTGAGATTAATCTCGTCTTGAATCCGCTTTTGTAATTGTTTGCGAATAGCGAGGAAGTCCGCGCAGAGCTCGCGGCGAATACGACCCACCTTCGTGGACGGTGAACCGAGTTCAGGCTTAAAGTCCTGGAACTTGAGGTCGTACCACATGAGGGAATAAGGATGGCCTTTCAAAACGTCGGTGTCGGGTTTCTTCAGCACGAACGGCAGGTGAGGAAGTCGTGGATGGTGAAATTGTGGGAATAGAGTGAAGTCGGCCAGATGAAAACGTCCGTCAGAGCGCATGCGTATCTGATCTTCGACTTGGAAAAGGGCTGGGATCCAGTCCATGTTCGGCGAAGTGATAATCCTGCGTGTGGGCATCGGGTTTCCGTTGTCATCGTGGCCTGACGGGGAGCGCCGAAGACCAGGGATACCGAAGGGAAGATCCCTGATTTCACAGATTGCCAGAGCGTCCGTTCCTCGCAGGGTGACTAGACAAAATTCAGCCAAGTCATCGTAATAAAGAGGGCAATGAAACGTACATTTTTGAAGACTAGTTACCGTAAACTTGGGAAGATTTGTATTCTTGTATCGTGTAATTACATAGCAGTCGATGTAGAAATCTAGAATAATGAATGCGTAAGTTTGAACGGGCGAAATGAACGGATACACGCACCATTGGTCTCAGCTGAAGGAACCGACATGGTCCTGATTGGAGAAATTCCACGGAATGTCAGGGACTGGGGGGTGTAACGGCGTTGTGATATCGCAAAGCCTTTACAGGTCGACACAGTCAGACCTGCAAAGTTCTTCTCCAGCGACACAGTCAGCTGGAGAAGGGAGGAGCGACACAGTCAGCTCCTCCACTTTGCGCCGGATGGTGGTTGGAAGTTAGGGTCGGGGGAAAGGCGTACTGGTGGGGTGACTTGTAGAGGGTAAGGAAAGAGGAAGGGAAAACAAGACAAAGGGAAGGGAAAAGACAGAGGAAAGGAGTTGGAAGTAGAAAGGGAAGAATGAGTGAGGAACGTGTGAGCGGCGTTCAACAACCGTCACGGATATTTACCACAGCCAAACAACTTAGATAAAAATAGAAAGCGATGTGATAAGATTAGATAAGTTCACATCGGCCCGATGTTGACGAATGAACTTACAAGTCCGATTTCACTTGTTATCAAACACTTCCACCGCAATCCTTCCCGTCGTTGTTGTTATCATCGTGCTTATTATCTTACCCCTCTCTCCTCACCGAGCTGACTGTGTCGCTCGGTGTCAACTCAGCTGACTGTGTCGCTGAGTTGGATCGTTGTGCTGACTGTGTCGCACAACGACTCGGAGGAGTTCATTCTTTTCACTTGTTATCAAACATTTCCACCGCAATCCTTCCCATCGTCGTTATTATCATCGTGCTTATCATCTTACCCCCCTTTCCTCACCGAGCTGACTGCGTTGCTCGGTGTCAACTCAGCTGACGGTGTCGCTGAGTTGGATCGTTGTGCTGACTGTGTCGCACAACAACTCGGAGGAGTTCATTGCTACCTCGGTCCATTCCTCCACCACAATCTTACCCGTCGTCGTCGTTACCATCGTACCCATCTCTCCTCACCAATCTGACTGTGTCGCTCGGTGCCAACTCAGCTGACTGTGTCGCTGAGTTGAATCATTGTGCTGACTGTGTCGCACAACGAGGGCATTCTTCAAGTTCAACTTCGACGATTTACCTTTAATTTACACAAATACGCTGCTGAATACTACCTGCCAGTGGATTCCTTCAGACGACAATGAACTCCTTCCACCACACATCTTCCAACTTGCCAATAATGCCTACTATCACACGCGGAGGACGACCCGGGATCAGTGCACCGTGTTTAGGTATGATTGTTTTATTCGATTTACTACCAAAAGCCTAACTGCTGAATACCAGGACTCTTCAGACGGCAATGAACCCCTTCCACCACACATCTTCCAACTTGCCAATAATGCCTACTACTATCACATGCGGAGGACGACCCAGGATCAGTGTATCGTGTTTAGGTATGATTGTTTTATTTGATTTACTACCAAAAGCCTCACCCTTTCACAGACTTGACAAGCATCTGTTCGCCGTGTGGTTTTCTCCCTTTCATCTCATTCCACCTATACATGGAGCTGACTGTGTCGCTTCGTACCTTTCAGCTGACTGTGTCACTGAAATGGATCGTTGTGCTGACACCTGTAGCAGCTACTATTATATATCAGATATAGGCAGTTTCCTACCCTACGTGATACATCAGAGTAGCCAGTTTGCTACCTGCCTCTTTCAGACACCTCACCTCTGAGGGAGAGACACTGCCGGGGCTGCCGGGCTGCTCACAGGGGGCGGGAACAGGTAAACACCTGTAAACAACGCAGGAAACAGCGTCTCCGAGGTGCCCGCCGCTGTAATTGGGCTCCTGCGCTGCGTCGGGAATTGTTCGGGGCCCGGAAAATGCGTAGATATAATCAGGGAATATATTTGCATTTTCTGGCGCTGTTTGCGCCATCAAAAGAGGGCGGGACGAGATGGATTGCAGGATATGAAAGTGGATGACGTGTTATTTTTAGCACATTTTGATCATTTCGGGTGTTGCGTTATTTTTAATAACTCTATAATCATTCTTGTGCTATATTTATTTCACATATACATATGTTTTAGCCTAGATTAGATTAGATAGGGAAAAAACACTTGTGAACATTTCTTTTTGAGCGTCACTTCCCAATTCGGCACTTATTGCTGTTTTTGGCAAACCTCTTGCATAACATAGATGAAAAGTTTTAAAATGACATATATATATTATTCTGACATGTACCTTACATTAATTAATTAAAAGGAACAAGGGAGAAAGTGGAAAGGGCAAGGGCGTCTAACAGCCCAATGACCATGATGGTGGTGATGTCATCGTTCGGGTGGTGCTCCTCACTGTGAGGTGTTGAGGTTAGGATGGTGGTGGTTATGGAGGCGGTGGCGGAGGGGGTAAGACAGATGTGGTGGTAGGTCCCTGCATAGGGGTTACATGCCGTCGTTGTCATCCCTATCATCGCCGTCATTCCTATCCATCCTCCTCGCCGTTGTCGTCCGTCGCTGTACCTGTCATGCTGGAAACACAGCAACGAGAACGCGAGTCAACGACGAGAGCGAGAGCTGGTCTCGTTCTCGTACGTCGTACCCTCGTCCTCGTACACTCTGCACCTCGTTGTTGTCGTTGTTGTGTGGGCTGTGTGGTCTTCGTCGTCGTTTTGTCGTCGTCGTCGTCCATCACCGTTTTCGTCCACATCCAAGTCGTCATCCACGCTCACGTTGTCCGTCATCGTCCATGTCATGGTTGTCCACACGCGCATCCGCGTCCGCGTCCATGCCATCGTCCAAATTGTTATCGTCCTGAGAGGGGATGGGGTGCAGTTCGGAGGGGTAGTCATCACCGTCATTGTCCTGGGCATTGCCCACAGCCCTGTCCATAGGGAAGGACCAAGGCAGGGACGTGTTCTTCGTTTTCGGCGTCTTCATGCACTGCCCACATCCCTATAGAGAGGGGAGGGGCAAGGTGCGAGCTGTTGATGGCGGTGGAGGTGATGTTGGGGTCGTCATTGGCGGCGGTGACGACCACGTCGTGGCCGTGTCTCCGTCGTCGTCCTCCACCGCTCACATCCCTATCGAGAGGGGAGGAGCAAGGTGGGGTCGTCATCGTCCTCGCAGTGGTCGCAGATAGAGCGACGAGGACGACAGTGAGTAGCGAGAATGAGAACCGGTCTCATTCTCACATGTTGTACCCTATCGTCGTCGTCGTCCACTCGTCGTCATCGTTCACTTCCCACTATGTGTCGTCGTTCGTCGTCGCGTGTGCTGGTGAGTGAAGGTATAGGTTGACCCTCACACCTTACCAGGCACTGCCCACATCCCTGCAGTGAGGGGAGGGGCTAAGTACAAAGTGCCGGCGTGGTGATGGGTGCTGATAAGGAAGAAATGAACGCGCGTTGGTTCATTTCTGTCCAAATCCGGCTGTTCCCACGCCGGTCCGGTTCATAACCGGTTCGAGCACATTGTCGAACACGACGATGGCAGAGGCATAGGGACTTTATAGGGCATTAAAAACTTATAGAGAAACATTTAAAAAGTTTAAGATGTATATAAGAAGAAGAAAATCAAATAAACTTACATTTTCTCCATCAACACATTCAACTTTAGTATGTACAGTTCATAAACGGATGACATTGGTATTTGCTGTCGGATACAGACATTCATGATATTATTGACGAAAATAAAATATTAGTCATGAAAAACGGTAGAGAATTATAAGGTGGGAGTAGAATGAGTAGCTAGGTATTAGAGATAGACGACCAACATTAAAGAGAAAGACGAGAACAAACAAAAATGAAGTCCTCCACTATCAACATCCACTGAGTATGGGCACTAGGGTTAATTTTAGCTCCAATCCCACCATAGAAAAGGCCAGCAACAACACTGTGAAGACCGTTGAGCCCAGGCCTGCGTAGGCACTCCCAATCACCATCCGTTTCTTCAAATAAAATCGAATTACTTTCATCGAGTCTCCACTCGGGTTGGAGGATAGCCCACCACTTCATCATTTGATCGCCATATGCAGTAGAAGAAATGATGTTTATAGGAGGACGCCACACAGAAGATCGCGCGCGTTGAATCCAATCGCCCACGCAACTCGGTCGGTTAGTTTTCTTCAATCTTTTCGCCCCAGAATAGCCGTTGCGCTGTTCGAATGTCATCCACACTTCGATCAGACAGTGCCATCGAGGCCCTAATCCTTCAGGTGCCTGTATCATCTCCAATGCCTTCTTAAACCACTCTTCGGCTCTAGGATGGGGTTGCAGGGGACCAGTAGTATCATCGACCACCGTACTTGATGACGAAACACTCGTATCAGAGGAGGAGGATGAAATGCCGGAAGTACTTCTAGTAGAAGTATGGCCACGCAGACGCTTTCGTTCAGGTAAGGGTGACCATTGTGAATCCAATCGCTTTCTTCTCTTCCGGCCGTTGCAGACCACCTCGGTATCTTGAGATACCGATACTTGCTCCAAATCTGATAGAGTAAGTGGTGCTGAGAAGGCGAGCGAGAGAAAAGGAGCAGGAGGCGGCAGAGGAGACGGCAGAGGAGATGGCAGCTGTGGACTAGCAGGGGATGGCAGAGGAGATGGCGGTTGTGAACGAGCAGGAGGTGGCAGAGGAGATGGCGGCTGCGAACGAGCAGGAGATGGCAAAAGAGATGGCGGCCGTGAACGAGCAGAAGATGGCGGAGGAGATGGCAGCCGTGAATGAGCAGGAGATGGCGGAGGAGAAGGTGCCTGTGAGCGAGCAGGAGATGGCGGAGGAGATGGCGCCTGTGAGCGAGCAGGATATGGTGGACAAGATGGAGGCTGTAAACGAGCAGGAGACGGTGCACAGGATGGCGGCTGTAAACGAGTAGGAGATGGCGGCTGTGAACAAGCAGGAGACAGTGCAGGAGACGGCGGTTGTGAATGAGCAGGAGGCAACGGTTGTGGACAAGCAGGAGGCGGTGGTTGTGAATGAGCATGAGACGGCGGCTGTGAGGGAACAGGAGACGATGGCCCAGGTGAACGAGCGGGAGACGGTGCCTGTGAATGAGAAGCAGGTGATGCAGGACACGGCTGGGAGGGAGAGGGAATCGTTGCGGTCTGCTCAAGAGCATTGACCGTTGCCCCAGCTTGCTCGAGGTCGTTGGCATCCAGAGTTGGGAAACCGTCTTCTGGATTTAAGGCACGCGCTTGACACTCGCCGGGAGCTTTTAGAGAAAGTCAATAAATATGAATTTGAGTGACGAGAGACAAGAACGACTCACAAAAACATCTCCTCAGGTACTGCCCGTATATTGGTACAATAATCTTCTTGTACCGCAGACGTTCTGCCCGACCAAAATTCATCTTTACATCGCCGGTGGTTGTACCAGAATGGATACTATAAGTGAATGTTAATTGATATAGAAGATGAGTAAAAAATAAAATGCATACCTGACCACATTCAGACGCCCTCCATCTGCTGGCTCTGGACCTCCAGTTATAAGGGTAGCGTGCCACCCTGTCGCCTCGCATAAATGATCCAATATGGGCTGCACGAACTGCACAAGTCCTTGTATACATCTACAAGGGGAGACGAATCAGTAAAATTTCGAGACTATAGAAACCTACAAAACTCACCTTTGACGATCGACGGGTGCATTTGAAATTGGAGCTTTCAACTCCTTTTCCCAATTTGCAAATGCTACGGCATGCTCCTCTGCAGCCTGAAGATCCCAGCTATCCTGCTCCATGCACGAGAGAAGCTTGAACATGTCTCTTGCGATCCTTTCTCGACGAACAGCGAATGCACGGCGAGGCAAGTTATCAGCGATCACTTGCCTCTTCAACTCTTCTTCGATTTCCGCTCGATGGTTGACGCGCCAAAGATTAACAGGAGACCTGCGACGTGGACGGGCGGTCGGTTGTCCAGTAAGCTTGCAGAGTAGCATCCGATAGGGATTTGAAGCGCCAGATTCTTTAGGATCAAGGTCATGATCCTTCATGAACTGGTAAGCCAGCCATCGCTTAATTTGCTACATGAGGAAATCAGCTACGTCATCGTTGTCATCGGTCACAGTCACAAAAACATACCGCTTTCCTGAATTCAACAAGTCTCTTCCGTTCATGGCGCCTCGCTAGCTCGTCTTGGAATTGGTCTGCTGTCATCGATCCCTCATCAACTGAACCTAGCTCAACGTCTGGAGCATTTTCGTCAACAGCGTTCAAGTGCTCTTGGGAAGGCTCTTCGTCGTGAGGCAATTCAATCGGGTACCGCTTGAAATATCGACGTTGAATAGTGGCGAGGGCATCCGCCGCGTAACCACCTTGTACTCCAGCTGCGTATACCTCCTTCTCAGAGAGAAGGAACTCCTTCCGTGACCCTTTGAACGATCCTGGGTTAACCATTCTACAGGTTATCAGGTAAGTCATCGTTCTCAAGCCCGTTCAAGGGAAATACTTACACGAACTTGCTAATTCTTGTCAACAGAAATTGAAGGAATGTGCGCGTAAAGAATATGAGGTCAGTGTTAGAAATTGACAATAGTGTAACCAATAGTCAATAGACTTATAGTCAACAGTAAGGTCAAGTCTCAAATGCACAACAATGACTAGTCTTAATGAAAATAGTATATTGCTTCTGTATAACCAAAATCCCAATCTAGTGTCTTGAGTACTCCCCAGACATAGTAGGAATACTGCTTTGTTTGTTCCTATTTACCCCAAAAATCCCTAAGTGTGAATATAGGTGCCCACAATATTGCGTTCGAAATCAGTGGTGCACCAAACAAAGTTCTACGCTACATATTATATACTGCCGGATTCGTCTCGTTGAGGAGATTCCGAATCCTGAAAGATCTCGTCCATAGCTGTACTCTATAAATAACTATTTACGAAATACTGTCCAAAAACAGGGAAAAACACCGAAATCTATGTAAAAGTCCATATATACAAGTCCAATTCAAAGTGTTTGATCACTAATTTCAACAGTCAGGGTGCGTCTATTATCTTCCAAATATTTTTGATTTAATCACGTATTTATTATCTAGATCTCCAAAGAAATGGCGACGGCTCACGAAATCGACCCACCACCTAACGAAATCGGCCCACCACATTTTCGGAACTCTTCCTCGTTGCGTACAGGGTTCTCCCAAAAGAACGTCTTCGAATACCCTATGCCGCAAATGGAAAATGAAGGGTACATACGTGGTGAGTTCTCCGTTTCATACTTGTTAACCGAATCACATAAAAAGCGTTCATCCAGACCTCCAATTTATCAACTACCATCATGCAACTCCCCAAACAAACCAACGCTCAGAAATCCTCTACGATCCCACGCACCGATCCCAATACCACATCGAACATGGTCGGATCCGTGCCTACCGTCGGCCAACTCAACAACGGCCCTGCAGGAAATAATCTTGCACCAGGTATATTCCACATTTATCGACCGTCCTTTTTTCTTTTTCTTTCTGATTTATGATTCGCTAGCGGCTGCACCTCCAAATCCTTCGATCATCCGTACGTTACCCTTAATTAAAATGTATATCTCAGCTAACTCATTTCTCTTAGAACCTGATGTTGCCATGCAGCACGGGGCTTCCTACAACGCTAACCATTCGGCGATTCGAGCACCCAACCCCTCTAATCTCATCCAACCACCCACTGCTCCTTTTGGTCCTAGCTATTACGTCGTTACGTCGGGCCAAGAGGTCGGAATATTTGAGACATGGCGAGTAAATTTTCTCTAATTTCTAGCGTCAATAGTCTAATCTAAAAGGATCATGTATAGGAGGATTGCTCACCTTCCTTTGGCCAATTTCAGGCTGCTCGCCTTCGCTAGCTTCTATACCTGGGATGAAGCAATCATGCATTACACCCAAGAGTTCAACAATGGCAACATCAGAATTGTTCGCAACGGTTTTTCTATGTCACTCTCACCATCACAAGTACCACAGATGGGTTTGACCCAATCGGCGGATCCTGGACGTGCCGTACCATCTTCAGTTTCTCGGGGAGGACCCACAGTACCAAATAGTAACCATGCTTCTGGCGCAATCACGGCGACCTCATCCACATCTGCAGATCCTGCAGGATCTGTTGATGATCCGATTTACGTTGCATCCACTGCACCTACCCCCGTGCGTCTTGGTACTCAAGCGCAGCCTATCCACATTCATTCCAGGGATAATACACCAATCTTAAGCATGCGTGGCGGAGCACAACATCAGGCCACAAATTCTCAAGTATCAGGCGAGAATTTGGGCACAGTTCTCGTACCAGATACTCCTATCCTGGTCACTCGTAGGCAAAATCCTCGAGTCGTTGTTATTGATGACTCTGATGATGAACGTCTCGCTCATCTTCCATCTTATCGAGATGCAATTCCTCCATTTCGTACCCGTTCACCACCTCGTCTGCCACCTCGTCCACTTGGTTCACCATCTCGGATTTGTTCGCCACCACCGTCTCCCCTTAGCCGCCGTGCCAGCACACGCAGCATACGTGGGACCCGCAGCAGCCTTCAACTGTATTTCGGGCTACGAAAGAAAATCCCGAATCCCAACTCTAACTCAGGGTCTCGGGAAATTTTGAACACTACCGAAGCTGCAAACTCTGCAACTAGCTCAGGGTCTGCAGCCGATCAGAGCAGAATTTTGACTGCGCTTGATGCCGCTCCACCCCTTTCAGCCCCAAGCAGGGATCATTTGGCACCTACAGCCTTGTCCACGCTTCAGCCCCGTTCTTTTCCTATGAGCCCAGCCCCTACTACATCATCCACGCTTGTTTCGCCTGCATCTTCTATTCGCGACCAATCCAGTGGCCCTGCAGCCACTAGTACCCCACGAGTTCATCCTTTTCCTATCAGCCCACGTACACCAATTACACCTATGTCTGGGCAGCGCCGTTTCCACCCTCTTTTCCCTGAAAGCTCACCTGAATTATCCGTTGACCGTCAACTCCATATGCAAGCCAGCTACCTTCGTTTCCTTGCTATACAAGCTTGTTTTGCTGAGGACAAAGAAAAGCAAGAAGCTATGGAAGTTGACGAAGCTCTTAGCCCAACCCCTTCTCCATCAACAAGTCAAATTGCCGGTTCCTCTGCCAGGGTGACCTTCAACCCCACTCCTGAAATTTATACCATCAACCACGACAGTGATAGTAACAGTGAAAGCAACAATTCCGAGTCTGAGTTCAATGGCATCATTGATCTAACCCCTGAAGAATATGATCAGCTATATTCGACAATTGAAAACATTGATCCCAAGGGCAAAGGCAAGGACCGCATGCTCTAATTTTGCTTCATACTTGTACGCCTCTTATGTCTACTCCCATTTTAATTCTTTTTTTTTTGCTGGTTTTATATGTAAATAATGATGCTTCTTTCTCTCTTAACATACCTTTCATTTCACATTCTCGCCTGCCTTGTATGTCACTAATTCTGGTGCTACATATTTTGTTCTATAATTTTATTCCACATATCCCCCCATCCTCGTATATCACTACTAACTCTTGTGCTTTGCTCATGCTACATATTTCGTACTATACTCTTATCCTGCCTATCCCCTCAGATACCTTCTTTTAATATCTTGTGTTCATGGAATCATGTGTTTTATTCATTTTCATATAGACCCATATCTGTCGTGCATATAATGATATACTTTGTCTTCAACTATGAATATGATTGGTTCTTGGCCGAATATATGTGGGCATTGAATTACCTGTCATTGAGAGTTAACAAAGAGCTAAACTGAAATAAGTAGTAACAACTGGCACCGAATAATGTGTCGTGAACTATGGATAATGTATGATGTATCGCGAAATATGGATGCTTGTGCCACACGTTACTTCGACTTTCTGAGATTTAACAGAAAATCGCACCTAATAGAACATATTCAATGACCTCAGCACACATCGTTTTGAACATCAAACGATTTGCGTCACGATAGTGGAGTAGAACCTGATGATGTCGTTCTCTGTGCTAGGAGGCTTCAGTGGCTTCAATCACAGAGTAGCATCTCTTGAGCTTACTTTAAATAATTATGTGTATTGAGGACGCATCAGTGGTCTATACAATAATCGATGTTTGTCCGAGTAGCTAGGCGGGAGTAAGAACGAGAACAAAATTTGAGATTGATTTCAGACCCAAATATTGACTCGTTGGTATCATCAGTGAATATCAACAAGATCTATGGAACTGTACATCTGAAATGAGAATTCCGTTTGAATTACTAGGTTAGGATCCGTGAAATATGTATTCGTTCAGCAGCTGCGAAGATACATATTTAGCATACTATTTAAGGTTGATGTCGTTCACCACTGCTCTCATTCCGACTCATTTTTCTTTGACTCAACTTGACATATATATTCTTAGATTTGTTCCAGGTTCGAATACTAGTAGGATGATTCATGTACTCAAAAAGAGTACATCGAGTAGCAAAACTGATGAAAAAATACATTCAAAAAAATAAAACTACCATACATGCGTTGCTGGCTGGCTAGTAACTGGTGTGCGGAACTATGTCATGCCTAACTACAAAATTCCCTATCTAGCATGCTGCATTACCCTCGTATTTAGCTAAGAAAGAGAGGCCCAATCGCCAGCGAGTTTTGTTCTTGAGTTCTTCGAGCACCCTTTGCCACGGAGTCAAGGTTTCATAGTAGTCGGTTGCTTTCATAAATTTGTTACTGACCCAGCGAAAGAGGCCTCCCGCGGCGTACTGCATAAAAGAGTAGCGATTCTCGCCAGACGAGATGACGGTATTTGAATGAGCGATAACTGCGGACGGAATAAGGATGGTGGATCCAGGCGGAAATTCGATAACTAAGCCACATTCCCATAGAATCAAATGACCTCCTTTGGTAGGGTCGTAGTTTCCCAAACCCGTTATTGCGCACCAGCCGAACGCAAGGTTGTTGAAATCGCGATGCTTCCAGCATACCGTTTGTGGCCCCATGTTGAATGTTGTTGAAGGAAGGATGCTGGTGTCGAAGACGCGCTCCAAGGTGGGGTCGTGCTCGTAGAGGTGGCTGAGGTTCTGTGTTGTAGTCGTGAAGATTGGGGGCCCAAGTGACCATCACATCTGGGTACGCATGTAGTTCACCTGTAGCAGCTGCCTTTATATATGAATATAAGGTAGTTGCCTATACTAAAGTATACATCCTGGTAGGCAGTTTGCTACCTTCCGCTTTCGGACACCTCACCTCTGAGGGAGAGACATTGCCGGGGCTGCCGGAGCTGCTCACAGGGGGCGGGCACAGGTAAATACGTGTAAACAACGCCGGGAACAGCGTCCCCGAGGTGCCCGCCGCTGTAATTAGGCTCCTGTGCTGCGTCGGGCATTGTTCGGGGCCCGGAAAAAGCTCAGATATAATGTAAGAATATTTTTTGATTTTTTGGCACCCTTTGCGCCATCAAAAGAGGGCGGGACGGGGTGGATGGCAAAACATAAAAGTGGATGACGTGTTATTTTTAGCGTATTTTGAACATTTTGGGCGCTGCGCTATTTTTAAATATGATATAATCATTTTAGGTACTATATTTATTTTATATACACGTGTTACCTAGATTAGATCAGATATCTAAAAAAGCGACTTGCTGGTTTCTATTTTTATTTTCGGGCTCGTCATAATGACATCATGCTCAGATTATCTATTTCTATCAGCCGTTCTAATCCTGTTAATCGGCACTTCGGCAGACTATCGACTTGTCTAGGCCTTTGTGCACTATAAATAAATCTGACATATTTCGCCGCTACGCAAAACAGAATACTATTACCCCAACGAATATCATTCTTCGGGACTTGAAGAATTATTAGAAGCTAAGAATGTATCATAGATACTGCTCAAGATGTATTATTATGTGGCATTGTACGATACGAACAAAAGACGTGACTACATGACTACTATACCAAAAAGTAATATTAAACAGCAACGGACGAAAGATGACTACAAACTGCAATAAAATCCTCGATAATCAACGACCATTGCGCGTAAATTGCTGAATTTTTTTGTGCTCCGATACCTCCGTAAAACAGTGCAGTGATGACGCTAAAAAGTCCGTTGAGGCCAGGTCTACAAAGGGCTTCCCAATCACCATCTATTCGGCTGAAATCGATGGTTCCTTTGTTGTCGAGTCTCCATTCGGGTTGTAATACCGTCCACCACATGAGCAATTGGTCGATGTATTGAGATGTCGAAATTGAATTGATGAGAGGGCGCCACGTAGCAAGTCTAGCACGTTGAATCCAGTCGCCTACACAAGTAGGTCAATATGTGGTCTTCAACCTCTTGATCTCAGTGTAACGATGCCGATCTTCGAACGCCATCCATTCTTCGAGGAGACGCCGCCAATTAGGTCCAAGGTTTTCAGGCGCCTGTAGCATCCGTAGAGCTTGCTTGAACCATGCCGGTGCATTAGGGCTAGGTTCCAAAGAGGGAGAATCATCCGCGACGATGGTGGCAGACGACGAATCAGTTGTCCGAGATAGGGCCGACAATGAGCCAGCACTGGTACAAGATCGCTTTGGTGGAGATCCCTCCAAGACTTTGGCCCTGTTCTTCAGCCCTATTTCTCCCATATCCCACTCATTCTTCTCCCTCTTTCTTCCTCGTTGAGGTTTGGGGTGAGGCAAGATAACTTCTTGGCAAGCAGTGGGAGGAAGAACCACGTCGGGTGAAGGAGAAACTACATCGTTGAGTTGAGAGTCGTGAATGATAGATGGACGCGGAGAACACTGAGGAGATGGCAGGACCGACTGTGCACGAGAAGATGGAGGGGAAGGTGGATAAGATGGTGCGGGTGAAGGAGGAATTCCATCGTTGAGTTGAGAGCCGTGAATGAAAGATGGACGCGGAGAACGCTGAGGAGATGCCAGCAGGACCGACTGTGCACGAGAAGGTGTACGAGAAGGTGGATAAGACGGCGCGCAAGATGGTGCGGGCGAAGGAGAAATTCCATCGTTGAGTTGAGAGTCGTGAATGAGAGATGGAGGCGGAGAGCACCGAGGAGATGGCAGGACCGACTGTGCACGAGAAGGTGCAGGAGAAGGTACATGAGACTGTGCGCAAGATTGTGCACGAGAGAGAGCAGCCGAATGATCAGGGGTTTCCTTTGAAGGATTCACCGGGAGGTCTGTAGGAAGGAATATGCCCAACGTCATTCCCGGAGTAGGCACAGGATGTGTGATAGGCACTGTTGGAGAAACGGGTGAGAAATCCGCATTTAAATCGACGTTCGAAGACGACCAGGAAACGTCTGCGACTAGTCCAATTTCAGGTAGCGGAGAGCTAGACCCAGCTCGAGCCGCAGTTTGCTCCAAAGTGTCGATCGTGGCCCCAGCTTCCTCAATTTCTTTGGCATCCAATGCCGGATATCCTTCTTCGACGTCCAAAGCGCGTGCCTGACATTCAGTACGAGCTGAATAAACGAATGAATATCGTCGTGCAATGATACGCTGTATTCAAAACTTACAAAAACATTGCTTGAGATATTGGCCATATATTGGCACAATGCTTTTCTTGTAGCGAGCGCGTTCAGCGCGACCAAAGTTCATCTTGATGTCGCCGCTCGTGGTACCGGAATGAACACTAATATACAGATGTAAGTACCCTAGCCAGCAAGTACCATACAACCGAGAACATACCTGACAACATTCAAACGTCCGCCGTGGGCTGGCTCTGGTCCGCCGGTAATCAGGGTGGCATGCCACCCAGTTGCTTCGCACAAAAGATCGAGAATAGGCTGCACAAATCGAACAAGTCCCTGAATACATTTGTGAGAAAATTGTATTTAAAAAAATCGTAGACCAAGAGTAGAAATAAATACACACTTTTGTCGGTCAGCCGCAGCTACTGAGATTGGGGTTTTTAAGCCTTCTTCCCATCTAGCGAGTGCGATGGCGTGTTCTTCCGAAGCTTGGACCCCCCATCCCTCTTGCTCCACAGCTGGAAGTTGCTTGAACATATCCCTCGCAATCTTCTCTCGACGAACTGCGCAAGCACGATGAGGCAAGCTTTCCGCGAGCACTTGCCTCTTCAATTCGGCCTCGATTTCGTGACGATAGGACATCCGCCATATGTTAACAGGTGCTTTACGGCGTGGACGAGTAGTGGTTTGGCCGGTGAGTTTACATATCAAAGTACGATAGGGATTATCAGCACCCGAGTCCTGAGGGTCAAGGTCGTGGTCTTTCATATACTGGTAGGCCAACCAACGTTTAATTTGCTGCACAAAACGATAAGACGTCATCAGATTTATCGATTATCTGTGACAAAGTCACAACGACCGTGTACGCACCGCTTTTCTAAACTCCAATAACTTCTTTCTCATTTGACGTTGTAGGGTCACTTCTTCCAGTTCTTCAGGGCTCAGTGTTGCCTCGTCTATCGGTGCAAGCTCCTCGTCCGGCCCATCATCGTCAACAGCGAGCAACTCCTCTGGTGTGGGCTCCACGTCGTGAGGCAGATCAACGGGAAATCGCTTAAAATAGCGACGCTGAATAGTCGCGACGGCATCTGCAGTGTAGCCACCAGCAACACCAGCAACGTATGTCTCCTTCTCCCGAAGTAGGAAATCCTTACGCGCTCCTTTGAAAGACCCGGGGTTTACCATTCTATGCAAAGCCGATAAGTCAAATCTCAAGCATCACAAAATCGAAAACCTACATATCAATCCGTTTACTGTGAGCGCGAAGGAGTAGGAGAGCAGGATGGGCAATAAAAAGTTACAGGTATGTACACATAACCTCTTTAATTATTTTTCGCGTCATTTACGAGATCTAACAGAGTCAGATCTCCGATGAAGGACTCCGAAAGCAAGGCATCAATATCGAAAATGCGTCCACAAACGAGATATCAACCCTGCCGCCTCGTCTTTCCTCAGGGTCTTTCTCTGCAGAAAATTCCCCAAGTCCTATCCTATATATGGCTAATAGAACGGAGACGAAATCGTGAGTTTGCGTCTGTTTTCGGACAACCAAATTGACATAAAAGGCGTGAAGTTTAGGCCAGCAAACCATCCCCAATTTCTCAAGTAATATGCAGCTCCCAAACTCTTCTAACTCTCAACTCCGCTCTGCTGGACCTCCAGCCCCCCTCACGGATACCCCTCTTGATACAACCTCGTCCATAGCGGACAATCAACTCAACGCTACTGGTACGTTCGAGGCCCATATTCCTCATTTCGTAGCTTACACCCCCCGATTTCTTTAGGAAATCTTCCCCAAAATGTGGTGCCCGCCGTTGGTAAGCTATTACACCAAATAATTCACTCCTCATTTCATCGCTTACATCCGCAATTGCTTTAGGAAATCATCCCCAAAATGTGGTGCCCGTCGTTGGTAAGTTACGAATACTCTCTCCTCATTTCGTCGCTTACATCCCTGATTTCTTTAGGAAATGTTCCCCAAAATATGGTGCCCGCCATTGGTACGTTATTACACAAGATAACGCCCTTTGAAAATTTCTAACCCTATTTTAATAGGTCCCAACGTTAACGTTGCACGTGCGCAAGGTCTTTGCCCTAACCATTCTGCGATTACAGCGCCCAATCCCGCACCTGTAGCAGCTACTATTATATATCAAATATAGGCAGTTTCCTACCCTACATGATACATGCTTGTAGCCAGTTTGCTACCTTCCTCTTTCGGACACCTCCCCTCTGAGAGAGAGAGACACTGCCGGGGCCGCCGGGGCTGCTCACAAGGGGCGGGCACAGGTAAACACCTGTAAACAACGCAGGAAACAGCGTCCCCGAGGTGTCCGCCGCTGTAATTGGGCTCCTGCGTTGCGTCGGGCATCGTTCGGGGCCCCGAAAGAGCCCAGATATAATCAGGGAATATGTTTTGATATTTTGGCACCTTTTGCGCCATCAAAAGGGGGCGGGACGGGGTGGATCGCAAAACATAAAACTGGATGACGTGTTATTTTTAGCTTATTTTGATAATTTCGGGCGCTGCACTATTTTTAATTATGATATAATCATTGTTAGTATTAAATTTACTTTACATGAATAATCCTAGACCTTAGATTAGATTATATATATAGAATAGCGACCTTGCATCATATGTCTTAAGAGGCACTTCCCAATTGGGCACTTATTTCCCTTTTTGGAACATCTTTTTCAAAACATATGAAAATGTTAAAAATGGGAAAAAATGATTTTTATTTTGTATACTACTATGTTCTGGTCAATCATACATCTACTATACTAATTAAAAATGCTCAGAGGCCTATATTAAGAAGAACAGGAGGAGAGGACGAAGATGAGACACAATGTCTCTCGTCGTCGTCCTCGTACCCGCTTGTTCGTCCACCCCGAACCCGCTGGTACCCACTCGTGGCTCCTGCTCATACCCACGTCTTCCTCTTCACCTCCTTTACGCTCGTTGCGCTGGTCGTGGTCTCCAACGTGTACCCCTCGTTCGCACTGGCCACCAAACGACGTGAACAGGCACGAGGAGTCGGTCGAGAACGTTGAGTGCAAAGACGAGAGTGTTCTCGCTTTTGGCGCTCGTTCTCGCCCTCTTCGGTGCTCGTTCACGCCGGTCCAGCCCCCCTCCTCGCTCCATTGGTGTGCTTCTCGGTGTCGTGATAGGTGACGTTGCTTGCTACTGGTTGAGATGACAATGGGAGGGGTGTGGGGCTAAACAGCCGTCGTGGTTGCTGGACGTGGTGCTATTAGATGCCCTCGTGTCGTGGTCGCTGGACGTGGTGCTATTGGCTGCCCTCGTTGCTGTCATCGCTCTCGTCGTCGCCCTTGTTGCCGTCGTCTCGTTTTCGTCATCACCCTCTTTCCCGTTGTTGCTGTCGTCGTCCTCTTCGCCCTTCCTCGCCATTGTCGGCATCCACCTGGTGTTGGGCCGGTGGTAGAGACGGTGGAGCAGGGGAGGGTGTTTGTACCGAGGGCAGCACCTACATCTCCGCAGAGAGGGCAAGCGCAGGTGCGGCCGTTGCCCGCTACTGATATGTGGGCAAGCAGTTCGCTGCTCGTCGTGCTCGTGTTCGTCCCGGTCGTTTGTCTGCCCAGCTCGTCCCAAGGAGCGTGAAAGCTGTCGTTGGCGCTGTCGTTGCGCTCGTCATCGGTGGCGGTGAGGACCATGTCGTGGTCGTGGTGCCGTCATTGTCCTCCACCGCTCACATCCCTATCGATAGGGGAGGAGCAAGGTGGGGTCGTCGTCGTCGTCACCGTCGTCGTCCTCCACCGCTCACATCCCAATCGAGAGGGGAGGAGCAAGGTGAAATCGTTGTCGTCGTCGATGGTGGTGGCGAGCACCGCCCACATCCCTGCCAAGAGGGGAGGGGCATGGTGAAAGACGTTGCCGGCAGTGGTGGTGGTAGGGAGAAGATAAGAGAACATCAACCATCACGGTTGATTTGTGCCCAAATAGGGACTTTCCCGCGCCGGGCCGACTCATAACCGGGCCGTGCTCATCGTTGAGCACGACGATGATAGGGCTTACAAGGGTCCATTGGCCAGATTAAGTACTGTGGTGTAAAGCAGTACATAGTATGTGTATTTTTTGATAGAAAATTTTTAACATACACAAAAAACACCGGTCTGGGATATATCCGAGTCGAGTTCATCGTCGTATTCGACGATGGCGGCAACACGGATGTGTTTATTAAGATAAAACCCAGATAGTATTTAGAGATACCATACATGTAGATATGCAAATGAAAGAACATAAATTGAAATGTTTTCATTGAATAACACTGTTTTGAGAGTTTATATCGCGACCGTGGTGATTTCGCCCATATGTTGAATAATATATTTTATATTCCATGCAAAAACCTCAATGAAACATCATTTAAACTTTATATAGAGTACTACAGGTTAACAGCTGAAATGTTAGAAAATTTGGCCACCAGAATTTTTTATGAAGTTATTTGATATCGCAAGAAAATACATCAATTTCAAAGACAAGCGCCTGTGCGCTTCATATACCGGTGAACTTCACAAAAAACAATTTCTGTGTATGTTGAATGGAACAACGACGGTAACACAGACTAGTCACGGAAATTGAATTTCAACTAGGTTACATTATAGCTACCTAAAAATAATAACAACGGTAGCTACACATATTTAGAACAAGTGAACACTGAACAGTGAATATACATAAATGATAAAGCAGACACGAGCCTATTCCTCACGTCAGAGTCAGTCACAGAAAGTGAATGGCACCTGAGGTGTACAAAACGAGAAGCTAAGTGCTATATATGTCAGATATTGCATACGATATGATACTAAAATCATCTCGTATGTATATCCACCAAGCACAGTTAGTAAGAAAACAGAGAACCAATATAAGATAATGAAATGTAATCGCACGACGAACGTTGCAAGTCTTCATTTCGACGTATATATTTTTCTTCTCTTAAATACCAATGTAATCTACCATACTAACATATTATAATACTTAATATAATACAGAAAGGCCAGTAAGCCCCCTCATCGTCGAGCACAACTTCGACGAGCGCAAACCGGTTATGAGCCGGACCGGCGTGGGAAAGGCCCGATTTGGACAGAAATGAACCGACGCGCGTTCATTTCTTCCTTATCAGTGCCCATCACCACGCCGGCACTCTGCACCTAGCCCCTCCCCTCACTGCAGGGATGTGGGCAGTGCTTGGTGAGGTATGAGGCACACCTGAAACCTCCACTCAACGTACACGAACGGCGACGAACAACAACGACATACGCCAATCATCGTCGTTGCCACCGCCGTCCCACTAGCTACGACGCCAACCACAACGATAACGAAAGCAACCAGCTCCTCCCCTCGTGACAGGGATGTGAGCGGTGCAACACGACGACGACGACGACGATTCAACGATGGTGACGATGGCTACGACTAGGGTGGCTATGGCTTGAGCGAGCACGAACGATGGCTAGCGCGCGCACAACGAGTAGCACGGGCACAATGCCTAGCTCGAGGACAACGAGTAGCGCGAGTACGAGCAACAGCTACCTCGAACACGACGACTAGCGCGAGCACGAGCAACACCTACCTCGAGCACGACGACTAGCTCGAGCACGGCGACTAGCGCGAGCACGAGCAACACCTATCTCGAGCACAACGACTATCTCGAGCACGAGCAACACCTACCTCGAGCAACACCTACCTCGAACACGGCGACTAGCACGAGCACGAGCAAAACCTACCTCGAACACGACGACTAGCGCGAGTACTAGCAACACCTACATCGAACACTACGACTAGCTCGAGCACGAGCAACACCTACCTCGAACACGACGGCTAGCTCGAACACGACGGCTAGCTCGAACACGACGGCTAGCGTGAGCACGACGACTAGTGCGAGGACAATGGCTAGGGTGGGCTGAGAACAACGTGGCCAGCCACCTCGACAATGGTTACCTAACCCATTGCCCCTCCCCTTGTCAGTTCAACCAGCCTGCAGCAACAAGCAACCCCACCTATTACGAGCGCGATAGACCGACGACGGAGAAGATCAGAGGGGTTGGATTGGCGAGAGCGAGCGACGAAGAGGGCGAGAACGAATTGAGCGTCGAAAACGAGAACCCTCTCGTCTTCGCACTCGACGTTCTTGACCGACTCTTTGTGTTCGTTCACGCTACTTATGTTTAGGGCTGTATGATTACTATGATTACACGCATGCTCCGTCCCTGTTCATTCAGTAGTGTGCAAAATATATTTTTCATTTTTTAAAATGTATGTGAAGGACAGTACCAGAAAAGGCAATAACTACCGAATTGGGAAGGGCCGCCCCAAAACAAAAGTAGACAGTTCGCCTTTGTTAACATCTAATCTAATCTGGGCTAAAACATATGTATATGTAAAATAAATAAAGCACGAATATGATTATATCATACTTAAAAATAGTGCAACGCCCGAAATTATCAAAATAAGCTAAAAATAACACGTCATCCAGTTTTATGTTTTGCGATCCACCCCGTCCCGCCCCCTTTTGATGGCGCAAAAGGTGCCAAAATATCAAAACATATTCCCTGATTATATCTGGGCTCTTTCGGGGCCCCGAACGATGCCCGACGCAACGCAGGAGCCCAATTACAGCGGCGGACACCTCGGGGACGCTGTTTCCTGCGTTGTTTACAGGTGTTTACCTGTGCCCGCCCCTTGTGAGCAGCCCCGGCGGCCCCGGCAGTGTCTCTCCCTCAGAGGGGAGGTGTCCGAAAGAGGAAGGTAGCAAACTGGCCACCAGCATGTATCACGTAGGGTAGCAAACTGCCTATATTTGATATAGAATTCTAGCTGCCATGGCTGAATCCCGGATCGATGGTACCAACAGCTCCAGCTCCCTTTGGGCCAGGATACTACGTTATAATTTTTGGCGAAGAGGTCGGCATATTCGATGCATGGTATTTTTTATTTTACATATTTTCAAAATATCCGGCATAAAGCTAATCATGTATTTTTCTAGGTCTATTTCTCACCTCCCGTTAGCCAATTTCAGACACCTCTCTTTTGAGAGTTTCTATTCTTGGACCGAAGCCCATGATTTTTACTCAGCGGAGTTCGCAGCAGGGAGTGTCAGAATTCGTCGTGGTGGCATCATACATCCATGTCAACCCATCTCTCAATCTCGATCCACTTGTGCACCACCCGGACCATCCAGTGTTGCTCCTTCGGTTGCCGCTGCCTTACCTACTAATATTATCAATGCCATCAATCCTTCTATTTCGTTAAACCAGACTTCTTCTGGATCTGCAGAAGAACCAATTTACGTCAACTCCAATGCCCCAACACCTGCAAGGCCAGGTACACAAGCGAGGCCGATCTATGTTCAATCCACCGACAACACCCCTATTGCTATTCGCAGGGTCCGATTCACAGAAGAGAATGACCCAGACCAACGAACACCGGAACCTGCAATACAGGGTCAAGGAGTCGTTCTGGTGCCAGACACTCCTGATCAAATTCCAGCAGTCCAACGTAGGCAGAATCCGAGAATTGTTGTGGTGGACGAATCTGATGATGAACGTTTGGACTATCTTCCACCTTATCCATCCTTGAGGAACCTTCGCAGATCTCCACCATCTTCTCCTCTCACTCGGGCCAGTGCACGCAGCATTCGTGGAACTCAGAACAATGCCAATCGCACTCGGAGCCTCATGTTTAATTCTCCAAAAAACTCTGGACCTAGCGTTCCTACAAGCAGGGTTTTGGCTGCCGTCGATGCAGCTATTCCAAATTCAGTTATACCGTCAGCCTCTAACAGAGAAAAAATATCCTCTCTCGTAACCACTACATCTTCGCTTCCTCGTCCCTTCCCGATGAGTCCGCGTCCGCCAATCACCCCAGAGAATAAATGTCCTCGCTTTCAACCGCTCTTTTCCGGTGGCTCGTCAATTAGTTCCCCGAACAACATTGAAGAGCAGCTGAAATTAGAGGCTAGCTATCGCCGGTTCTTAGCCATTCAAGCATGCTTCAATACAAACACAAGCGATGACATGAACGTTGACGATATGCTGAGTCCTATGCCATCTCCGTCTTCTAGTCAAATTGCCGAGGCCTCTTCTTCCACTGCCGTTCCAACAACTACCTCTGACAGCGAGTCCGAATTCAATGACATCCCTGAGCTCACGCCTGAGGAATATGATGAACTCTATGCCTCTCTTCAAGATCTTGGTCCAACCGGCAAGGGAAAGGCCCCCATGCACTAGTTCCGACCGTGAATAATACTTCCATTCTCGTACACTCTTTCCCCTACCTGATACATTACGAATACTTAAAGGCCCTATGCCCTTAATATCTCTATGCTCCGATACCCCCTATGCTTATTTATGTACATATCTTGTTACTTCTGTTTATCACGGACTAGTTGCATTTGCTTCCTGTTTAGTTAGCCAGAATGCTATTTCTTTTCATATTTGCCAACACAGTTCAAGTGTAAGATTTTTGGTCCTAATAAAATTTTATTTTTTGTGTCTATCCTGAATGAAATCTATCTAACATGGCTATCCCGTCCGAGTCAATGACTATCGGAACTTTCTCGTTGAAATTCTCTGTGTCATTCTTTGCATGTAGCATCAGCCTCTAGGCTTCATGTAGATTTATTCCTAAAATATTGAAAAGCTTGCCATAGTTGTCTCCTGTCTCAAAAGTTTGGTAGGGTACCTTTGCAGCCTGTACTGTCAAATTTATATATGAGTTCCCCATAGTTGCCAGATAAGCCTTATGCATCCAGGGCCTTAACTACCTGATTGCCTATTTTCATGTATCAGGCCCTCTGGCTGGCCTATTGTGACCATTTGTGACTTATCATGTGATAGTCATGTGTCTGCTGTTGATGGCATCAAATTCCTTGCACATGACTTTTTGCTTGCCTCTATTTACATGTTTGGGCTTCACTCATTTGTTTATATGGCCTCAAATACAAACAAATAATAAATAATGATGTCAGCAGGCAGGGGCATGCATGGTACAAAACAAACAAAGCCTTTGAGTGATGTCACATCCAAACAACCCAATAAGGCAAGAGGACTTGGGACTTTGAGATTTTGAGATTAAGGCCTTTCATGCATGATGGATGGATGGGAATACAACATAACCAAATAAGATCAATCTATTTTTAGAATATGTTTATTTTTAGTACAAAATTCTATTTTTGGAAAATTTATGTATTGTGTAGGTAATACATTTATTTATAGCCCGGAACTATTTTTAGAACAATTTGCCTAAATAGGTAGGTCAAGCCTAATATAGTATAGTACACATTTTTTGATGATTTTACGATTTTTTTTCAGCTCGCTACGAATATTTTAATCTTTTATTTTGATTTATACAAAAGGTTCAAAAAGTATTTCGCGTTTTGTGGCTGAACCGTTGATGGTTATGTAATAAAAAATATTTAGCATGATCCCTGAATTTTTCTCTACAACTTTGATTTTGGTGGCTGTGCACCAGATCACATGATTTTCACATGACTTCACCCCTCTAATCACTAGTCGGTCACCCTGATACATGAAACAGGCAATCAGGTAGTTAAGGCCCCGGATGCATAAGGCTTATCTGGTAACTATAGGGGACTCATGTATAAATTTGACAGTAACTGGTGTATTTTTTCACAAAAGGGATATATTATACTACTAAAAGGCACTACACTATCAAATTTGTCCAAACAGTGAGTCTATCCCTTCCCATCGTCGTGTTCGACGACGAGTTCGACCCGGTTAAAATTCGGACCGGCGTGGGAACTTCCCGATTTGGGCACAAATCAACCATCACGGTTGATTTCTTTCTTACCTTCTGCCCACTACCCCCACTGCCCCCAACTCTCGCTCCTCTCGCTCCCATCTGTGCAGGCGATGACGACCACAACCACGACAATCGCCTGCTCGCCACTGATGCCTCTACATCGCCCTTTGTACATGGATGTGGGTTGTGCAAATGGTGTCCAACGGCAACGACGACGACGACGATAGCAACGAAGGTACCCGACAACGACAGTGTCAAACAACAACAGCGACGCCGAGGTCGCACAACAACGACGCCGAGGTCAAACAACAACGACGCCCATGTGAAATGACAACGACAATGACGACGGCTACCCCACCACACGCCTAGCCCCTTCCCTCTCAACAGGGATGTGGGCAGTGTAACTGCAATGATGCAGCCGACGTCATCATCACCACCACCATTATCGACCAACCGTACCCAGCCCTTGATGGGGTTGTGGGCGGTGACTGCAACACAACGACGACGACATGAAGACTGCCACGAGGACGATGGCTGGGTTGAGGACGGTGGCTAGGGCATGGTCGAGGACAGTGGCTAGGGCATGGTCGAGGACGAGGACTAGGGTGTGAACGAGGACGGTTGGGGCGTGGACGACGGCTTGGACGTGGAGACGACCACAACCATGTGGACGACAATGTGAACCACCACCACTATGACGACGACAGCAGCCTGCCACTCCCCTCTCTTGGGGCATGTCGGCAGCGCCTAGAACAACACAAACGACATGGCGAGGTGCGGATGGGTACAAGTGGCTGGGACAGTAAGTGGTTACGAGCGGCTGAGTACAAGCAGAGAGAGGGATGAGCGACTGGGCAGGTAGGGACGAGCAGGGCGAAGGCGAGAACAATGTGTTCTCGTCTTCGCAACTACATTTCTCTCCCTTAACCTCCCTGTCTCATAATAGAATAGGTAAACCACATGTGTAACGTAACTGTAGGATAAATAATAAATGAAATTTTCCTACCAAATTTATATGTTTTAGAAAGGATGTACTAAAATGGAAATAACTACCAGATATGGAAGTGACGCCCAAAATGAATGCTAGAAAGTCTTTGAGGACTATCTAATCTAATCTACAGAGCTAGAACATATGTATGTAACAGTAAATATAGTCCAAAAATGATTGTATCATAATTAAAAATGGCGCAGCGCCCGAAATGATCAAAATACTCTAAACATAACACGTCATCCAGTTTTATATTTTGCGATCCATCCCGTCCCGCCCTCTTTTGATGGCGCAAACAGCGCCAAAAAATGTAATTATATTCAGACAATATATCTACGCATTTTCCGGGCCCCGAACGATGCCCAACGCAGCGCAGGAGCCCAATTACAGCGGCGGGCACCTCGGAGACGCTGTTTCCTGCGTTGTTTACAGGTGTTTACCTGTTCCCGCCCCCTGTGAGCAGCCCGGCAGCCCCGGCAGTGTCTCTCCCTCAGAGGTGAGGTGTCCGAAAGAGGCAGGTAGCAAACTGGCTACTCTGATGTATCACGTAGGTTGGCAAACTGCCTATATTTGATATAGAATTATAGCTGCTATGGCTGGTGCTGACTGTGTCGCACAGCGAGTGGATCGTGTTCCCCCTATCTTCCACCGCCTCAGGTTGTAAGCGAAACTTCGGGGACCGATCAGCAACTAATATCGCGTCCCTGAGTTAGCATGCTATATCCTGAGGACCGAATTTTTGGCCAGCACACCCACCTTCCTTTTTACAACCACCACCTTCTTTCACTATGCCCCCGAAGCGCAAAGGAAAGCCCGAAACCAACCAACGCAAACGCAAACGCGTCGTACGTGTCTTTCCTCTTCCATTGTACACTATCGCTAACCCTTTCCACTTACCTAGACGACCGAAGAAAGGGGAGAGGCTGACGCTGCTGACGTCGTAGTGGCCGCCAAGGTAAGTCGTCATGCTCAGGCCGGATTCATTGCGCTCATTTTGGCTTCCTTCCAGCGTCCTCGAGGTCGACCACCGAAGAATCGCAGCGCCCCTGCGTAAGCACCTCCGACAACCTCTTGCCTACATTCCTTCCCGGGAAACAGTTCTCCAGCTGACTGTGTCGCTGGGGAAGGAGGGTTGCTGACTGTGTCGCAACCTTCTCGTCCTTGTTGTGCTGACTGTGTCGCACAATAAAGGCCTGTCTCTTGTGGTTGGGGTGTAGGTCTGCTTCGCTCGCTGACTCCCATTCATCTAGAACGTCGCATCCTCCAGAGGTTATCCTGGACGATGACGATGATGCTCATTCAGCTGCGCATCGTGTCCTTCTCGTCAACTCCCAAGACGAAACCGAAGCGGTGGCCGATCTTGAGTAAGTCATTTCTAACAAACATTTACATTTGTCTAACTAAACCTTGTACAGACCTGAAAATTCCTCACTCCCCTCCGGCCGCGTTACTCGTTCCAAGAGGTTTGTTGCTGCTCAGTAAGTTGCCCACTCCTCGTTATATCAACATCTTTCTCACTGCTTCTTCAGGCCCGCACAGACAATCTCTGCAGCAGTAGCTCCCACCAGATGTTCTAGAACATCCAAGAACGTTCCGCCTGTTGAAGCACCTCCCGTAGTCCCAAGACCCAAGCCCTACCCTCGGCGCTCCAGCCCAACAACGAGAGCAGCGCTTGCAGCAATGGACGAAGACGATTTTTTCAACGTCCGTGTTCGGAAGGAAATGAAGGAACAACGCCAACGAGAAAAGGCGTTGGAGGCAGAGAGGTATGAGGCAGAGAGGCTCGAGGAAGAGAGGCTTAAGGCAGAGAGGCTCGAGAAAGAGAGGCTTAAGGCAGAGAGGCTCGAGAAAGAGAGGCTCGAGGCAGTATTGCCCGCACCCAAGCAGAATGTGCTGATGGTACGTTATATTTTTTCACTTTTTCTTCTTCTACTAAGTAGTCTTACTTGTATACAGCCCACCGCTCCTTCTAGAGAGGATGTATTCACCTCTCCTCCTGAAAACCTGGATCACACGGAGGAGACAATGTTCCAACCTTTGTCCAGCTGCGAATCTTCCCCTCATGTTGCAACGCCGACTGCTGTCCGATCGGGTTCTTTGCTTTGTCTTGGTCTGCAGGCCTCGACACCCGACGTTAACGTGCAGGACAACGACGTTGACGGCTGTCAGGTCGTGCCTTCCTCCCCCGTTCGCCCTCGCACTCCTCGCACTCCTATTGAGAGTGAAGACTCTGGCAGCGACTACGAGGAAACTAGAGCCAGGTTGAATCGCACAAGGGATTTCCGACAGCAACATTGTCTCTCACATTCCGAGGAGGAGGAGGATGCGGAAGAAGACCAGACAATGCAACAAGAAATTGTCCAGTCCAGTACACCCGTCATCAGCAAGGAGAAAGGCAAGAACAAGGAAGCTGATGTCGACGACGATTCAGGTGGTGACGATGAATCAGGACGTGATGATGAAGACTTCAAGGTCGTTGAAACCGACAACGAGAAGGTGTTTGCCACTCGTCGTGGTCGCAAGCCTATAGCTTTGGTCAAGAGATGCGAGGACTTGGGCGCAAGGTTCCATGAAGAGATCTCCAACATTGCTCGGGAATTCAAGACGTCGAACAGCGACATTATCAACCTCTGTGGTCTTAACATTAAGACGCATCGGGAGACCAGCTGTTACAACAACTTCACCCGTCTCCGTGCCCTCACAAACCCTAAGCCCGATGGTGTTGCAGGTATGTATTGTATCACCATTGTATCTTTGAAGAAACTTACACTGTATGCAGGTGTGGATTACAATGCTGAAGGTTTGCGTGAATACCACGCAACGGTGGATGCAATGACGCCAAAGGAGTTTATGGTGTACAAGCAGGGTCTGGAAGAGCAGGTCAAGGCATTTGGTAATGACCCTCGATTCCTTAAATCAGCATCTACTCGGATGGCGCAGGCCACGAACGAATTGTCAAAAGCTGTATGTTTTTTTCCTTCTATTGATTGCTTTGCATTCGAAATATAACTAATCTTGACTCATCTTAGGGTTCACAAGTCTGCATGGTCAACGGTGATATCATTTTTGTTGGCATTGTCACTACTATCAGCCATGATCAAGCTGCCCGACAAAAAGTCTGCCTTGTCAGTGGCTCTGACTTTACGACTCAACTTATCAAAGAGAAGAAAGTTATCATTCAGCCATTATTAGATATGTTCAGTGACATGGTTCGGTATGTTTTTTTCACTTATATGTTCATTTTTGTATGTTAATTCTGTTTGAAATAGTGGTCGTGTCGCTGATATGAAAGTTGCAGACTTGCTTGCAATGAAAGAGCCCAGCACTATTGGAAATGCAGTCATAGTCATGAACCCGAAAGAACCCAAAGCTGGCTCTGTGGTCCCTCGACGTCTTGAGCAGTATCAAATCAACAATGCTGTTAAAAAGGCTATTGGGGAGATTATTGAACCCAAATCCAACTATGACTTTCGCAAAGCAGCTACATCCTTGCTGATGGATGATTACAGTATGTTATTTTGTCTCTTATTAGCCCTTTACTTGCTTATTTCAATCAGTTTCTCTTACTGGTGATGGTCGGCAGTCCTTTCCATGGAACATCTTGGTGGAACAGTGTTTCAAATACAAGATCCGTCTACTTGGTTGGCCTATGGATCTATTCAATGGCATGATCATTGGCAATGGCACCTTCATCATCGCAGCTATGGATCAGAAGGGCCGTTGGAAGAAACTTTATGAAAGATTGAAGAGCAAGTCCATTGTGTTTGAACGTTGGACTGAGGGTATGTTTATTTTTATTTCTTCTATGTTTTTAAGCTTAATTTCGCTTTTATAGCTGAATTAGCTTTGTCTTTTGAGTCACTCGACTTTGCAAAAATTCCCCTCATCATGTCTCTAGGTGGTTCTTGTATTGTTCAAGTCAAACATGCCAAAGGCTTTTCGAAATTGCCTATTGATGACAAACCTTTGAAGAAACAGTTGAAGGGTCTTACTACTCAATCTCCATCTCCTCGTTGTATGCCTTCCTCTCTTCCTCTTCCCACACACTCTTCACCTCCTACAGAAAGTCATCAATATATGCAACCTTCTTCAGTTCCAACTGTTGATCCCACCACCCATACACGTCATTCCTCTCACTCAACAAAATTTAAGCCTTCGTTCCCTACTCATCAGCAACCTGTCCTTCATCGCCTTCTTGATTCTTCTGCTCATTATTCCTCCAAACCCTATGATGATGAATTCCATGGCTATGTTGTTGTGGACTCTGAGGGTGACGGTAAAGGCCGAAAGGAACTTTATCGTTTTCAGGATGATGAGTATGAAGATCTTCCTGTGATCCGCCTTGCCAAACCTCATGAGGCCTGGAAACCTACTATTCCTCATGAGACTGTCATTCCTGTTGCTAGGCGTGGAGACCTTGGCTCAAATGCTTACCAGGCTCTTGCTGTTCCTTCAAACCAGTACAAACCCTATCGGAAACGCCTCTATGATCCTGAACACCAAGGCCATCCCTCTCGTTCTCACTTCTCTGAAAAAGCTATGGATGCCAGAGATGCTATGGGTGACAAGCCTACTACTTCATCCTTCTACAACTTCCGTCATCCAGATCCTCCTTCTGCCCGTAAACGTCTTGAGTTCCATCAGAGTCGGAATGTCCACAGAGTTCCATCTCTAGCTCAATCCCGAAATGAGCATTTTGTTCGCCCAGATCTTGCCACTGATTCTGTTGAACATGAACAAACATCTGAGAGGTACTACAATGATGCCATCAGGAGGGAGGACTGTGATAAGGCAGAAGGGTCAAGCAAAGGAGTATATCGTTATCGTTGAGTATTTTTTGTTTTTAACTCCTTTGCTTGCTTTTCATTTGTTTTGATATCTGGTCTTGGGATTGCTTCTTGTTCTTCTTTATATTTCTTTTAATCATTCTTACTGCATAAAATTTCCTTACTTCTTCTATGTTCTTTTTAATTCATTCTGTCTATTTCACTTTGATAGTACTTTTAGATTCTGCTAATTTTTGTATACTTTTGAATCTATATTGTATTTTTATGTCTAATGTATGCTTTTCATCTTCTATTTGTTTTGATGGGTATAGTAGTTGCATTATAGGGCTTTGGAGGACTTTTTTGTGGATAGTATCTTGTTTTGCTTATTCATTGCGGACTTGAATGAAATGTAATAATTATATATACATTGCTGCAAATATATATATGTGTTTTGCTTCATTGATTGGTCTTTAAGAATATCTGATGTTGTGAAAAAGTACTTAAATATTTTCCTTAATAATAATGTTTTTCCTACCAAAAAAAACATTTTTCCTGATAATAATGTTTTTTCCTGCAAAAAAAAACATTATTAGCCAATAATAATGTTTCAAACTATAGAGTTAAAATATTTCTTCCTTGTAATAATGTTTTTAATTGAAGACCAGAAACATTTGTCTGCAATAATAATGTTTCAACTACAGGATACAAACATTGTCCACTAGTAATAATGTTTTAGACTATGGAATAGAAACATTTCTTGCTAGTAATAATGTTTCAGATTCAAAAGATAAACATTTCTCACTGGTAATAATGTTTTAGATAGGATAATAAAACATTTTTCATGAGTAATAATATTTTGGATAGGACAATAAAACATTTTTCATGAGTAATAATGTTTTGGATAGGACAATAAAACATTTTTCATGAGTAATAATGTTTTTTTGGTGAGAGAATAAAACATTTCTCACCAGTAATAATGTTTTTTGATGTGAAAATAAACATTTCTTAATGGTAATAATGTTTTTGTTACTAAGTTATAAAAATAGCTATACTTATAAGTATGACTTACATTCATATTAATCAAGATCTACACTTACTCACAAGTGTCTACACCTATATGAACCAAGATCTACACTCACTCACAAGTATCTACTCTTATATAAACCAAGGTCTACACCTATATTAACCAAGATCTACACTCACTCACAAGATCTACACTTACTCACAAATGTCTACTCTTATATTAACCAAGATCTACACTCACTCACAAGTGTCTACACCTATATGAACCAGAATCTACACTCACTCACAAGTGTCTACACCTATATAAACCAAGATCTACACTCACTTATAAGTGTTTACACCTATATAAACCAAGACCTACACCTACATCAACTAAGATCTACACTCACTCACAAATGTATACATTTATATAAACCAAGGTTTATACCCACATTACTCATGGTTCACCCTGTCATTAACCAAGGGCTACACTTAAAAAGGTCTACATCCACATTACCCAAGGTCACACCTACATTGTGCAAGGCCTATGCATAGGGATGTTTTTTATTTTTATTTTTATTTTGAAACAGGACCCCTAACACCCCTCTTAAAATAACATAATGTTTTATTTTTGCATAACATTTATCAAAGACAGCAATAACTTTTGTATGATACATTAATGTTATTGAAGGAGAAACATTTCTATTGTGATAGTAATGTTTTATTTAAAATGTTTTGGAATAATGTTATATGTTCTGAGGGTCTCTTAGGTCTATTTCCTATCAGGAATTAATTGGTCTAAGAGGTCATGTCACTGGTTCACTGAAGTGAGAAGCGAGTAGTTGAGTGAGAAGAAAGTCGTCGAAGGAAGGGGGGACAACGAAAGGAGGGAACTGAGAGGGGAGAGAGGAAAAGAGGACGCTGTTTGGGTGTCTGAGTGTGATAAAACCAGGGTTGGGGTTGAGTCAAGTGGGACGGAAGGAACGATGGAAGAGAGGGGGAGTGTGAAGTGGGCAAGCAAAGAGCCAATAGACGGTGAGCAGGAAAGACGAGCCACAGTGAGGCCGAAACAAGAGGGTGGACAACCAGAGGAGGTTATTCGGGAGGATGGTTCCTTCGAGTTGGGATGTGCGGTCGCTGGCTGGCTTTGTTGATGATCCCGGCTAGCTCGCGAGTGGGAATGATGTGAAGAAGAATATTAGGGCGCAGCGAGCGAGGTGGGCCGTTGGGAGTGATAAAGATGGCCCAGCTGATTGCGGGTAATCCCTCTGCTGCTGCTGGCTATGTGCTGGGTAAGACGATTCGGGCGGGAAGAAACCTATGCAAAGGAAAAATCAATGCTTCATCATCGATGGAACTATTCCATTATCGCGCAGCAGCAGCATAAAACGCACTACGCCTCCCAGAAAAAGGTTGCCTTGTAAAGCAGACAAAAAGATATATATAAACAGATTGAGCAGACTGCAGAGGAGGACGAGCGTTCCCGGTCAACCTGATGCAAAAGGATAACATAAACGGGGCTTCACGCCGACAGCATATGGAAATAAACTTAGGATTGCTCCAAAATGCGCCAAGTTGAAAGCACGAAGGGCAGACGGGAAGCGCGTTATGCTTAATGTAGATCATGATGCGGTTCGCTCAAATCCGCATCTTATAAGATATTTTTTATATTACAAGCAGCGGAAGCACGTTATGCTTAATGTAGATCATGATGCGGTTCGCTCAAATCCGCGTCTTATAAGATTTTTTATATTACAAACAGCGGAAGCGCGTCGTGCTTAGTGTAGATCATGACGTGGTCCTCTCAAATCCGTGTCTTATAAGATATTTTTTATATTACAAACAGCGGAAGCGCGTCGTGCTTAATGTAGTTGTGCTTAGTGTAGATCATGATGCGGTCCGCTCAAATCCGCGTCTTATGAGATATTTTTTATATCAAAAACAGCGGAAGCACGTCGTGCTTACTGTAGATAAAGACGCGGTTCGCTCAAATCCGCGTCTTATAATATATTTTTTATATTACAAGCAGCGGAAGCGCGTCGTGCTTAGTGTAGTATGGCGGTCATTTGGGGTAAAAATTCCCCGCGCGCTTTTTACCTTTTCCGCGCAATTTTAGGCCATTTTGAAGCCTTATATCATCTAAGGCAAAATATTTTCTCCTATGTGCGCGGGGAAAAAGTTGCGCGCGTTTTTTGGTTGGCGCGCAATTATCATTTCGTCCGCGCACCTTTATTTTTGGCACAAGTGATCCGCGCGCACATTTCAAACTCTGCGCGCGCAATAATTATCAGAGCGCAATTTTGACCTCACATGTCAGCACGCGCACATACAGGATTTTGTATGTGAAATATTCAACAACCGAACATTGGCAAAGATCTAATCCAACCAGCAGGTTATGACGAAATGCAAGTATTATTGAAAGAACACATTACTCGTCTATGGATGATAATCATTTCTTTCTCTACTTGTCTCGTTAATGCTTGGTCATTTTTCTGCGCTCGTCACTCTCGTTTTACTTTCTGAATTGGTTACTTATACTATTTGTAATGGTAAATCTAGTCAATAGCTCGGTCCGTCAGTGACCACCAATTATTTTAGCCATCCATATAATTACGTACCAGCCCGTTTAACTACTTTCATGAGTACTTCTGGAATGTGTAAATAACCTATCTGTTGAAGAATACACTTGTTATGGTTTCACTATATGGAGTCAGTACCTTTGGTCTACTGCCAGTTACGGATCTCTTTCAAAGTTCGGCTGTTGAATATTTCACATACAAAATCATGTATGTGCGCGTGCTGACATGTGAGGTCAAAATTGCGCACTGATAACTATTGCGCGCGCGGAGTTTGAAATGTGCGCGCGGATCACTTGTGCCAAAAATAAAGGTGCGCGAACAAAATGATAATTGCGCGCCAACCAAAAAACACGCGCAACTTTTTTCCCTGCTCACATAAGAGAAAATATTTTGACTTAGACGATATAAGGCTTCAAAAATGGCCTAAAATTGCGCAGAAGAGGTAAAAAGCGCGCGGGGAATTTTTACGCTAAATGACCGCCATAAGTGTAGATCATGATGCGGTCCCCTTCAAATCCGTGTCTTATGAGATATTTTTTATATTACAAACAGCGGAAGCACGTCATGCTTAATGTAGATCATGATGCGGTTCGCTCAAATCCGCGTCTTATAAGATATTTTTTATATTACAAGCAGCGGAAGCGCATCGTGCTTAGTGTAGATCATGACGCGGCCCGCTCAAATCCGCGTCTTATAAGATATTTTTTATGTTAAAAGCAGCGGAAGCGCGTCGTGCTTAATGTAGATCATGACGCGGTCCCCTCAAATCCGTGTTCTATAAGATATTTTTCATATTCAAAATAGCAGAAGCGTGCCATGCTTAATGTAGATCATGACCCCGGTTCGCTCAAATCCGCGTCTTTTGAAATATTTTTTATATTATAAGCAGCGGCACCGTGTCGTGCTTAATGTAGATAAAGACGCGGATCGCTCAAATCCGTGTCTATTGAAATTTACTTTATATTACAAACACATGTAGTGATTAATGTAAATCAAGACATGTTTTACTCACATTGAAACCTTTGAAAATGAGTAACGTGTGTAATGTAAATCTGTAGATAAATTCCTCAATGTTTATTGCTCAATATATGTCTCTTTTTTGTGTTGGAACATTCCCAAACTTCAGGGTGCCGAAATCTGTTCCCCTTGAATAGTTATACTGTATAATGGCAGTCTTCTGTCAAGTACCAGTCTTCTATATGTTTTATCACTATCTATTGGCTCTATTCTGTTATACGAGACAGGCCCTCTCTCCCAGAGTATATGAGTTCATCATAGTATTTATTGTGAATGATTTATACAACTTGATCTTTATAAATAATTGTCAATGTACTGTACTGATAATTATATATCCATATGTGAATCATGCTTTCCAAAGGAGCTCTTATATCTGTATTGTATATGAGATTGATTGAACTCATGCTGTAGTGTGTTACATATGTATATACATATACACACTAATTGTATATGTATAGAACTGTCCATATAAGAAAGGGATGCCTTATCATTGCAAACACATTTTTGGGCGCCTATTTTGTTCAAG
>OZ024841.1:3750368-4273035 GCA_964017145.1 Agrocybe praecox
CCATATAAGAAAGGGATGCCTTATCATTGCAAACACATTTTTGGGCGCCTATTTTGTTCAAGACCCAATTGTGAGGTAGTTCCTAATGATCTGACAGTTGTACAACATAAATACTTTGAAATAAAGAAATGTAATGTATGTAAATGAATACCTTATGCAACAGATTCAACAACAGTCATTGAACATAAGCTAGTGTGGTTTTTAAACAAAGTAAATAGCTCAAGGAGGGTGGAAAAAAGCGAGCCACATTGTGATCTACATTAAGCATGACGCACGTTTGCTGTTTGTAATATAAAGTAAATTTCAATAGACGCGGAATGTTTGAGCGAACCGCATCTTTATCTACATTAAGTACGATGCGGTGCAGCTGCTTATAATATAAAAAATATTTTAAAAGACGCGGATTTGAGGGGTCCAGGTCATGATCTACATTAAGCGCGATGCGCTTCCGCTGCTTATAATATAAAGAATATCTTATAAGACGCGGATTTGAGCGGACCGCGTCATGATCTACATTAAGCACGACTACATTAGGCATGACGCGCTTCCGCTGTTTGTAATATAAAATATATCGTATAAGACCCGGATTTGAGCGAACCGCATCATGATCTACATTAAGCATGACGTGCTTCCGCTGTTTGTAATATAAAAAATATCTCATAAGACACGGATTTGAGGGGACCGCATCATGATCTACACTAAGCACGACGCGTTTCCGCTGTTTGTAATATAAAAAATCTTATAAGACGCGGATTTGAGCGAACCGCATCATGATCTACATTAAGCATAACGCGCTTCCGCTGCTTGTAATATAAAAAATATCTTATAAGACGCGGATTTGTGCGAACTGCGTCATGATCAACATTAAGCACGACGCGCTTCCGCTGCTTTCAATATAAAAAATATTTTAAGAGACGCGGATTTGAGCGAACCGCGTGATGATCTACATGATGTATTTCTAGTACATATGTTACAATTATTTGCATTTTAAGCAGTCAAACACGCGGAATATTGTGGTTCTCTTTTCGGCTTTATGTGTATGGACACTGCTCCCTAATTACTGTGTCAAGACGCGGTACGGGCAAGTACGATTCACGTACTATTCACTACACAGTGCTATTATATACCAAGGATATTGCACCGGTGGCAGAATGATCTTTTAGCAGCAAAACACGCGGTCTTTTTGGGTTATTTTTGGATTTATATGTGCATAGACGCGGCGCGTACTATTATTTGAAAAAAACCGCGTGTTTATGCACCGAAATTTCACCCATTTCTGAATGCATTTTTAGCTATTCTACGGTCCATCTACAGTGCATACCTACTGTTCTACATCCCCCACCAACCCCCCCAGGATTACTCATAAATACCCCCCGTGTTTAGGGTCCCAAATATGCGCCCTGCGGCCGCGTTTTTCGGTATGCCCCACCCCATCCTACCCCCCACATTTTCGGGTGCTAATTTTTCTATTCATCCTGGTACCCCTACACGCGTACTACTATTATATACCCTATATACCACCCAGTACCCCTACCATCCCCTACTGCATACCCCACTACCCTATATCTCCCCCTTTCCTAATTGGGATCCCCTATGATAGAAAGATTCAAAGAGATCTTTGAATCAGTTAAAAGCAATACACTGTAGGCACTCTTTTAATCAGTGTATACGATACACTGTAACATGGGTACCTGTCTCACTGGCCTCTTTTTATATCAATAATTCACCTCCTTCTTGCCATGCTGCTGGCTCCCTTGCCTACAGTAAAATAGATGCTCCAATTACAGTGTCGGTCCAAGATTTGCATGGTGTCATGCACCTCTGTCTCGCCTTCTGTTCTCGAGCTCTCAGTACCCTCTCCATATTTGGAGTACTGAATTTTACGAGTCGGGATATTCCGAGGGTCATTTTAGAAAAGAATTAGGAGGACACACATGAAATGATCCTGAACCAAACATATTCGAATCGAATGAATGGAAATAGTGTCAGCGACGTAGGGTAGAGCATGCACGCGCCGGGAGCATCTGTGGCCTTGGTCCTTTGTGCGTCTTGCCTATCCTTCAAGTCAGTCCTTGCGTCTCCTCTACATCCCAATATTTTCCTCCGAGCTCTGCCGTTTGTTCTCTCCTTTCGCACACTCTCTGCCTCTCCGTTTCTCTGGTATACCTGACGAGCTCATAAGCGGCATGTACGGATTGGCAAAGGCGATCAGAACGACGCTCAAGGTGCTCTGACATGGATTGACGCGCTGCCTTCTGTTTAACGAGCGAAAAAATGACGAAGAGCCCAAGTGACGCAGAACTCGGACGCACGACAACAACATTGTTGGTCGGCTGAGAAAACTGGCAAGGATCGTAAACAGAACGGGCACAAATACGAGCATGTAAGGAAAATCGAAAACATGTTGCATGTTCACTGATTGGATGAGGATAATTGAACAATCATATTAGTGGATTAGAACAAACGAAAGAGCGAAAAAGATGAGGGGCTCGAGGACTCGAGTCAGAAATCAGACTACATCACAACGGGGAAGACGAAGCCAGAGAGGAGTGGGGCGATAGGGAGAGAGGTAGGGAAGATCCGAAGGTGAGAGGGAGAGGCCAGAGAGATCGAAAAAGGAATGGATTCAATCATAGGGCGTCCTGTGATAGTGCATGTCTGATGGACTGTGACACATTGTGGGATGGATGGAAGAACTAGCTCGTAGATTTTCAAAACGACAGTGGGGAGTGATTTGAATGTACATGGTGTACATACTCGAAGTACGGAATACCTTCTTTTCTTCTTCTTCCTATTTGCTGGCTCGTATTCGTCCTTCTTCTTTCCCTTCTTCCTCTTCATGTTTTTCTCCATTTGTTCTCGCTCTCAAATTCATTATTCCCCATGTCGTCTCTAATTTATGCGACAATTTGTGGTTCCTATTATAGATTCACTGACACTAACACAGGACTTCGACTGGGCCCATTGGCCATCATGTTTCATTCCACGTCCGTCCCCTATGCGTATCAGCATACGAAGTTATAAATATAAATATGAACAGACAGAAGCATGATACGGCGGCGAGGATGGAAGATAGGGAATGGAGGGTTGGAGGGATGTGGAAGGGAGAGTGTGAAAGTAGTAAGAAGAGTGGGCGGTATGGACAGGGCGTGGACAAGTACAAGTTGAGAGAAGAAAGAGGAAGAGAACTAGCGAGGGAAGCGTGAAAGATTACGACGTTGAATGAGAAATTGATGCATCGACTCTGGAGGGAGATAGGCATGTGGTGTGTGGTGTTTAATGGATTATAGTACATCGAGCATCGGGCATAGGACATTGAACTCTCGGGATGACTGAAAGGACGGGGAATTGTGAAATGACACCGGAGAGGGAAAAATAGGCACGACACCACCGTTCGGCGGGAGGAACGCGAGACACGAGACACAAGAGAGAAGTGATCGAGGGATCGGATAATGGAGAACAGGGAATGCACGATAGGGACCGGAGAGAAAGACGACAAGGTGGGGAAAGTGAAAGCGGGGAGAGGAAATTCGGCTGTATGAGATTAATAAAACGAACGTGGGTGGAAGAGAAGGTGGTGCCGCTGAATGGAGAAACATAGGAAGAATAACGACGCGCATGCGAAATACAGATGTTCAGGGGAGCGAAAACGGTTCAAGAGAGTGAGGTAAATATGGAAGAGGGACAGGAAATATAAACTACGTACGATGGATGGAATGGATTGCTATGAATGCAAATACTAATTGAAAGAGGACGAGAACGGTGAGAAAAAAGTAACGTGTTTGAGGGGAAATGTGAAGTAGGCCCCGGTAGAAAGCCGGAGAGCCATTGAGAGAAGGGTGAATGGGAAAGAAGCTATCGCAGAAGACAAAGACGAGCAACGGAGAGGCCTAGAAAAGAGGAAAGATGACGAGATGAGAGTACTAGGGCTGTGGAATGATATCTTGAACTCGATAAAAAACGACAATAAGTCAATGGCGAGCGATAGACTATCGACCAGTAAGCAGAGACCGAGCGAGAGTAAAGGAAACATGAACGGTGGAGTAGTCCAAATCCGACGAAAAGTGATGATACACATACAGGGCCAAAACGACTGCTACCGAATTGAATACACAAAGAAAAAGGGCGGACGTCAGTGGAACGATGCAAGGGAGCGACGTCACGAACAGGAACATCGGAGGTAAAACACCTTTTGATCCGGACCCTAACCCGACATGGCATCGTGTACTATGTTCGTATCTGACCGTGATTTTGTTCTTCCTCTCCCTCGAATGTTTTATCTTTTCTATAGGTTTCGTCCTTGGGAAGCTGATTTATGGACCCTTAAAAGCTGAACGTTGAACGTTTCATTGAGTACTTGAGTTATTGAACGGAGGTTTTATCCGAGAAAGGAATCATCGGAGGACGGACACGACAAAAACAACGGAGTGGATCCAAAGGAAGCAACATTGTTTATAGCGAGAGGTGTAAGCGTCTATTGCTTTCCGGTACGTGCCATCCATCGCGCTCAACTGATAGAGTTCGAAAACCCTCAGTCGTCCTTTCCTTCTCCCGTTTCTCCAGCTCCTCTGCTTTCCCCGTCGCTCCGAGTTTCGTCTCATGCGCCCACATTCTCTCTCTTGGTGATCTCTTCTCTCATCCCTTAAAGTTTCTTCCTCATGCGTTTCTCTCTCCTGCCTGTAGTAAAATAAAAGCTCGAAGTACGGTGTCAGGCGAAGACTTACTTGCCGTCATGCACCGCCCACCTTGCCTTCCGTCTATCGAGCTCTCAGTACCACCTCGAATTCGGAGACGAACATGAAACAGACAACACGGAATCGAATCGAAGGAAATGTTGTTAGGAACCTACGGCATGCATGCACTGTAAGTATCCGTGGCTTCTCGTACTGGGTGCCTTTCTCCCAACCCTCTCTTACATTCTGCTCTCAGTCACCGGCACGTTCCCGTGAACTTTGTCCTTACTTCTAACATCCCATCCTCTCTCTCTCTCTCTCTCTCTTGTGCTGATTGCCTCGAGTTACTTTCCACATAATAGCATGTCAAATGTAGCTCAGGGCCATCGGGGACGGACGAAACTAGACGCGACGCTTTCGTTTATCAGGTATATTTTATTTTCTTCTCGGTTCTCTGATCTTAACGTTTAACTCTCCTGTTTTCATCTTAGACTCTTCTCCCCTCGTCTCTCCTCTCCCAGCCTGTACTGTCAAATTTATATATGAGTTCCCCACAGTTGCCAGATAAGCCTTATGCATCCAGGGCCTTAACTACCTGATTGCCTGTTTTCGTGTATCAGGCCCTCTGGCTGGCCTATTGTGACCATTTGTGACTTATCATGTGATAGTCATGTGTCTACTGTTGATGGGATCAAAATCCTTGCACATGACTTTTTGCTTGCCTCTATTTACATGTTTGGGCTCCACTCATTTGTTTATATGGCCTCAAATACAAACAAATAATAAATAATGATGTCAACAGGCAGGGGCATGCATGGTACAAAACAATCAAAGCCTTTGTATGATGTCACATCCAAACAACCCAATAAGGCAAGAGGACTTAGGACTTTGAGATTTTGAGATTAAGGCCTTTCATGCATGATGGATGGATGAGACTACAACATAACCAAATAAGATCAATCTATTTTTAGAATATGTTTATTTTTAGTACATAATTCTATTTTTGGAAATTTTATGTATTGTGTAGGTAATACATTTATTTATAGCCCGGACCTATTTTTAGAACACTTTACATATTTGAATAGTCCAACTCTAATATGGTATAGTACACATTTTTTGACGATTTTATGTTTTTTTTTTCAGCTCGCTACGAATATTTTAATCTTTTATTTTGATTTATACAAAAGGTTCAAAAAGTATTTCGCGTTTTATGGCTGAACCGTTGATGGTTATGTAATAAAAAATATTTAGCATAACTTTTGAATTTTTCTCTACAACTTTGATTTTTGGTGGCTGTGCACCAGATCACATGATTTTCACATGACTTCACCCCTCTAATCACTAGTCGGTCACTCTGATACATGAAATGGGCAATCAGGTAGTTAAGGCCCTGGATGCATAAGGCTTATCTGGTAACTATAGGGGACTCATGTATAAATTTGACAGTAACTGGTGCCTCTCCTCAACTCACGTTAGTTAGCACCCACATCAACGATTCACACCCTTGCCCTCACATGATCGCCTCTAGTTAGCTCTACTTTTCATCTGGCCTCTTTTCTCTCCTTTCCCTCGTCTTCCGTCTCTCTAGCTCTCCAAGCTCTGAAATTGCAGACCTCGGCTCATGTCATTCCTCTCTCCCTCCTTATTTTTCATTCTACTCTGTTAGGCATCTATGCTTCTGCGGTATCTTTGCTCCTCTCTCTTCTCCTTTCGTCTCTCTCTTCCACCCTCCTCTCTTTCACGCCTTTTCTTCCGGTACTCCTTGCTTCGATAACGACAACGCAAATCCGGTACAGATACAGATATCAATACCTTGAATTTATTCATAGCTACTAGTCTCCCGTATGCACGCATGGAAAACACATCAATATAAATACCTAACTAGCAAAAAATACAAAAATATCTTGCGTGTTTAGATAGAAATGATCGGATTATAACAAACGAGTGAATGAAGAGCAGAACATGGATGAGAATGTCACACAACACGATGACGACGACGGAGGATGGGATAAAGCTTAAGATACATGCCAGGTGGGGAGTAAGGAAAGAGGAAGGAAAGGTACAGTAACGAAGGGCACAAAAGGGTGTGGAAGAAGTTATAAATAGGGAAAGAACGCACAGTATAAAAACAGAAAGGATGAAGCGAAGGTGGAAGGATAAAGGTAATATCATGAATTACAGAGCGTCAGTAAATATTCGCACAATTACCTTCAGTCATCTCATCCGGCACGGATATCATTATCAAACCCAGCCCCGACTCGATCAAGGTAAGTAGTTATCGCTCGACGTGCCTGACGGCTGAGTTGGGGGAATATGATTGACATTTTTGTAAAGCATTTTTGGCAAAGATCGATGAGTACTGGAAACCTGGCTGCCAGTGGAAGTAGCTGAGGAAGATTTCTCAGAAGTTCCCTGTATGTGTGCCACAACTGCTGGTCTGATCTACTCAGTCTATGGTTCCCTTGTGTTGATTCCTGGGTGGATTGTAATGGGGAAATTCCCAATTTAGCCACATTGATGAGCTGTCCATAGTGAGCTAAATCTAAATATTCGGTGCTGTCAGTGATGTAGGGATTGTCAACAGCAACAAGAACAAATTTGCTTGACAGGTCATGTGATGATGTTCGCCTATGCCACTTCCAGGGACGTGTCCGTTGTTTGTTCCTATCAATCCAATGTAAGTGAAGGTGTGATTCAGCCTCTTGGTTTGTAAGTGAAGCATCAACCAGAAAGGCAAGACAATGGACCACTGCTTTGGATATTATGAGTGATTTTTCCTCATTGCTGAGAGGAATCAAGAATGTGGGGTGGAAGTGAATATGACAAAGTGCAATTCCTAGACCTTTTGATGGAACAGAAGGTGGACCTGGTATGTAAAGCTGGTTTGTAGAAAAAATGTGATGCATCTCCCAGTCATTGCTGTATTGGTTATGAAGTTCGTAGAGGGTCAAGCTGCAAAATGTTAGAGCATGGTTGCAATAGGTGCCTGCTGCAAGATGCCCTGCTTCCTCCTAAAGAAAGAAAGCCATGTAAAGATTTAGCTTCCCATATAAATTAATATGTAGAACTCCTTACGAGATCAAACATGATTCTAAACAGGAAGTGAAGAAACATATTTTCCACATCTTCCCAAAGCTGCTGTTGAAAAAGACTTTTGCAGTAAAATTCCATAGGGAAATTGGTCACAGCAATAAGAAATGCTGCATAACCGTGTCCAAACCAATGAGGTGCATATAAAATAAAATAAAAAGGCCTGAGTATAGTTCTGTCTTTTGGATCAGATGTGCATCGTGGGCCATTATATCCCTCTAGCAGTACAGTATAGTCAGAATGGTAGTATGCATTTATGAAATGATGAAAGTTCTGACCTGAGAATATCTCAATTAATCGAAGAAGGTGCACCGCATGCGTCTCTTCTTTGTTTTTTGCAAGGGCTTTTGACCTGTGTGCATCAAATAAAAAGTCTCCAAAGGACTTGTGAAGCAGAACTGCTTGTTGAGATGCAGGGAAAAATGGGTGAGTGGTCATCTGTACAATAGCTGTGAGATCGGACAGTACAACCTCTGCTGTCCCATCTTCGAGATTGAGATACAGATCAATGACTGAGGGAGTGATGTCTTCATACAAGGCAAGGAATGCCATTATATCCGCAGAGAGCGATGGATTTTCTGTCCTATTCAATAGGTGGGTATACAAAGCATCGAGCTCAGAGAAAGGCAGGTCCTTGAACGGAGGGCGGAGGCCAAGCACAGCATCCAGACCCTGATGAGGCCGATGACGAGGCGAATTTAGGTATTCAATTACTGTCTTTGCATACACAAACTGGCCGGAAGACTTGTTCACAAGCTCGGCGATCTGGTCCGCGGTAGGCCAGTGATAAGGGATGGAAGCCTTGAATATGTGTTTTTTACGAAGCTCGGTAAATTTATCACTGAGGTAGTGTCGAATATCATTATCCGGACGGTACTCGTACCCGAGGAAGATTTTGAAAAGTGTCGAATTTATCTCTTCCCCACTGAAGGAGCTGGATATGTTGCTTTCCGGACGGCTCAACACAAGAATACGAATTGGGATGGAGGAAATGGTGACGATATGATGTAAGGTCTCCAATATATCTCGTTGGCTCGCAAGGTCCACGCACTCGTCCAGACCATCCAGGACAATCAGCCTTGGGGCGCGTTCAGGTGATTTGGCATAATTTGCCAGTAAAGGGTCCATGACAAGCGACATGAACTGCGTCCGCAGAGAACGGGTGAAAATCAGCGGATCGAAGTCGACGAACTCGGAGACAAGCCTGCGTATATGTGGGCTTAGAGCACAGATCTGATACGAGATTGTTGCTGCAAGAGATTTCGAGTGGTTCCGTGTGGGATCGTTAGCGCCAAAGAAGAAACTGGCGAGCAGGGTTCCCTCCTTGGCGCAGCGCTCACATACGCTTCTTCCGATCGCGGATTTCCCGGCTCCTGCGGCTCCAGTTACCCATGTGATGAATTTATCGCGAGTATGCTCGTCCGATCCTGCTACCCAGTTCACAAGAGTTTGGATGATTGCGACCCTCGTGCCTGGGTGACATTTCGGAGGATCAACGATATGCCCAGAGTCGTGATGAGCATTGGGTGCGGCAGCAGCAACCAAACGATCAAATCCACCTGAAAAATAATATTCCATGTAAAGGATGTGTGCGCTATATGGTTAAGCGTACGTACTGTTTCCCCCGGTGTGAACATGAGTCGGGCTGTTATGGATCCCAAATGATCCTCCGTTGATGATGAAGTTCGAGGACGACGCAAAGAAAGATGCAGAGGTGGGTGGTATGTCAGACATGTTTCGAAGACAAGTTGACGTTGAGGGAGGATAAAGAACAGGGTCAAGTAGCAGGTCAAGGGCAATCGTCGTTCTTCATAGCCTCACAGAGCATAGCATCATGGACAACACCCTTTGCCCAAGTTTAAATATATGCGCAGCATGGTATAATTATGTCCCTCACAGCCTCACGACAAATCACATCACCAACAATGCCCCTTTCCCCAACGTTCAAAGCACGAGTCCCTCACAGCCGCACAGCGAATCACATCGTCAACATGATATTATATTTAGTCGATCTAATCTAATCTAATTAAGTATTAAGTATGACTTCGAACGGAAGCGCAGGTAAAATATCGAAACAGAATTAATGTTGTCAGCACGACATTAAAGGTATCTCATGAAACTGTGAACAGTGGACATCAGAAAAGAAAGGTAGATGGAGCGTCCGTGTACGCATAGTCATGGGCCAGTAAAGAAAACTACGACCTGCAAGTCCACCTCTGTAACCGCAAAGAAAAGAGCTTCAAATCTATATATATATATATTCCATCGCTTCCCCTTCTTGAACGATCGAGTTATTCACATTCGCTGTCACCTTTTAACGGGACAAAGATGGGCAGCGGATGAAAGGTGACAAAAAAGACAGGAGAGAGGAAGGAACGCGTGCGTGAAGTAATTCGAGTATATGATACAATGATGCCCGAGAAAAATGACCATGCAAGAGCACTAGCATGAGAGAGACTCTTTGGTGCACATCGGCCTAAAGTGGTTCGACGTTCAGCCTAACGTTTACTTTTCCTATGCAAATCCCGATGGGGAGATCTAAGGTCTGATGAATCATAACAGCGACAGGCAGTGAAGAAAGCTGGCTAGAAGCGCCGAAAGACGAGATGTAAGAAGGGCAGAGACCGGGGTATTTGAGAGACGGGAGATAAGTGACTGGAGTGGATTGGAATGGTTGAGAAGAGGGGAGAGGGAGAAAGATCGAACCAAAGCCGATGGGACGGATGGAATGAAGATAACAGGTAACGATCCCATCCGAATATCAACGCGAGACCTCTGGAACATGACACAAATTTCATGAATGAAGATGACATGCCATAAAGGGAGCGAGGAGGCGCACGAGCCTTTGAACCATCGTTAAACATCGATGCTTCTATGCATATACAAAGCTTAACGACAGAGATCCTGCAAGAGAAGAAAGAAAGGGGGGAATAGTAATTGATCCCGCGAGAGACCTGTGCGATTGAATTAAAAGTAAGAGACGGAGACTAGTAAGAGGCAGGGATAGGAAGAGAAAACGTTCGCGTGGTCACGAAAGGCGAGTAGGCGGAGGAGAAGAGAAAATGAATCGAACGGAACGGAATTGAAGGGAGAGGACATATGAAAAGAGAGGGAGGACAGACAGAATCAAAGCGAAAAGAACGGAGCGGGAATGAAAGAATGAAGCTGAGAGGCAAGCGCGTAAGAGACGCGAAGCCAGGGAAATATGGGGAAAACGAATGAGAAGGAAGTCGTCGGAGGGGGGTGGGGGAGAAAACGAAGCATGAAGACATGGGACGGGATGTGCTGGGCGGCTGAGAGTGATAAACCGAAGGTGCAGTTCGAGTGGGTGGGACGAGAGGAAGGCTACCCAGACGATAAGGACTATAGGAGCCAGGTTAGGAGCGTGACAACACAGAGGGACGAGCGGACATTAAAATACTGACCATAATGCACAACAAAAGAGACTACATACGTCCAAAAAACCATTCACAACAGACGGAGAGTGAACAGGGAGAACATGGAACATCCAAAAGGACGATCCGACACGAAAAGACGACATGAGCAGGAGTTGAAATCGACAGCTCATGGATATAAACCCAGGACTGCCCCGAAACGCAACGAATTCAAAGCACCAAGGGCGGACGTGAGTGAACGATGGAAAGGAAAGGCGAACACAAACATCGGAGGACAAACACGTTTTGATCCGAACCCTAACCCGACGTGCCGTCGCGTATGTTCGTCGTATTAATTTTGTCCTTCCTCTCCCACGAATGTTTTCCAACACTTTCTTCAAGTTTCTTCCTTAGGAGTACTTGTCGTTGGACCGTGATGTAATGGGAGAGTTTCTGAATAGAGGATTCATTTGAGAAAAGAAAGGAATTATAGGAATGTCACAAGCGGAATGGATTGTATACTTATAGCAAGGGATGTACACCTTTTTTGGTACGTTTCGTCCTTCGCTCTCTGCACGCTGATTTATTACAAATACTATAGTCGGAAACCCCTTCTCCATCCACCCCTCTCCTTCTCTCCTTTCTTCATTTTCTCCCTTTGTCTCTCGCTCGCTTTCCATCTCTCCGAAGGTCTCGGTCACTCTCGTATCGATGACGGGCTGACAGAACGTACGAATTGGCACGGATGATCAGAAACAGAAAAATACACGCTCAAAGTACGCCGACCTGGATTGACGCTCTGATTTCTGCTTATCAGATACTTTTTCTGTTGTCCTCCGTGTCTCCCAACTCTCGGCTGTTCCCCTGGGACCGCGTGGAGTAATTCGTGTATATGATGCATGATGATTGATCGTTGATAAAGCCTGGAGGACAGTCATAGAATATCATGAAGTCGGACGAAAGGCGAATGATGGAACATTGTGGAGTCGAGATACAAGAAAAGACGAAACGAGACAATAAAACAAGAGCACAAGCACAAGATTTATTTTTTGATGTACATGATTTTACAACTGTAAAAGGATCGAGCCTGATATGAAATGAAAACGAGAGAAAGGTCATTGGAGGAGAGGAGGGAATTGAGAGAGGGGAGCAGAAAGGAGGAAGTTCGTGAGAGTTCTAAAACGAAGGTGCGTGTAAGTATGAGACTAGAGATGAGGGAGCGAGTAAGCTAAATCGTGTATATGACATCAGATGATTAATGAATCTTGAAGAGCGGAGGACAACCAGAGGGGGAGCTTTGAAAGACGGAAGATGGGAAATGTGAGAGCCGAGATACGAGACCTGGTCAAGATGGCCCACAAGAGCACGAGCACGACAGATATTTGAAACGTGAGTGTTTAAATAATATACAGATGTCAATGAGACACGCTCGAGTCCATTTGACGACTGAGAACGGCGTCGGTCGAAGAGGGAGAAAGTTGGCTACAGGTGAAAGACGACAGATAGAAAGCAAGATATACAACCTTGAAAGTGATAAAACGGACTAGTTCAGGTAGAGGGGAAGATACGATGCAATATTTTTGACTTGGGTAGACGAGGCGGTCGAGGTCGATTTTACGGATTGAATGCTGCCAGTCTCATCCTCTCGAATGGAGCGAGCGGAAACATACAGAGAGAATGCAGACGATACAGAGGAGCGGAAGTATATTAGGAGAACGTCAATACAGATGAATCACACTACACGCTAAGAAGACCAACGACCAGAGAAGGGACGAGAGCAAGAGTGGGATGAAGAAAGCACGAATCGCGACGGTAATGCATATTTAGTAAAAGAGACCGCAGAGAGGGATGAAGCCGATGAACGACAAAAGTTCGAGACACAAGTGACCGGAGACTGGAGCACGCTTAGAGCAGGGTGTAAGTGTATGGAAACGAAGAGAACATCGAACGCCGACTGGACGATGAAAGGACAGACGTAAATAAACGGTCCGACGGAAAAACACGGGTTTTGATCCGAACCCTAACCCGAAATGGCATCATGTAAGTTCGTATCCGGCCATAAGTGTCTTTCATTCTTTATCGATTATCCTCGACTCATTTCTTCGTTCTAAATCCTACGCGTCAAGTTGCTGAATGGGCAAGTCATTACAGAAGAGATATAAAAACAATCGGAGGACGCACACGAAATGCATAGCATGACGAAGAAAACGGAGGACGTGAAAGCGGTACGGAACGATACTGCTATTTCTGGAAGGACGAGGATTGCAAAGTGACAACTAGGAACGAAAGACCGGGATGGGAGAGTTGTTGGGAGATATGGGACTTTCGAGCGCCTTGGAAGTCCGTGTCTAGTTCATCTCTATCACTCCTACCAGCCCACTTCGCTTGCAGCAGCCAATATTCTTCTTCTTCAAGTCATTCCCTCTCACGGGCTGACGGCAGCGGCGACGCAGGAGGACGACACACGTACAACGCCATGCCCATTCCCCAGACACCGAGCGCACCAGCGCCTCCAAATTCATTCTATAGACGCTAATAGCAACGCGCCACCGTTGCTCTTTCTCCGAACCAGCGGGATCACCAACACAGCCAATCAACGACTCTAAATCCCAACTCGAATCAGTCCGGGGGGAATCTGAACGCAGCAGCACCTGCCCAGGTATCCATACCGGACTTTTACGTGCACCCAGCTGCCCTAGCTTACGCGGCTGCTCATCCAGGCCGCACGATTGCCAAGTTTGGGCCGTGTTTAGTCCTGCAGGTCAAGCTCGGTCTTCGTAGAGTGGGAAGAGGAGGTCGCGGTGAAGTCGATTAGGAGGGGCAATGTGGACAGTACCGTCAGGTTAAGCAAAATTGAGGGAAATCGATATCTTAAAGGTATGTTTTTTTTTACTCCTATCTTTTCCTTTTCTGGTGGATGGTCCAAGGCCCAGGCGCCCAAGGGCTATCTTCTTGCGTTCAACGCTATCTTTCACATGTATCACTGCGGATGAATATTTTTCCGTTGGCTCTGTTTTTTCTATCCTCCATTTTCGCGTTTTGCTTGTGCCAGCATTCGCGGAAGAGGGGCAGCAGCATACGTTCACTTTCTACATTTCTTTTTGTTCCTCTTCTCTGTCTCGCACATCGCTGCCATCGTTCTTTACAAAATTATTTTACTGACTAATCTTCCTTCTCCATTCGCAGACGCTCAACTCGTCCGACTTTACGACGTTATTCAAACCGACAAGTTCATCAGCACAATTCTCGAATACGCTTCTGGAGGAGAACTATTCGACCACATCCTCGCTCACCGGTATCTGCACGCAACAGATGCCGCCGAACTCTTTTGCTAACTCATCTCGGGTGTCTGGTACATCCACCACAAAGAGAATCGTGTATCGCGATTTGGAGAAGCACGCAATGGAGCAGCATCAAGCGGTAGCGCCAATGCGAACGTCGGGCCGACACCTTCTAGGGCGCAGAGTCATCGTCCGAAGGCGAGGAGCAGGAGGTCCTCGTCGTCCAATGCAGTTCCTCCGATTATTAGTCAGACCAGCACCACCGCACCCGCACCCACTCGCAGCCGTTCGACCCAACAAAGAATACCTCCCATCACTGTCGCTCCTCACTTCTCCGCCAACTTGTGTCGTTTCCAAGCCGGCTGGTAACGGACCTGAGCCAGCTACACCACAAAATAGCAACATTCAGGCATACCATCCAGGTCTAATGCGATTCGGAGCCAACGGGATGAGGAAGGAGTCTGCCGAGTGGGGGTAGGCCCAAGGAGCTCTAGTTCAAGGAAGAGCACGGACGGAGTTCTAGGGATGAGAAGGCCGTGACTGGCCTGCCTCCTGCAGTAACAGTAACAGTACAGCACAAGCACCAACGACAGTTTATCGTGCTCCTGCCGTTCCGAGTGCATCACCTCCAGCACCAGCACCAGCACCCGTGTCGGTTCCTCTTGTCTGGATCTCAGCTACGACGGCTTCGGCTATTTCTGCCACACCGTATCCGCAGTTTCCGCTGGAACAGACTCGAATACTTCGTCGGTTGGTAAAGGTCAAGGAACGGGCCACAAGTAGGGGAAATCGAGCATCAATAGGCTCGGGTTGGACAAGACTTTCGGTGGCGAAGATACTGGTGCCAACGCGAAGGAGGGCAGTGGAAGGCTGAGCATCAGTGCTACGTCATGTACTGTATCAGGCGCGTCTCAGCTATGGTTCCTACGAACGACGGAGACGAGGAGGGAAAGAGGAAGGAGAAGAGGAAGAGAGAGGAGAAGGAAGAGAAAGAGAAGGATAGGGGTACAAGCAGAAGGAGGAACACGCTTACTGTTATGGTCGAGCCTCTCCGCAGGTCTATTAGGAGTCGATCGCAGAACCAGAAGATGCCCATTAGTTTTATGTATCCCGAGGGCAGCACTACCGCCGTACTAGCTACAGCCAAGAACCCCAACGCCAGTAACAGGCTCGGTAGATTCTATGGGTTCAATTCGTCTTCGTCTTCGCAAGCGCAGCAGCAGCAGCAACAGCAACATAATGCTGTCCCACCTCATTCTTACGCTCAGCTGCGTATCCATCACTGTGCGGCGGATCAACCGACAATCAGTACGAGGTCACCACTGGAGATTATGTCTCCCTGGACAGGGGTTGTTCCATTTCACCAGTGGCTCTGTCTCTGGCGTGGTCGGACCGGCATATGACGATCCATCACAGGACGCTGGGGATTGCGGTTCAGCGTCGAACTGACGAGGTTGGATGGGCCGAACAATACGGATAGCTTGGATATGGAAGGTGGAAGGGACATTTGAGGAGTTATAAATTTTTGTATGACGCGTTGAGGCAGTACGTGTTTCTTTCTTTTTTTCTTTAATATTTTTCGTCTTTTTTCTTTTTCGCTCTTTCCGATCCACATTTTCTGCTGGTGTCAAGACTTCTAATTTTCTTTTAGCCGTGTTCTCACCTTTCGTCCGGGCCATTGAACATACAAACTGATGGGGGGTTTTTTTTTTTCGTTTACAGGCATGTGGACTTTTCGGCTGCTCGTATCTAGACGACGAACGAATATAAATCCTTACCAACAATCCAACATCGCCAATAATTGGCCGTCTCTTAGTCAGGATGCCAAATTCTCATCATTTGCCACCATCATGCCTTTATCGTCGTCGTCGTCGTCGTCACCTAAGCACCTATGTCATCCATCCTTTCATCACCTATGCTTATGCCCAAACCATGCCTACATATGTGCACACACGCATACAGACCCATACGCATTCATATATTCCTGCAGCGTCGAACACCCATACATACACACTCACACAGTCGACAGTCGACATACCTACCCCACCTTTATAACAAACACATAGACTTGCATGTGCTGCTACGTCACATTCCATTCTGACTCATTTGTAACTTCGGACTGTCGGATTCCTTGGGTATTCGACGATATTGCATCGGGGATTCGATCAATATGCCAAGGAGTAGGGATCGGCGAAGAACTAGTACGTCCTGGTCGGAAAAGTAGGAGGATGGGGTTGGATGTAGAAGGAAAATAAAAATAAAAATGGTCGGAGCTGGGAGGGATAGGTGATCCTGGGTGTTGGTGAACGCAGTTGTCCATGGTTGGGGACGAGGGGCGAAGTTTTTTTTTTCTTTTCAAATTGCTTTCTGTGACGCGCTCGATCTCGTTACCTTTCGATATCTGGGGCCGCATTTCTGTCTTCCGATGTCCGTATTTTTATTTTTATTATGTTTCGTTTCTCTTTTTCTTTCTTCGTCTTTTTATTCCTCTGGTAACTTTCCTGGGGACCTTGCTGTCCGTTCTCTGTTTCTTTTCTTCTTTTTCCCTCTCCACCAACAAAAATTATTGTGTTTGTACTGTAGCTCGGACTTTTCCCTTTTTCTTTCTTTCTTTCTCTTTGGTGCATTTGATTTCTTTCTTCTCCTTATGATATTCACCATATATCCTGGTGGAGGGCTTTTACTTTTTGTCTTCTTCTCGTAGTGCTCTTATTTTCCGTCATTGGCCCTAGGTCAATCAATTATCTCTTCATTCTCCATCATCATCGACATCATTCCAACACGTTTCTGTCTGCGTATAATATACTTACTACTACCTTTTTTCATACCTTAGTAATTATCGGATTCGGTTTCTTTATGAACTAATCTTTTTCACTCGTCTGAATTTCCATCATTCACCGTCTACGCCTCTCCGTCGTCGTCCGTAGGGAAACAGACTGAACAAAATCCGAAGCGACGGAGCGGGGATCCAAGAATGAAGCTAAGAGGAAGTAACGCAGGAGACGCAAAGGAGAGGAAATGATTGATGGAAATCTTGTACATTAGTAAACGGGTATACATCAAGCAGATTATACGTATCGTCATGATGAAAGGTACATAGGTGGAGTGTGTATGGGGGGAAAAGACACGAAGATGGAAAAAAACATTGATGCGGACGCGGATGTACAAGAACGAAGACGGCAACGGGGAAAAATAGGGAAAGGAGCCTGGGAGAAGTGGGAGAAGGGGGGGAGAAGAGATGCGCACTAAAGAGACAATACACTGTCGAGGAGGCAAGGCCAATGAAAAAGAAGTAAACGAAGGACAAAGTTGGGACAAAGTCGCAAGCAAATTGACAATGGGCAAAAAAAGAACAGCGTATCCGGCGAACACGAGCCCACGGGTACCACAAGTGGGAAGCGATGATCGGTGTGAGTGCAAGGATGTCATGAGCATGATAACAAAGCGTTCAAGAGACTGTTTACCAGAGACGGAGCGAGAGCGACGAGTGAGGTCACTGGGGCGCACACGGCAGCACATAGCTAACACGAGGCGAGGCAAGGCAAGGCGCAGGGAGAACCTAGTCCTATAGAAGAAGAAGAAAACAGCATAGAAACATTTGGGCAGTTATAAAGCTGGGAAGGCAGGGAAGTGGAAGAGATAAGAGGGATAGCACAATATGGAGCAGGGAGAGGGAGCATAAAAGGAGAGAGTGAAGCGGCAGGAACAAAGCGAAGATAGAAGAAGGTAGTTATTGATGAAAGTAAATAAGGGAAAGAGAGGGAGGGAACTAAGAGGCGGAGGGCAGGGAGGCAGTACAGAAGGGACGATCAATGAGTAGAGGAGTCAAGTCATGCACACCATAGCAGACAGATGGGGGGCGTGAACAAACAGGGTGAAGATGGAAGGGAAGGGAACACAAAGAAAAGAAAGGTGTTTGAGATGCGGGGACAGGTGTGGTGACAGAAGGGATGGCGGGTGGCTGAAAGGGTATCATAATCGCGCCGAGGAAGAACGCCGAGAGAGCAGGGACAGTGCAAGCGTAAGGTAAACACGGGACGGACACGTACGATCGATGAATAGGAGCCACACAGAGAGAGTCGAATGGGAAATAATTAATAACCAATCGGAGAATGGAAAAATTGAATATTGAAATGGACCTGAGACCGCGAATAGAAAGCATGAATGCATGACGGAGGGATGAGTGAACGATCCGAACGAAGGGTACGGCCCCGAACGCTTTGATCCGAACCCTAACCCGATATGGCTTCGCGTATGTTCGTCATTATTCTGTCTCTTTTTCCTCTCTTTCAAATCCTTTTTCAAGTTTCGTCCTTGGAATTACTGATTTCTGAATTCTACGTGTTCAGTTGCTACAGGGAGGTTTTATTGGAGAAAGTAATAATCGGAGGACGTACGTGATTGAAAACAGCAGAATGGAATCGAAAGAATCATGTTTATAGTGAGGGATGTACGCACTCAGTACTGAGTGCGTATGGCTTTTTGGTACGTGTCATCCTTCGCTCTCTGCACGCTGATCTGTTACAAATTCTAGAGATGAATCGATGACGACCCCTTCTGCGTCTTTGCCTCTCCCTCTCTTGCCTCTTTGTTCAAAGTTTCTATCTCATTGGCCCACTCCTGCTTACTGGCGTTCTTTCCCACAATTATGCATTGTCATTCCATTCTCTCCCCGTTGTCCTATCCCCCCTGCTGTAAGCGTCATGCATTTCCCATTTCGCCTTCCATCTCTTGAATTCTCAGCAACACCGCGACATATGAAGTACTCAATTATACACGTCCGTCGGACCATTGGAGAATATGTTGGAAAGATTCGGAGGACGAACATGAAACGAACCGAGTTCAAATTGAATAGAAGGAAATATTATTAGCGACGTACGGCGTGTATGCACTGGGTGTTTTTACTGGTGCGTCTTGCCCGTCGCTCGCTCTTATCACATTCCTCGACTGTGCTGTCAGTTGCCAACCCTCTTCGTTCTTCTCCCTCTGTGCACCAGCTCCGAGTCCATCACTTTTTCTGCTCTTCTCTCCCTCACTTTCTGTCCTCTCGTACAACTCACAAGTTGATAACATATGGAAACCCGGACTGTCAAGCTTCGAAACCTGTGGCCAAACATGACCCGGCATGCGTTGCCGAACATTCTCGGCTATTGGCACATGGAAACGAAATGATGGGCGTCCTTATGCGCATCAGCGAGCGTGCACGCGAATTGTCAACCCCTCAACGTCGTCCTCAACGTTCCCGCACGACAAGATGGATTCTTTGCTTTTTAAAATACAGAAATATGTAACAGTATGTAGAGATTCCATTGTTATATATTTATTAAAATTAAAACAAATATCGCAATCAAAATAAAAAATCAGCATTTGATGGTCGTGCGAAAGTGGACTTTGAGGAAGAAATCTCGCTCGCTGGGACTGCCAACAGCATAATTCTGTCCCTTCGTGAAGAGTGTTTGCGACTCATGTTGGATGCCTTGTGTATTTTTGCAAAAATTCCATGATATAAAACTAATATGGCATTAAATCATGGGAATATACTCAGTCGTCCCCTTTAACTACCTAAAGTATGCCTTAAACCAGTTCGGAAAGCGCTCAAAAGTAGCGATTGTCACAGATATAGTTTATTGAGATACTTTTGGTATCATCTACCACTTATTGATCTGCACCAGCGGCATGAACGGATGTCGAGGTGTGAACCCATACACGGTATAAACACCTATTCATATTTACTTTCCCCTTGTTTCTCACTCTTGAATACCTATAATTTGGTTAACCCCCAACAACAGACATATTGATAACAAAGAGCCACAGTAATCATTAGATTATGTATATGTGGTTCTAACCCTCCATACACTCAACCATTAAGTAATTCATACCGTTCAATTTAGACATGGTAAACCCAATGACATTGCGATATAATAGAGTATGTATCTTACAGTACATTGAATTACATCAGTGGGCCGCAAATTATGACATCTGGATTCCAAATGGTAGTATTCAAAACTCTATTACACATTTTCCTGTTCCAAAAAACTAGAAAATTCATTCCGCTGTGCAGGAACGTTGAGGACGACATTGAAGGGCTGACAGTGCGCGTGCACGCTCGCTGATGTGCATAAGGACGCCCATCATTTCGTTTCCATGTGCCAATAGCCAAGAATGTTCGGCAACGCATGCCGGGTCGTGTTTGGCCACAGGTTTCGAAGCTTGACAGTCCGGGTTTCCATAATAACACGTACGAATTGCCGAGAGCAATCGAAAAAAGACGAATACACGCTCGAAATATGCTATAGCTGTGTAATATCGGATACCTTTTCTTTTGTCCTCGTGCCTCCCAATTCTAGCCTGTTTCTCTTGGTATGTTCACTTCTTGCCCTCTCTTTTTCCGTTCTGCCGCGCGCTTTCCTTTCCTTTCCCCTCCCATCATCACTTCATGTCCATTTTCATCCCCCCGTTAACAATGTATCGAAGGCGACCGGTTGACCTACCGTTACCTGCCTCTACATGTTATCCCACCTCTCACCTCTTTTCTCTCTTTTCTCTCGCCTTCCGTCTCTAGAGCTCTCAAATCCCAGGTCTCGGCGCATGTCATTCTTCCCTCGCTCGCTCCCTTCCTTTTCGCGTATTATTCCTTTGCGCACCTATCTTCCCCCGTTATGTTCGCTTCCATCTCTTCTCCGCTTGCATCCATTTTCCATTTTCTTCAGCCCTCTATGCTCCTTCGCCTCACTTGTCTCGTTCTCTTTCTTGTCTCGCTCCTTTCTCGTTATATTTCTTCTTTTTCTCCATTCCCCTTCTCTGGTTCAGGGCTTCGTTTCCGGTACCTCATGTGTCAACGACGACGGCACAGACCCCATATACGTACCTTAAATTGTCTGGTCCTCATCATCGTATGCACGCACGTACGAAAACACCGGAATGTAAATATCAATATAGCAAAAATACGAAAAAATTGTTTGGATCAATTTCTTTGAATTAGAACAAATGAGTGAATGAGAAAATGACTAGCAGAACACAGACGGGGAATACTACGTGATGCGACAGCGACAGCGACGATAGGAGAGGGGGGGAAGTACTGTAAGCAAGGTCACGACACGAAAGGGAGCAAAAATATTTATCAATGGAGGGGGGGATAAATACAGAAGGGATGGATTGAGGATGGAAAAATAAAGGTAAAAAGTAATATCATGAATCTGCATATTGAGTATCAGTAAATATTTATGAAAGACGAACAAATATCATTACAATTACCTTCAGTCATCTCATGCGGCATGGAGATCATCATATAACCCAGCCCCAACTCGATTGAGGTACTTGGCTATTGCTCGACGTGCTTGACGGCTGAGTTGGGGGAACATCATTGACATTTTTGCAAAACATTTAGTTCTGCAAAGATCAACAAGTACAGGGAACCTGGCTGCCAGTGGAAGTATCTGAAGAATACTTTGCAGGAATCCTCTGTATTTCCTCCACAACTGCTTGTCTGGATCAAACAGTCCGAGTTTCCATTGTGTCGATTCCTGGACAGATTGCACTGGGAAGATTTGCCATGGACCCACAGTGGTGAGCTTTGCATATGGAATTAAATGGACATATTGTTGGTTGCGTCTGGAGTATGCACTAGAAAGGACAAGTTTGTTTGGCAGGTTGTGTGATAATATTTGCCTATTCCACTTCCAGGGACGTGTCCGTTGTTTTTTCCTATCAATCCAATGCAATTTGAGGTGTGATTCAGTTTCTTGATTTGTAAGTGAAGCATCAACCAGAAATGTAAGCAAATAGACCACCGCTTTGGATATTATGAGTGATTTTTCCTCATTTCTGAGAGGGATGAGGAATGTGGGATCGAAGTTAATGACATAAAATGCCCTTCCTAGGCCATTTGATGGCAAACTAACATGACCTGGTACCTGAAGCAGCCTTGTAGCAAAGGTGTAATGCACCTCCCAATCATTGCTGTATTGATTATGAAGTTCAAAGAGGGCCAAGTTGAAAAATGTTAGAGCATGATGGTGATAGATGCCAGCTGCAAGATGCCCAGCCGCCTCCTAAAGAAAGAAAGCCATGTAAATATTCAACTTCCCCCAAAAATCAATATGTAGAAGCTCTTACAAGATGAGACATGATTTGAAACAAGCCATCAAGAAACATATTTTCCACTTCTTCCCAACGCTGCTGTTGAAAAAGACTTTTGCAGTAAAACTCCATGGGGAAATTGCTCATAGCAATAAAAAATGCTGCATAACTGGGTTCAAGGCAATCAGATTCAGGGATATTGATATGAAAAGGCTGAAGAATAGTGCTGTATCTGGAATCAGATGGGCATCGTGGGCCATTATATTCCTCTAGCAGTACAATGTTGTCAGAATGATAGTATGTTTTTCTGGAATGATGAAGGTTCTGACCTGAGAAAATCTCAATTAATCGAACAAGATGCCCTGCATGCGTCTCTGCTCGGTTTTTTGAGAGGTCCTTTGACCGGTGTGCATCAAATAGAAAGTCTCCAAAGGACTTGTGAAGCAGAGATGCTTTTTGATGTGCAGGGTGAGCTCCTAGCAATACAATGGCTGTGAGATCAGACAAAACAACTTCTGCTGTCCCATCATCAAGATTGAGATATAGATCAATGACTGAGGGATTGATCTCATCATATAAGGCAAGGAATGCCATTATATTCGCAGAGAGTGATGGATCTTCTGTGCCGTTCAATAAGTGCACATAAAGAGTATCGAGTTCAGAGAAAGGCAGGTCTTTGAAAGGAGGGCGGAGGCCAAGGACAGCATCCAGGCGCTGATGAGGCCGATGACGAGGGGAATTGAGATATCCAATTAATGTCTTTGCATACACAAACTGGCCGGAAGACTTGTCCACGAGCTTTTGGATCTGGTCCTCAGTCGGCCAAGATGGAGGTATGGAAGCCTTGAATCTGTGTCCTTCACAAAGCTCCATAAAAGAATCACAAAGATAGCGCCTAATATCATCATCTGGACTGTACTCATTCCCAAGAAATGTTTTGAAAAGCCTCGAGTTTATCTTGGTCCCACTAAATGCGTTGGATATATTGCTTTCCGGACGGCTCAAGACAAGCATACGAAGTGGGATTGGGGAAGTGGTAACAACATGATGTAGGGCGTCCACTATATCTCGTTGGCTTGCTTGGTCCACACACTCGTCGAGGCCATCCAGGACGATCAACCTGGGTGCAGTTTGAGGTGAATTGGCGTAGCTTGCCTTTAACGGATCCATGACAAGGGCCGTGAACTGAGTACGCAAAGACTGGGTAAAAATAAGTGGATCGCACTCGATAAAGTCAGATACGAGCCTCCTGAAATGGGAGTTTCGAGCACATATCTGGTACGAAATTGTCGGCACGAGTGATTTTGAGTGGTTCCGTGTGGGATCGCTCGCGCCAAAGAAAAAACTAGCAAGCAATGTTCCCTCCTCGGCGCAGCGCTCGCAAACGCTTCTCCCAATAGCGGATTTGCCAGCTCCTGCTGCTCCGGTCACCCATGTGATGAATTTATCGCGATTTCGTCCGTCCAATCCTGCTACCCAGTCCACAAGTGTTTGGATGATCGCGACCCTCGTGCCTGGGTGACATTTCGGAGGATCGACAATGTGTCCAGAGTTGTGACGAGCATTGGGTGCGACAGCTGCAACTAAACGATCATATCCACCTAAAAAAATAATATCGCATATTGAAGATGTGTGAGCTATATAGCAGAGCTTACATACTTTTCTCCCCAGTGTGGACATGGGTTGAACTGTTATCCATCGTTAACGATCCTCCAGTGATGACAACGTTCGAAGAGGCAAAGAAAGGTGCGGCAGATGGTGGTATATCAGACATGTTTGAGAAACAACTTGTGGGGCAGGATAAAGAACAGGGTCAAGTAGCAGGTCAACGGCAATCGTCGTCCTTAACTGCCTCACGGTGAATCGTATTACCGACCACACGTGCGCAGTTTCCACGCTTGAATTTGTCGAACGCGTGTTATTATTAGTCGTTCTAATTTAGTATGTGTAAGTACGACATAAAAACATATCTCCACCTCCGTCCTTCCATCGAGTCCAGTTTTGTCGGTTTATGTGCATATAGTATATGTTACGTCTTCTCCAAAGGCACATCAATATCGGGAATCCTATTGCGATGTATCGACCGCAGGGCGTGAAGTGATTCATGACGTATAATATGCATGTTGGTTGATGAGGGGGCCGTACCAACAGGGGAGGTATGATGCATGCTGGTTGATAAAGATGGGAGGCCGTTTAGGAGCAATAATGGTGATGCGAGGGGAAATACGAGACGGCCAAAACGAGGGAACATGGAACCGAGCGGCAAACACTTGGACTTAAACGCTCGAAGGGAAGATACCAACATAGGTGACATGATCATAACCACAACTGGGCGGCGAGCGAGAAGGAGACGAAAGGCAAAAGACAAAAGGGAAAGGTAAAACACGAGAGGTAAAAGATCGAACATTCGTGAGATATGAGACGAGACGACGACGCACGTCTAGTTCTCCGGTCTGCTTCGCTCGAGGTTTATATACATATACGGACGAGTCAAAGAAAGAGGCACCGCAAGAGAAGTATGACTTGATTCTTCGGGTGATGGAAAGGTAGAGAACAGGTAGAAGGATGAAACTCGATGGGAGGGCATAGACAGACCAATCAGACCGAACGAAAATGGAAGGAATAATGGGAGTGATAAAAACGAACGCAGTGATGGGTGAGCCGGAGGATATTGGCTCATGTCGCTAGAATCATTACGCGCATAGCAACAGGGGACTCGAATAAAACGAAGAAATGGAGACAAAAAGGCACTTGATGGTGGGGGAAAAGAAGTTGCGTGATGAGGAGGGATAAACGAGGAGGCAGAAAGGGAAGCAAACAAACTGGAAGGAACGGGAATACAAGAGAGAGAAAGATAAGGCAGTGGAAAGAGAGATTATGGGGGGGCGGTAGACAGAACGAAAGCGGAAGGGACAGAACGAGGATGGGTATATGTAAGAATGAAGATAAGGGAGGTAAACGCGAAGGAGAGGAAATGGTGGACTTGTACATTAGCAAACAATATGTTCAAGCGACATGTGGGCTGGACCACGAATTCTACGTATCGTCATGGTGATGAGCACATAGTTAAGTACGCACTGGAAAAAGAGATACGACGACGGAGCAAAAGAATTGGATGTGAATAGAGAAAAAAACCTGGGGAAATGAGAAGTAGAGAGGTAAAGAGATGAGCCACCGATTGGCGACTAGAAAGAATTAGAAAGTAATTGAAATATTGAAGCTTGAAGGGGAGAAATGACGATCCATGAAAACAACTTGAAGGAGCCAAGAAAAGATAAGAGCTTTCGGGCGCCCGAGAGTAATAAAGCAAACTTGAAGTTGAAGTAGACAGGAAGATGTGATCGAAGAAAATGAGTAAGGGGATATGCAGACCATAAAAAGGATACAAACCAGAGCGAGTAGGTCAGGAGCGTGTCAACACAGAGCCCAGAGGAATGACGCGTATTAGTGACACCATACTCTCGGAAGACCAATAGGAGTGAAAAAAGGATAGGGTGAAAAAAGCACGACTCACGGCGGTAACGCACAGTAAAAGAGACGACATATCCAGACCTCAGAGAAGAAGACACCAGATCTAGACCAGAGACCGGAGCACGCTTAGAGCCGAGTGAATGTTTACGGAAGCAAATAGAACGCGAAGACGACACGCACAGAATAGCGTCGGAATCACCAAACAGCGACGAATAGGCCTCATACGACGAGCGGACGATGACTGACAATGGAAGGGCGAACATAAGTGGACGGGCCGACGGAAATTTGACACGGGTTTTGATCCGAACCCTAACCCGATATGGCATCACGTACGTTCGTATCCGACCATAACTTTGTCTCTTTCCTTTTCCTCGACTCTTTTCTTCGATCTGAATATTACGCGTCAAGTTGCTGAATGGGCAAGCCATTACAAAATACTTATGAAAGAATTGGAGGACGCACACGAAGCGAATAACGCAACGACGCAAAGGGTATTGATGGAGGATGGAGGACAAAGTGGTATGGGAGTGTAAGTCCATGTCTGGTCCATCTCCATCACACCCAATGAACCACTTTGCTTGAAGTACCTCAATACCCTTCCTCAAATCATTAATGCATTACCGCTCACAAACCGGCGGCGGCGATGACGCACAGGGAGGACACACGCCATGCAAACTCCCCCGACACAGAGCCCACCAGCCCCCCAAGCTCATCCTATAGACGCCAACAGCAACGCGCCACCGTTGCTTTTTCTCCGACCAGCGGGATCACCAACAGAGCCACACCGACCTCTCGAATCAGTCCGGTGGGAACCCGAACACTGCAGCACGGTACCCATACCGGACGTGTACGCGCACCCAGTTGCCCTAGCTTAGGCGGCTGCCCATCCACGCCGTACGATTGCCAAGTTTGGGCCATATTTGCTCCTGCAGACCCTGGGAGAAGGCGGGTTTGGAGAGGTCAAGCTCGGTCTGCATAGCCAGTGGGGAAAAATCGAAGTTTTCAAGGTATATTTCCTTTCTTCTATCTTTTCTTTCCTCTTGCGTCCAACGCTATCATTCGCATCTTTTACTGTGAATAGATATTTTTGAATTGTTTTATCCTTTCTATCCTACTATCTGGGCCTCCATTTGCGCCTTTTATTTATTTTGGCGCTTACATTCGTGGAAGGGGAGCTGCGGCTGTCGTTCACTCAAAAATACCTCTATCTTTTCGTTCCTTTTTTTCTTTCACGCACCAACTTGCGTTCTTCTGTCATCATTTTTCGCAAATTTATTTTATTGACTAACCGGCCTTCTCAGTTGAAAAGGGTCTCGTATTAGCGACGATGAGGCAGCAGTCATAAGCTACTCGAGCGGCAACGCGAACGTCGCGCCTATACCTTCCAGAGCAGGGCCATCGTCCAGACGCGAGGAGCGAGAGGTCCGCGTCGTCGAATGCAGTCCCACCGATCGTTACCACCGCCGTCGCAGGCCAAACCAGCACCACCACACCCACGCCCACTCGCAGCCGTTCGACCCAACCTACCTCTACGAGAGTTCGCCCTAGTCACTCGCTACTGGCGTCGTCAGCAATCCATTTCCTCCACCTTCTGTCGTTTCCAAGCCGGCTGGTAGTAAACATCAGCCAGCTACACCACAAAATAGGAATATTCAGACATACCATCCAGGTCGAATGCGATTCGGAGCCAAAGGGATGAGGAAGGAGGCAACCGAGTGGGGGTAGGCCCAAGGAGTTCACTAGTCCCAGGAAGAAGGAGGAACATGAACACAGTGCTACGGATGAGATAGGCCGTGCCTGGCTTGCCTCCTGTGGCAGCAGCAGCAGCAGTGCCACCGACAGCCCATCGTGCGCCTGCGGTTCCAAGTGCATTGCCCCCAGCACCAGCACCAGCACCAGCGTCTGTCTCGATCCCTCTTGTCCAAATACCTGCGACGGCAGCTCCGGCTGTTCCTGCCACGCCCGTATTTGCAGTTTCCGCCGAAGCAAACTCGAGTGCTTCCCCCGTTGGTAAAGCCCAAGGAACGGGCCACAAGAAGGGGAAATCGAGCATCGATATTTCGGTGGCGAAAATGCTGGGGCCAGCGTGAAAGAGGGCAGCGGAAGTTCGAGTATCAGTGCTACGCCCAGCACTGCATCTGGTGCATTGCAGGCTGATTCGTCGATGGATACGGCGAATGAGGGAGGGAAGAGGGAAATGACGGAGGAGGAGGAGGAGAGGGAGGAGAAGGAGGAAAATGAGAGGGAAAGGGGTACAAGCGGAAGTGGGAGGAGGAACACGCACATTGCTGCGGTTGAGTATCTTGGCGGGTCCATTAGGAGTCGATCGCAGAACTAGAAGACGCCTATTAACTCTGTATCCCGAGGGTAGTACCACCGCCGTAGCTACCGTCAAGAATCCCAACGCGAGTTTCCAACCCCCACCAATGCGTGGGCCACATCTACGCCACTCTTACCTGGTGCGGTGGCACGTTCGACGTTCATGAATGCAGACCCTCGTTGCTCCTCCTGTTCAGGTGGTGGTTACCACTTCAACTTCGAGCGTTTCGCGCCCTGCACCTCCCACACCTGTTCGCAGCAAGACTGATGCTGCTTCTGTACCTACTATGGCTACCACATTCGTTACATCTTCCTTCTGTTTTAGGTTTGAGAACAGCGTTACTGCTGGCAGCAGGGACCGCGAACGTCAACGACAGACGTCGCCGCTGTCGAACAAGCTCGTTGCATTCTGTGGATTCATTTCGTCTTCGTCGTCGCAAGCACAGCAGCAACAGCAACATAATGCTATCCCACCTCATCCCTATGCTCAAATGCGTATCCATCACGGCGCTATAGATCAGACGATAATCACTACGAGGCCACCACCGGATTATGTCCCCTGGACAGTGGTCGTTCCTTTTCATCACTGGCTCTGTCTCTGGCGCCGTGGGACCGGCATATGACAATACACCGCAGGACTTTGGGGGTGAAATGCGGTTCAACGTCTAGCTGACGAGGTTGGATAGATTGAATGATAAGTAAAGTTTTTGTATGATACATTGAGGCAGTACGTACTGTTTTCTTTTTTCTTTTTTCCTTCTTTTTTTTCTTCCTTCTTTTTTAATCTCTTTTTCAATCTGCATTTTCTGCCGGTGTTGAGGCCGAATTCACACATTAATGCCTGGCATCTTCTCGATTTCTCTTTCTTGTGTTCCCCTTTTGTCCGGGCCATCGAACATACAAACTAATTTATTATTATTATCATTATCGTTTACAGGCGTGTGGATTTTTTGGCTGCTTGTGCCTAGGTGGCGAACAAATGGAATATATATATCCTTACCAAGAACCCAGCATCGCCAAATTGGCCATCTCTTACCCAGGATGCCAAATTCTCATCACCCTCCACCATCATCTGTTTGTCGTCATCGTCGTTATCTATGCACCTCACACACACACAATAGTCGACATACCTACTAGTACCCCACTCTTATAACAAACACATATACCTGCTTGCGTTGCCACGTCACATTCCATCCTGACTCATTTGTAACTTCGGACTGGCGGATTCCTTCGGTATTCGACGATGTTGCTTCGGGGATTCGATCGATATACGAAAGGATAGGGATCGGCGAAGGAGACCTAGCACGTCCTGGTCGGAAAAGGAGGAGGATGAGGTCGGAAGGATGAATATAAAATCGTCGGAGCTAGTCGTTCAGCGTCGACGCGCATGTCAACATCAACTAGTAGGGTATCGGAAGGGATGGAAGGAATGGAGGAATGGAGGATAAAGCCGTAAAAATAGTCGAACGATTATAAAGAGGGAGGAACAACGAGATGAATAGAAAGCGCGGAATTGAATTAAAGGAATAGAGAGCACAATACGATGCCAAACAGAGAATGAAGTTAAGAGGCAACCTCAAATGAACACACAGGAGAGGAAATGACCAGACTTCGGCGTCTCAGGTCGGCACAGATGAATGACTTTGATGCCATCGCGATGCACGCTGGGCGAGAACAAGGATATGATGAAAATAAAAATGAATGGTACGTGAGGTGCTGGGGGTGGTTTGAAGCGCAAATGTCTGCGGTAAAAGAGGCGAAACATGCCGACAACACGGAGGAATGTCGCTGCTAGCTACGTAATACCCACAAACCATTGACCAGATACCGCAGCAAGAGGGATAACTAGGTGAAAAAGAAGAGGCGTAAGAGTACCAACAAGGGTGATTAATTGTTTCAGCACACAGAACTTGATGTGCACGGAAAGGGACATGGGCAATGATTAATGAACGTTGAACGAACAAGGAATACAAACATCGGAGCCACGGAGGCAGACGCGTTTTTGATCCGAACCCTAACCCGACATAACATTGAGACACCCCCGACTCTTTTCTTCAAGTTTCGTCCGGATAGGAACTGGAGTGCTGAAACATACATTTAAATTGTCAAACAACGGGTATTTGCAGAAAGGGATTATCGACGGACGTTGGAAAAAGAAATTGGAGGAGAAATCAATCAGGGCGTACGCTGGTTTCTGTACAGCGTGCGTCTTGTCGGATCCGTCTCGAGTGGATATGTTTTTTCACCTTCCCTTTCCTCCTGGCCTCTCTTTCTCATGGATACGTCTTCCACATTGCTCACAGTCCCCCACTGGTGCCTCTCTAATCTTCTATATAACTCCATCGCTTCACCAGAATAGCACGTGGGCATTAGCGAGAGCCATTAGACATGGGACAGGGCGTTCACGCATACAAGCTCAAAGTACGGTGGTTTGGAATTTGAATCGATGCGATGCCTTTGTTCAATACCTTGCCTCTCTCGACTTCCTTGCCCTTCCTATTCCTATTGGCTCCCTCTTCCTCTGATGTTCGCGTGTTCTTTTATCCTTGTGTTCTATTTTATTGACCGCTTCTGCTCATTACGATTCCCCGGATACTTTCTCTTGGATTCCCTGATGCATGATTCATCCCTCGTCTCTCGCGATCACTGGCCCTGAACCACAGTTCTGCACCAGCTCTGAGCTCCTGTCATTTCTCCCACTCTTTGCTGTCACTTTCTCTTCCATGGCATATCATACAGCCCTCCTATCCTACGCTCCTCCTACCATACCCACCCGCTCTTCTCTGTCTCTTCTCACTGTCTTTCCTCCGATATCTCGCATACAATTACATACGAAAGAACACGAGAAACTCAATATTTGAAAATATACGAACGAAACAGTCAATGCACAAACCTGAGCGAGCCGTAATGGGGACGCACGACACAAATTCTACCTTTTTTCGCCTGTCGTGTTGGCGCCTCCCACATCGCGGCTCAATTTAACAATCAAACCTTCCAGAATCCCTTTCACTTTGCCCCGTTCTCGACTAGGTTTTCTTCTCGCTTCTCACTATTTCTTTATTAGTTCGTTCTTCTCCCTGGCCTGCGCTAGCGAACACTCACATAAGATTTTTTCTCCTTCTGTTCTCCGCTTCAAGCCCCATCGCCCCCTCTTTCCGTCTCGCTCTCGTCTTCTTTCACCGCCTCGCCCTCTTACTCTTTCGCTTCTCTCCAATCCGCTCTTCTATTTTTTAAAGTCATGCGTCATCTTTTTCCATCTCTTGAACTTGAAACAAATCATCGGAGGACGTATTGCATTATATCAAACGAACCAGAATGATCAACTTGAAGTCTAACACGAAGATATCCTATTGACTAAGGACTTTGATGAAATAACCAATGTGTATACACTCCGTCCGTTGCTTTTCACCGTAAGCACAAGGCGAGGTGCGTATGACAAAGATGGAAGATATGTGTATAATATTTAATGTTATTAACTATGACTCAAATATATCAGTACATGTTGGAAAAATGAAGAAAATGAATTTACCTTCAATTGTCCACTGAGGCACCGATAACATCATCTAACCCCACCCCGACGCGATCAAGGTACTTGTCTATTGCTCGACGTGCCTGACGGCTCAGTTGGGGGAACATCATTGACATTTTTGCAAAACATTTTGTCCTGCAAAGATTGACGAGTATAGGAAACATGGCTGCCAGTGGAAGTATCTGAGTAAGACCTTTTAGGAAGTTCCTGTATTTGGACCACAACTGCTGGTCTGTATTGAACAGTCCAAGTTTCCATTGTGTTGATTTCTGGACGGATTGTAGTGGGAATATTTCCCATCCATCCACATTGATGAGCTTGGCATACGGAACTAAATGGACAGATCTCCCGCTTCCAAAGGAGAATCGACCATGAAGAGCAAGCTTGTTTGGCTGGTTGTGTGATGATATTCGCCTATGCCATGTCCAGGGACGTGTCCGTTGTTTTCTCCTATCAATCCAATGTAGTTTAACGTGTGAGTCAGCCTCTTGGTTTGTAAGTGAAGCATCAACCAGAAAGGTAAGACAATGGACTGCTGCTTTTGACATTATGAGTGATTTTTCCTCATCACTGAGAGGGATCAAGAATGTGTCATGGAATTCAATGTAACGAAAGGCGCTTCCTAGACCTTTTGATTGAACAGTAGGCAAACCTGTTACCTGAAGCTGGTATGTAGCAAAAGTGCAATGCATCTCCCAATCATTGCTGTATCGGTTCTGAAGTTCGAAGAGGGCTAAGTTGTAAAATGTCAGAGCATGATTACGATAGGTGCCTGCTGCAAGATGACCATCCTCCTCCTAAAGAAAGAAAGTCATGCAAATATTTAGCTTCCCATACAAATCAATATGTAGAAGCTCTTACAAGATCAAACATGATTTTAAACAGGTCGTCAAGAAACATATTTTCCACATGTTCCCAAAGCCTCTGTTGAAAAAGACTTTTGCAGTAAGATTCCATAGGGAAAGTGCTGACGGAAATGAAAAATGCTGCATAGCTGGGTTCAAACCAATCAGATCTAGGGATTTCCAGACAAAAAGGCCAGAGTATTGTGGTTTCTGCGCCACATGGGCATCGTGAACCATTGTCTTCTAACAGTACAATATAGTCAGGATGATAGTATATTTTTCTGGGATGATGAAAGTTCTCACCTGAGAATATCTCCATTAATCGAACAAGATGCCACGCATGTGTCTTTGCTCGTTTTTTCGCTCGGTCTTTTGACCTGTGGGCATCAAATAGAAAGTCTCCAAAGGACCTGTGAAGCAGAACTGCTTTTTGACGCGTAGGGGCATCTGAGTAAGTAACCATCCGTACAATGGCCGTGAGATCGGACAACACAACCTCTGCCGTCCCATCCTCGAGATTGAGATATACATCAATGGCTGGGGGATTCATCCAGCCATATAAGGCAAGGAATGCCATTATATCTGCAGATAGCAATGGATCTTCTGTGCAATTCAATAAGTGCATATAAAGAGCATCGAGCTCTGCGAAAGGCAGGTCCTTGAAAGGAGGGCGGAGGCCAAGAACTGCATCCAGACGTTGATGAGGCCGATGGCGGGGTGAATTCATGTATTCAATTACTGTAGTCACGTAGACAAATTGGCCCGAGGACCTTTCCACAAGCTCGGTGATCTGGTCCTTAGTAGGCCAGTGAGGAGGTATGGACGCCTTGAATATGTGTTTTTCACGAAGCTCAGTAAAATTATCGCAGAGATAGTGCCGAATATCACCATATGAACTGTAGTCGTATTCCAGGTATATTTTGAATAGTGCCGAATTTAACTTTGGCGAATCAAATGTGGTAGATATGTTGCTTTCCGTACGGCTCAAGACAAGAACGCGAATTGGAAGTGGGGAAATGGTGACGACGTGATGCAAAGAATATAATATATCTTGCTGGCTTGCTTTGTCCATGCACTCGTCGAGGCCGTCCAGGATAATCAACCTGGGTGCGGTTTGAGGTGAATTGGTGTAGATTGCCTTTAGCGGATCCACGACAAGGGCCGTGAACTGAGTACGCAAAGACTGAGTGAAAATAAGTGGATCACTCTCGATGAAGTCAGAGACGAGCATCCGGAATTGGGAGTTTCGAGCACATATCTGGTACGAAATTGTCGGCACGAGTGATTTTGAGTTGTTCCTTGTAGGATCGCTCGTGCCAAAAAAGAAACTAGCAAGTAGGGTTCCTTCCTTGGCGCAGCGCTCACATACGCTTCTCCCGATAGCGGATTTCCCGGCTCCTGCTGCTCCGGTTACCCATGTGATGAGTTTATCGCGATTTCGTTCATCCAATCCTGTCACCCAGTCCACAAGTGTTTGGATGATCGCAACCCTCGTGCCTGGGTGACATTTCGGAGGATCGACAATGTGTCCAGAATCGTGCAGGGCATTGGGTGCGGCAGCTTCAACCAAACGATCAAATCCACCTAACAATAATTTTACATGTAAAGGATGTATGCGCTATATGGTACGGCGTACGTACTCTTTACTCCGGTGTGAACATGGGTGGTATTCATTGTAAATGATCCTCCATTGATGATGGCCTTCGAAGATGGAAAGAAAGATCCAGCAGACGGTGGTATATCAAACATGTTTGGGAGAAAACTTGATGTTGAGGGAGGATAAAGAACAGGGTCAATGATCAGGTCATAGGCAATCGTCGTTTTTTATTGCCTCACAGAACATAGCATTATGGACGACACCCTTTGCCCAAGTTTAAATTTATGCAAAGCATGGTATAATTATGTCCCTCACATCCTCATGGCAGATCGTGATATTACCAGTAACAACGATACCCCGTTTCCCAGTCCCTCATGACAGGTTCAGAGAAAATCAAATCGTCAACAGAATGTTGAGCTATTAAGTGCAAATTCAAACAGAAGCGCAGGTCAGATATCGATATGTAATGATGTCGTCGGAAGAACATTAAAGGTATCCCAGGAAATTGTGAACAATGAACATCAGAAAAAAAAGTAGATGCGGCATCCGTGTGTGGATCGTCATGGACCAGTAAACAAACACTACGACCTGAAAGTTTACCTCCACAACCGCAAAGAAAAGAACCTCGAATATATATATCTTTGAATAGGAAAAAGATGGGGGGCAGGTGGAATGTGAAAAAAAGACGGGAGAAAGAAGGGAATGCGTGTGTGACATAATTTGAGTATACAATACAATACTACCTATGAAAAATGAATATGAAAGAGCATTAGTGCGAGAGACTCTTCGATGTATGTCGCTCTAAAGTCATTCGACGTTGAGCTTAACGTTTGCCATTTCTATGCGAATCCCAGAGAGAGATCTCAGATTTGACGACGAGAGGCCGCGGAGTGCGGTGGAGTGCGGTGGAGTGCGGGAGAAGAATCACTAGAGGAGCTGAAAGACAAAAGGCGAGGTCTGATGTAACAAAATCAGGGAGGGACCAGGGAAGAGGGACATGCGATAGGTGATTGGACTGAATTGGAATAGTTGGGGAGAGAGGGCACCGAGTGAGAGAAGGAAAGATCGAACCAAGGCCGATGGGACGGATGGAGTGAAGATAGAAGGTAACGATTCCATCCGAATATCAACGTGAGAAGTCCGGAATTTGATGCGAGTTTGATGAGTGAAGAAAGCGACATGCCATATAGGGAGCGAAATGGCGTACGAGCCTTTGAACCATCGTTAAACGTCAACTCTTTTATCCATATACAAAACCTAACGACAGGGATAGATTCTGTAAAAATAGAAAAGAAAGGAAAAATATTATTTGATCCTGCCAAAACATTTGAGACGGAGAAGAAAGTGAATGGAACGGAATAACATTAAAGGAAGAGCGCGCTACGGGGAAGAACTAGTAGGTAAGACGTATAGTCCTGCGTGATTGGATTAAAAAGCAAGGGACGGAAACCAAGAAGCAGCTGCGAAGATGAGCACATGATTGACGGAACTCGACACTATCAAACTGGCCCATGAAAAAAATGGGAGAAGAGAAGAAATTGAACTGAGGGCATAAAGGAGAGAGGGAGTATAGAGGGAGACATGACAGACAGAATAAAAGCGGAAAGCACAGAGGGAGAATAGGAGAATGAATCTGAGAGGCAAGCACATAGGAGACGCGAAGCCATGGAAATATGTAATCAATGAAAAAGTAGTTCCATAAAACCAGTTTTCTCAAGTGGCATGTGGACTGGACCACGGATTCTACATATCGCCTTGATGAGAAGCATATGAGTGAGGTATGCAGAGACAAAAGAGACACTACGATGGAGAAAAAGTATTAACGTGAACGATGAGGACTGAGAAAGTTTGAGGGTAGGGGAAGGAAGGGCGGGGAAAACCAATAAGAAAGAAGTCGTCGGAGGGGCTGGGGACAGAAGACGAGGCATGAAGACATGAGGTCAAGATATGTTTGGGGGTCTGAGAGTAATAAAAAGGTGCAGTTCGTGGGCAGGGCGAGAGGAAGAATACCCAGGCGATAAAGACGATAAAAACGAGGGGAGCCAGGTCACGAGCATGACGACACAAAGGAACAAGCGGACATTAAAATACTGACCAAAGACGGGACGAGAGTGAGAGCAGCAATAATTCACAGCAAAAGAGACTATACATACCGACCGCAACTTGCGAACGTCCAAAAAACCATTCACAACAGACGGAGTGCGAGCGGGGAGGACATGGAAGGGAACATCCAACGGGACAATCAGACACAAAAAGAAGACGTAAACAGGACTTGAAATCGACAGCTCATGGATGTAAGCCCACGACTTCCCTGAAACGCAGCGAACTGAAAGCACAAAGGGCATACGTGAGTGAAAGATGGACTCAGGGAAAGACGAATACAAACATCGGAGGACTCTCCCACGAATGTTTTCCAACATTTTTCTTCAAGCTTCGTCCTTCGGAGTACTTGTCGTTGAATGTTAATGAAATGGAAGACTTGCTGAATGGAGGATTCTTGCTGAACGGAGGATTCATTTGAGAAACGAAACGAAACATCGGAGGACGGACATGATGTAACAACGGAATGGATCGTGCACAGCAAGAGATGTACATACTAGGTGTGTCTATGGTACCTTTTCCGGTACGTTTCTCATGTCCGTGCCTCTCCCTTTCCCATCTCTCCCTCTCTTTTGCTTTCTCCATAGCTCAAATCCTCTGTCTCCCATGAACACACTTCTTAATAGTGTTTTTTCCATTGACCATTCACTCCCTTCTCTCCCTGTTGGTTGTTCATAAGCCTACAGTAAAATACACAATCAAAACCTAACAAAGCCGGTTGTGAAATGGACCCATCCAGTCAAACCTCAATATTCAATTGCGGTTCAGTGGGCGAGAACCTCGGTCGGGATGTCATTGGGTGCCGACAAAGAAGGTTAAAACAACGGAAAGTACACCTTATTTTGTGCCATCTCATAATTAAGGAAAATTGCCACCTTCTTACCGACAATATGATGTGCGCCCTGAGGAACGTACATGGGATCAAGCTCCTGTTCCTCATGCTCTTTCCAGAACTTCTCATGTTTCTTGATTTGACAATAAAAGATACCCTTTATGACGATAAATGGCCAGTTTTTTTTTTTTTTTTTTTTTTTGACATGCAGAAGGCGTATACCAGAAATAAGAATCGAGCGAGGAAATACAGGATGTACGCGCACGAAATGTCTAAGTTCACAAGTGGCGTTAAGTGGCGTTGATTGCATCACCGCCTAAAACTACGTGTTCGGGGATTACCGCAACCGGCATGCTGAGATATAGGCTCGTTACCTGTCGAACTCCGCTTTATGCCGAGAGCAGCCGCGAGCATTTCGAGGTAACGGCATTGATGTCCGCTTGATGTTAGGAAGCCAAGCAATGCGGCAATATGACACATACAACGCCATGCGAACGCCCCCGACACAGAGTTCACCAACGCTTCCGAGTTCATCTAGACGCCAACAGCAACGTGTCACTGTTGCTCTTTCTCTTTCTCCGAACCAGCGGGATCATCAACAAAGCCAGCCAGCGACCGCACATCCCAACTCGAATCAGCACCACTTTCCCAGGAACCTCCACCCGGCGTCACTGTGGTTCGTCTTTCCAGCTCGCCTCTCCCCATCTCTCTCCACTTTTTTGTCTATCAGCTCTTTGCTTCCCTACTTCACACTTCCCCTCTCTTCTGTCCGACTTCACCTCACCCCCAGATAGCCACACAGCGTCCTCTTTTTTCTCCCCCTCCTCTGTTCCCTCCTTTCGCTGTCCTCCTTCCTCCGATGAATTTCTTATTACTTTACTACTCACTTCTCTCCTTCCTTTCTCCCTTTCTTTCTCTGCCTTCTCCCATCTGTTTTTACTCTTCCGGCCTCTTTCACATCAAACATACAAACTCGCAAGTCTTTATGTACTTTTCCCAAAGAGGATGCGCCGAATTTATTATCCACTCCATACGAACATTTCACTCTGCTCTCTGGTCCTCGCCCTCTTTTTCGTATTTGTTCATTCAAATCCACATTTGTATCAATCCTTTTCTTCTCCATAGTACCTCCTGTTGCTTTTCATCAAAATGTTACATAGAATTTGTTGTACAATTACAATTCCAGCGATTATTTTCTCCTTTGAGGCTATCAATTATCTTATTCTGCCTTCTCCGCTCTGTCCCTTCCGCCTTTGTTCCATTCGTTTTGATTTCCCTCTATGCACTCTCACCCCCCTAAATGTGCACGTCCTTCCCTACTTGAACGAAATGACATTTGATTCCTAAAATTGACGAATGCATCTAGAGAGAGAACGTGAAAAGAGGAACATTGTTTGGCTAATCAGTTTGTATGTTCGATGGCCCAGACAAAAGGTAAAAACACGAGAGAAATTGAGATAGCAGGTGTTGATGTACGAGCCAGGTCTGGACACCAGCAGAAAAGGCGGATCGAAAACCACGAAGAAGAAAAAGAAAAAAGCAAAAAAAATCGAAGAAAAGAATACATACTGCCTCAACGTATCATACAAAAACCCATAACTCCGCAAAATTTCCTTCAACTTCCTAATATCCAAACTATACGTATCGTTCGGCCTATCCAACCTCGTCAGCTGGACGCTAGATCGCACTTCATCCCCAGCGTTCTACGATGGATCGTCATATGTCGGTCCCACCATACCAGAGACAGGCAGAGGCAGTGGTAAAGGGGAATGCCCCCTGTCCAGGCGACATAGCAGGGGTGATAGGATCCACGCTGAAAGATTCTAGAAGACCACCAGTCGAGGGCAGAGGCTCGCTAACGTTCGATAACGGAATGTTCGTCATCAATTGCCAGTGTGTTTGAGGGGCTATGTGGGAGGAACACCCGACACGACTTTGGACGATTGCTGAGAACGTGCCAGACGGAGAGGAAAGCACTAATTCGCACTCATCGGCGCCGTTAGAAGTTGCACAACCCATCATGTTGATCACAGCCAACCCAGACGATTTTTTTTTCTTTGTATCTTTCAGCACCTGAGCCAGACGGAACGATGACTGCATCCTTCCTCTTCTTCTTCACCCTAACACACCCAACCTCAACTCGCTCTCCATCTGCGCCTCAACACCCATACTCTCAAAGTCCTCCGGCGATGGCCTCATCGGAATTGTCGTTTGATCCACCGCACCGTGATGGACATGCAGTTGGGCATAAGGATGAGGTGGGTACAGAATGCTGTTGTTGCTGGCTGTCCTTTCGAAGACGAAGACGTAGTAAGCCCATAGAAAGCACCGAAGCACCGAGCATGTTCGACGACGTCGATGTCTGTGGTTGACGTTCGCGGTCCCTGCTGTCAACAGTAACGCTGTTCCTGAACCTAGAAACAAAGGAAGATGAAACGGGGGTAGTAGCCATAGTGGGTACGGCAGCAGCAGCCGTCTCGCTGCGAACAGGAGTGGGACGTGCAGGGCGCGAAACGCTCGAAGTTGGAGTGGTAACCACCGCATGAACAGGAAGACCAACGTGGCTCTCCTGTTCCTATCCACCCTTCTCGCCGGGCTGGTTGACAGTGCAGCAGAATGTAATAGCGACACAGACACGTTCGAGTTCATGGACGGCAAACGTGCAGCTGCACCCGGTGGGATGGCGTAGCATCTTTGCAACCGAAAATTTATTATGGCCCGCTCCTTGGGCATTACCAACCAACGAAGTTCGAGTCTGCTTCAACAGACAATGCATATACGGCGTGGTAGAAACAGCTGGAGCCGTCGTCTCTGGAATATGGACAGGAGGAACCGAGAAAGCCACTGGTGCTCGGGGTGATGGACTCGGAACCACAGGCGCACGATAAGCCGTCGGTGGTGGTGGTGGTGCTGTTGCTACTGCAGGAGGCGAGCCAGCCACGGCCTTCTCATCCATAAAAACTCTGTTTGTGCTCCTCCTCCTCCTGCTCCTCCTCCTTCCTCGGACTAGTAGACTCCTTGAACCTACTCCGACTAGGCTATCTCCTTCCTCGTCCCTTTGACTCCGAATCGTATTCGACCTGGATGGAATGTCTGAACGTGGCTATTTTGCGGTGTAGCTGACTGAGGTTTATTACCAGCCGGCTTGGAAACGACAGGAAGTAATGGAGTAATGGGGAGCGATACAGAGGGGTCGATAGTAACGCCGGTAAGATGAGAAGGTGGAGAAGTCAGAAGCGATAGGATGGATCGCTGACGACGAGGGCGAACTTTCGTATTGGTATTCCGGTTGAGTCAAACAGCTGTGTACAGTGGTGCTGGTTTGACCAGCGACGGTGGTGGTAACGATCGGCGGGACGGCATTGGACGACTCCAACCTCTCTCTCCTCACCTCCGGACGATGGCTCTGTGTTCTGGATTGTGTAGGCGCAACGTTCGTATTGCCGCTGGAGTAGCTTGTGCCTGCTGCCTTATCTGTTGCTGATATGCGACCCATTTCAACTGAGAAGAAAGGTTAGCCAATAAATAAGATTGTAAACCAGGAGCATACCGATGCATTTTTTGGGTTCGATACCATCGTATAGTCAGACGATGTTTGGGTGCTTGAGGGCCTGTGAATGGAGAAGAAAGGGTAGTCAGTAAAGTTGTAAAGAACGATGGCAGAACAACGCAGGTAAATGAACGAGAATGAACAATTGTTTTATGGTAGCAAGCGAACGAATGCGGCTCCTTTTAAACGAATTCTGGCACCAAAAACGCGCAAATGAAGGTTTAAATAGAATAGAAAGAAAAGACGAATTGAAAGATAGTTGATTCGCAGTAAAAGATCGGACCTGATAGTACTATCCACATTATCCCTCCTCTCCCAACTGACCATGCAGGAGCAGCCGCTTAAGCTAGGGCAGCTGGGTGCGCGTAAACGTCCGGTGTGGGTGCCTGGGACTGTGCGGTCGCTGGCTGACTCTGTTGGCAATCCCGCTGGTCCGGAGAAAGAGTTTCTGTTGGCGTATAAAGGAGCTTTGAGGCGCTGGTGGGCTCTGCGACGGGGGCATTGGCATCCTGTTTTACGTGTGTCCTCCTGCGTCGTCGTCGTCACCTCCGCCAGTTCGTGAGTAGGAATGACTTGAAGAAGGATCTTGGTGCTGCAAGCAAAGTGAGCCGTTGGATGAGATAAAGATGGACCAGACATAGACTTACGCTGGGCTCGAAAACCACGTCTGCCGTATATGAATTACGGGTTTTCTCAACAATTTCTCCCGGTCCCTATTTTTCGCTCCCCGTTGTCGGTTTACGACCCTCGTCCTTCCAGAGATAGCAGTGTCGTTCGGTACCGCTTTCGCGTCCTTCTTTCATCTCTCTCCGTCTCACTCCCATATCACCTTGTCCTCCATCCCCCATTAATACCCTCCGAGTCCATTTGCGTCGTTGTGTTAGGCGTTTTGTTTCGTTTAATGTGCACTCCAATCCTATCATAAATCTTGCATTATGACAGGCTCGTTCATCTGCTTGACGCGTAGGATTCAGATCGAAGGAAACAGCCAGGGAAAAAGAAAGAAAGAGAAAAACTGAAAGTCGGATACGAACGTACGTGATGCTATTTCGGGTTAGGGTTCGGATCAAAACCGCGTGTCAAATTTCCGTCGGCCCGTCCACTTATGTCTGTCCTTCCATTGTCAGCCACCGTCCACTCATCGTATGAAGCCTATTCGTCGCTGTGTGGTGATTTCGATGCGACCTTGTGCGTATTGACTTATGTCATCTTCACTTCCCTAAATTTGAACCCAACCCTAGGCGTTCTCCGGTCTCAGGTCTCTGGTGTCTTGAACATTTGTCGCTCGCCTGGGACATTCTTCTCTGCAATCTGGGTGTGTCGTCTCTTTTACTGTGCGTTACCCCAGTGAGGCGTGCTTTCTTCACCCCATTTTCACTCTTTCCCGTCTCTGGTTTGATTGTTGGTCTCCCGAGCTTGTAGGTGCCGCTTGTCCGTGTCATTCCTCCGTGTTGACACGCTCCTCCTTTCGTTTTTATTGTCTATGTCGCCTGCGTATGTTTCCACTCGATCCCTTCTGTAGTACCTTTTCATCGAGTTGAACCGCATGTTCGCCTTATGACTGCCAGGCGCCCGACGATTTCTTCTTTTCGTCGTGCAACCCTTGTTGTATTCATGGATCGTTCTATCACCCCTTCGATCACCACTTTCTCATGCGCCTTCCCCGCCCCTCCGTCTCTTCTGTTTTGTCTGTCATCTCTCTCCCCCTCTATTCTCTCTCCCCCATCTCCTATATGCTCTTCCTCAATTGCGTTCCGTTGAATTTAATTTATCTCTCCTCCCTCTCTTCGTCTCTTGCTATTCGTGATCATGCGAATATTTCTTCTTTTCATGTCTCTTGTCACAGGCCAGTTTGATAGTGTTCAGTTCCATCATTTTTTTTTCTTTGCGATTGCCTCTTAGTTTCCATGCCTTCCTTTTTAATTCACTTCGTCGAGTCTATTCCACTTGCCCTTTATGCTTCCTGTTTCTACCCCTACTCCATACCATCCTCTGCTTTTAATGCCGTTCCGGTCCTTTCACTTCCCTCTTTCTCTCCTAGTCTCTCCTCTTTGTGATTACTCGAATATTTTCGCGGGATTCTTTGTTCGATTTGTTCCTCTCTTCGTCTACGCTCCCTCTTTCCGTCCTTCCCAATCGAATCGAATTACTTTCCGTTGTCTGTTCTATATCTTCCCTAGTCCGTACCTTGCTCGATCTTTATGATAACGCGAAGGAACTAAGCCCCATTTCCCTTGCGGCACATCTCTCGTCAGTATGCATATATGTGTACTATATGAATTGTGAACGGCTCACATCAAAGAGCTAGATGTGCGAGAGTGAGAACAGAAAGCACAAAAGGGAAGGGACAGACTTCGGAGTGAAGATGGAACGAAGAGGAGAGGAAATAATCGATCGAAATGTACAATAATGAGAGATGACAAGAAACGAGAATGACTCCACGCTGTCTCTTCCTGTCTCGTCTGCTTTCTCCCATACGTCTTTGTTCTATCTTTCCCTCAGAGTCGCTTTGGCAAGTTAAAAAACCACTTGGTAGCATCTGATGACAGCATCAATGCCTCCCTCACATTTCATCTGGGCTAACATTTGAGGTTTCTGTAAACTGATAATTATCAATTAGGGACACAGAATTCAGCCAAAGATATTATTTTTAGCGTTCTAAAATTGGGACGACTAATTATAAGTTTGACAAGCGTTGGGCAGATTGAACCGTGGAAACTGCGTGTGTGTGGTCGGCAATGCGATTCATCGTGAGGCTGCGAAGGACGACGATTGCTCTTGACTTGCTACTTGACCCTGGTCGTTATTCTTCCCCAACATCAAGTTTTTTTTTTTCAAACATGTCTGATATACCACCAACCTTTGCATCTTTCTTTGCATCTTCGAAAGTCATCATCAATGGAGGATCGTTGACGATGAGTAACAATTTCTCAAATGACCATACCGGGGGAAAGGGTACGTACATTCCAAAATTTACCCGCTGAACGCTGGTATTTACCACTTAAATATGATTCCTCAGGTGGATTTGATCGCTTGATTTCAGCTGCCGCCCCCAATGCGCATCACAACTCTGGACATATAGTCGATCCTCCGAAATGTCACCCTGGAACGAGGGTCGCAATCATCCAAACAATTATGGACTGGGCGGCAGGAACGGACGAACGAAATCGCGATAAACTCATCACATGGGTATCCGGGGCTGCAGGAGCTGGGAAATCTGCGATTGGGAGAAGCGTATGTGAACGCTGCGCCGAGGAGGGAACACTGCTTGCCAGTTTTTTCTTTGGAGCGAACGATGCCACACGGAACCACTCAAAACCACTCGTGCCGACAATTTCGTACCAGATATGTGCTCGAAACTCCCATTTCCGGAGGCTCGTCTCTGACTTCATTGAGTGTGATCCACTTATTTTCACTCAGTCTCTGCGTACTCAGTTCACGACCCTTGTCATCGATCCGTTAAAGGCAATTTACACCAATTCACCTCAAACCGCACCCAGGTTGATCGTCCTAGACGGCCTTGACGAGTGCGTGGACAAAGCAAGCCAACAAGATATATTAGATTCTTTGCATCATGTCGTCACCATTTCCTCATCTCCAATTCGCATTCTTGTCTTGAGCCGTCCGGAGAGCAACATATTCACCACATTCAATTCGCTAAAGTTGAATTCCACACTATTCAAAGTATTCCTGGGAGATTACTACAGTTCACATGATGATATTCGGCACTATCTCTGCGATAAATTTGCCGAGCTTCGCGAAGGTCACATATTCAGGGCTTCCATACCTCCTCAGTGGCCTACTGCGGACCAGATCACCGAGCTCATTTACAAGGCTTCAGGTCAATTCATCTACGCAAAGACAGTAATCGGATATCTCAATTCTCCCCGTCACCGGCCTCATCAGCGTCTGGATGCTGTGCTTGGCCTCCGCCCTCCTTTCAAGGACCTGCCTTTCTCCGAACTCGATGCTCTATACACCCACCTACTGGATAGCACAGATAATCCAGCACTTTCTGCTGATATAATAACATTCCTTGTCCTATATCCCAGGATGGCCCCCTCGGCCATTGATGTATATCTGAATCTCGAGGACGGGACAGCAGAGATTGTGTTGTCTGATCTTACGGCCATTGTACAGATGGTTCCTTACCCAGATTTCCCTGCATGTCAAGAAGCAGTTCTGCTTCACAAGTCCTTTGGAGATTTTTTATTCGATGCACACAGGTCAAAAAACCTTGCAAAAAATCAGGCAGAGATGCACACAGGGCATCTTGTTCGATTAATTGAGATATTCTCAGGTCAGAATATTTATTATTTCAGAAAAACATGCAATCATTCTGACTATATCATTCTGCTAGAGGAGTACAACGGCTCACGATGCTCATCCGATCCAGAGGACACCACTATAGTCGAGCCTTTTCGTCTGGAAATTCCTAGATCTGATTGGTTTGAACCCAATTATGCAGCATTTTTTATTGCTCTGAGCAATTTCCCCATGGAATTTTACTGCAAAAGTATTTTTCAACAGCAGCTTTGGGAACATGTGGAAGATCTTTTTCTTTTCCACTTGTTTAGAGTCATGTTTGATCTTGTAAGAACTTCTGCATATTGATTTGGATGGAAAACTAAATCCTTACATGCATTTCTTTTTTTAGGAGGCGAACGGGAATCTTGCAGCAAGCATCTACCACAATCATGCTCTAACATTTTACAACTCGGCCCTCTTCGAACTTCATAACCGACACAGCAATGACTGGGAGATGCATTACATCTTTGCTACATACCATCTTCAGGTACCAGGTTTGCATGTGTCTGATATTGTACCATACTTCAAAGGGGGCCTAGGGCGTGCGCTTGTTAAGATTCACCTTCAGCGCAGACTTGTCATCCCTCTCAGTGATGAAGAAAAATCATTCATACTATCCAAAGTGGCGGTCCATTGTCTTACATTTCTTGTGGATGCATCACTTACAAACCAAGAGGCCGAATCGCACCTTAAACTACATTGGATTGACAGCAAAAAGCAACAGACACGTCCCTGGAGGTGGCATAGGCGTACATCAGCACACAACCTGCCAAATAAACTTGTTCTTGTTTGTGAATGTTTCTCCTCCCGCACCAAAGGCCGATCTCTCCATTTAGTTTCATACTCAAAGCTCGCTCATGTGGCTGCATGGAATATCTTCCCGGTCCAATCTGTCCAGGAATCAACAAAATGGAAACTCGGACGGTTTGAACCAGACCAGAAGTTGTGGTCCGAATACATGGATTTTCTGAAATATCTCCCTCGAATACTTCCATTTGCGGCCAGGTTTCCTGTACTTGTTGATCTTTGCAGAACTAAATGTTTTGCAAAAATGTCAATCATGTTCCCCAAACTCAGCCGTCGGGCATGGCGAGCAATGTCCACTTACCTTAATCGAGTCGGGGCTGGGTTGGATAACGATGTCCATGCCGCATGTGGTGACTGAAAATTGTAATCATATTTGTACTTCTTTCACCGATTATATACTGATATTTTATCGTACTTTTCCTTTCCTTGACTTAATCCCTGCCTTCCTACCACCCTCCCTCATCGTCTTCGCGTCGAATTGCATTTGGTGTGTTAATCTCTTCAATTTTTCATTCGCTCGTTTGTTCTAATCCAATCATCCAAACACGCGACATGTTTTGTATTCTTGCTATTTTGATATTTATATTAGCGCATTTTCCATACATGGACAATAAGGCCTGGATATTGTAATGCGTTTAAATCGGCTTCCAGTGTCGTCGTCGTCGAATCATAGTGTACCGGAAGAGAGGGAAGAGGGCAGAAATCACCGAGAAGAGAGAGGGAAAGAAGGGCGGGAGCCTGGAGGATAGTGGGAGATGCGGGAGATGCGGAAAAGAGTGATAAACGAAGAAACTGCGGAAATATGTTTAAATGATAGAATAGAAGAATAGATAGGAAATAGGGAGTGAGCGTGTGATGAAAGACGCCGATATCTGAGATTTGAATTTGAGAGCTCGAACAACAGAAGGTGAGAGAAAATACGCGAGAGACGATATGACAAGGACAGTGCGTACATCCCTCATTCCGATGTTTCTATCATGTAGGTCCTCTGATGGTTCCTTCCTCCAATGAGATCTTACACGTACGTTTAACAGCTCGACCCGTGTTTCTCACAAATCAAATTTTTTAGGAGCGAAACGTGAAGAAAAAGTCTAAAAAACATTCGACGGAGAGGAAGGACAAACTTATGGTCGGGACACGAACATACGCGATGGGATGTCGGGTTAGGGTTCGGATCAAAAACGCGTTTCGGTGCATTTGTGTTTTTTTTTTTTTTTTTTTTTTTTTGCGGAGCTTACTTTGCACGGACTGGACAGGGGCCCTGTCGCAGTCCATTCATTTGTGCTGGAGAAGTGTGGATTTTCACCACGTCTGACACGCAACGAGGAAATGCATACTTGCACATTCGGTCGAATAGTGTGGGGCTCGGACGGCTTACCTATTCCTACCCGGAGGTCTCCGGTCCGTACCCACTAAAACCCCGTGTCGCTTAATAATCCAGTCGTCTCCTAAGGCTTGTCTATCCTGGAGAACGTCCCACCACGTAGCTTCCACCAACGCGGGGCGTACGGCTTTGGTACGGTATCTGTTACTGTCGGTATGGATCATATCCATCATCAACCTCTTGTTCATTACTGATGACCATGATTTTCGTAAGTAGTCATCTGCTGGCAGTCTAGCTGGGTCTGCCTCGTCCTTTATTCGCCACTTACACCTCGTCTGCCATATTAAATATGCTGATTCGGCAATAATTATTGTGAGTAGTCTACTTGCTCCCTTATTCAGTCTGCCGTTCGGGTAACATACTTTCAGGATCGGGCATCCAATGATCATGCCAAAATTTGGTTTTTGCCACGGCAGTCCTTTCGCTACCCACAGATTTTCTGCTTCCTTCCATATCCGTTCCTGGCCCGATGCTTGACATTCTGTCAGGATATGGATTAGGGATTCTTCGGTGGCACACACGTGGCATTCCGCCCTATGTTCGAAAGCTGGGATATTGCGCCAGTAACTTCCAACCTTATACGCATTATGTAGGGCCTTCCAGAGAAAGGCTCGGGTTCTTTGATCGAGGGTGGTGTCTCGTGTAGATCGCCATATCTGTGCGTCTGTAGGTGAGTACCCAGAGTGTTCTGAGATTGCGTCTCTAACCATATCTATGATCAGTCTCGTGCCTCTCCTGTCCTCGGGGGGTTTTGCTAGTCCACGGTACAGTGAGGACTGGGTCATTGCCTGGAGCCGTGCTCCAGGGGGCATATACGTTTCCGTCACGTTTATCGGGCGTTGGTCTATATCTGGTGTGTGGGTTTTTCTCAGACCTTCTTCTGAGAGTTTCTTAGCCTGTTCGATATTTCCAGGGTCAAATGGAGGTGTCGATACGAGGATGCAGCCTGTTCGATGCATCGCGTAGGAAGCTAGCTTCCTTAGCAGTCTTTCTGTTGGGGAGTTCAGCCTTCCTTTTCCATCCGAAAGTTGTCGTATGCCTCTAGTTATCATGGATCTTGCTGCCCCAGATACATTTTCAATGAGGATGTCCACGTCGTTGGGCAGTGACTGTACAATGTATATCACACATTCAATTTCACACACTTCTTTAGACTGCACATTGCTTCTACTCTTGAAGCTTAGGTTCTCTTCACAATGTGGTCGCAGCCACACCCACCATGCGTTTCTGCTGCTGTTCTAGGATTTTTTGAGCTAACTGAGATTGTCGCAGTTACACGATTTATTGGTCGGGGTCGCTTTTTCTCGTTATGTTGCGGCGTTGTAGTTTCACGATTGTCATGGAAGACACGTATGCTGTCCCAAAGTGAGGGATAGGGTGTGAGTTTCTTTGGGATGTGAGTGGTGTCCAGGGAATCCCTTGGGTGCTCGCAGTCGGGTGGTGTACTGGGACACTCTCTAGGGTCCCATTTTTTCAATAGGGCGTTTAAGATGCATGCACCTCTTGTCCTGCATGTAGTAGGGTTCCTGCATCCTTGTGCTCTCGTGTTTGAGCAGCTCGTACACTGACAATTTCGTATCGGTCTGTGGGTTGCGGGGAGAGGGGAAGAGACATAGTCCAGCATGTCACCTACTGTGGATATGTTATGCGTTAGGCGCTGGCAGTCCGCCCAGACCGAATTGTTCAGCACCTTCTTCGATTTATCTATCCCGCAATGGTGCCATATAGGCATCGCACGCAGCTGATCACTTGTCAACGTAGGTGCATCTAGCTTTATTCCTCTTTTTTTCGCAGTCATTATCATTTTCCGTAGGCTTTTGGGTAACATAGACCCTCGGTGTAGGTTAGGGTGCCATGTTTGCAAGAATATGTTCACTTTTGCTTTATCATCAACCTTTACATGACTCTGGGGGATGTTTTGTCCTATTAACTCATCTGCTACTGCAGCCCAGCGTGGGCGCTTTTGTGGTGGGGCTAGATATGTTTTAACCTTCATGAGGTTTATAGCTTCGTTTCGCCGTGGAACGTCCAACAGGTATTTACCCCCCTCGTGTACCGGTCTCGCCATTGTCTCAGTGTTTACCATTGGTGAGTTGCCATCCCACATAAAGCGGGAGGTTATCTTGGATATACGTTTTTCGACCTCTTCAGGCATACCCTGTACTCGGGCTAGGTACTGGGTCAGTCCCCCTACCACCATATTTATTATTAGCCATTTGCCTTCCAGGGTTGGGAAGCTTTTACTCCACTGTGCTAACGAGTTTTCTATTTTATCGAGGACTGGTGACCAGACGCTCGGTTGATCTATTCCATTTCCTACATAGGCACCTAGAACTCGTACGGGTTCACCATCTTTTAAGATTTTTATTGTGTCAGGTAGTTTTTCCTCGCTACCTTGGGATAGGACTCGTGTCTCGTATACTTTCCGTCTAAAGTCGGGCGACCCAGTAGGTACTATAATAGTTTTTGGTACGTTAAACTTAGCGCCTGATACACGGCACCATTGTGCCAAAATACTTTGCAGGTCTTCAAATGAGTCATCTTCTGACAGGAAAACGGTGGTATCATCAGCGAAAAGAGCAGTAATCAGTCGCTCTTGTAGTTCCCTTAGGCGGTACCCATTTAGGTTGGAGTCTCGCAACATGCTCGCTAGTGATTCAATTGCCATGTTGAATATGAGACACGACAGGGGATCTCCCTGTCGTACTCCTCGAGTCACAGTGTACATCTCACTAAGTACACCATTAATTATCACAGTAGTCTTTCCGTTTGCATATAGTGCTTTGATTGTCGATATGAAATGGTCGGGGAAGTTAAAGGTTTTAAGTGTGGACCATATAAAGTCATGCCGTATTTTATCATAGGCTTTTTCCTGGTCTAAGCACACTATAATGCAGTTTTCTTCATTTGCTTCACACCGATCCAGCATTAGGCGTATCAGTTCAGTCTGGTCTTCTATCCGCCTACCTTTCATAAAACCTGCCTGATCTGGGTGTATCAGATTCTGTACAACTCTGGACAGTCTTGTGGTAAGTGCTCTTGTCATGATTTTATAGTCCGAGTTGAGGACAGTAATAGGCCTATAGTTACTTATTTCCGTGAATTCACCCTTTTTATATATAGGACACATCCATCCTGTGGCAAATTCAAAGGACTCATCAATTCCGTGGCGTTCTATATTATTATAAAGCTTGGTCAGGACTCGCACTATGTCGAAAGCTGGCTTTCCTGCCCTTTTCATGTTGTCATGGCGTTCACAAAGGGTCTTCCATATTTCGTGGGGTATACCGTCTACGCCAGGGGCTTTTCCATTTGGTAATGCTCTGATTGCATCCCGTACTTCTTTTGTGGTTAGATACTGTGCCATCATTGCCTTCTCATCCTGTCGTAGTGTCGGTTTTAGGTGAGAGAGAACATCATCGACATCAGAGTTATTTCCGAGGTTGGTCAATCCCTCATTTTGTAGTGCGTCGTGGTAACTTTTAGCTATCTCTGCCATCACTTTACTATCTGATTCATATTGGGGACTCTCCGGGTTCGAGTCTAATCTCCTCAGTGAGAGTAGTACACTTCTAGGTGTGCGTGTCTTGTTTATAGATATCCAATATTTATCAAGTGTCTCAGCCTTTAAGCGGTGATTTGCAGCTATAGTGTTTTTTAGATTTTGGTGACGTGTGGTCTCAAGTTTCTGGATACGGTTCTCAATTTCCGTGAGGAGTAATTGCTGCTCCTCCAAGTTTAGGTCTTCATTATTTTGGATTATCTGTAGTTGGTCTTTTGCCAATTTAATCTTTTGGTCCATTTTCGGTATTTCTTTCCTTACAAAATCTCGACAGAAGCTCTTTATAGATTTCTTAAATTCAGCAAACAGGGTTTGTGGTAGTGGTGAGGTTTGTGCTGTGGGTTGATCCAGTTGAGTTTGTAGCTCCAATCCAAGACGCTCAATTTCCTGTATTATTTTCCTGTTTTTCACTGCAAATAGAGGGATGCTCCAGCGTCCTCTTCCTATATGCGGTGCTCCAGGGTTCACAAAATCCGCACTCACTAGTTTATGGTCAGTCATAATGGGGGTAGTATCTGTGATCCAATTTCGACTCGACTGTGTTAGTACTTTGGTTGAGTAGATACGGTCAAGGCGTGATCTACTTGGTGAGTTGCCATTCACGGTGGATGCCTGTTTATATGTAAAACTTACGTTGCCTGGGTTGCGTACTCGCCATCCGTCCCTGAGTTGGAGCATATTTTTTAGTCTTCCAAAGGCCGAGGTAACATCTGCGTTATCATCGTGCGCCGGTAGGCGGTCAATACTATCTTCAACAAAGTTAAAATCCCCCAACATGATATCAGGGGGTGGGCACATGTTCGCTTCGAGCTGAGCATGTAGAGAATCCCAGAAATCCTTGCTGTCATTCGGTCTGTTTGGTGCATATATAGCAAGGACATTTAGTGTGCTTATTCCTTCCCAAGGGATCTGCAGTAGGGCTGCACGTCCGGTGACAAGTGTCGTAAGGACGGCTCTGTCCCATTTTACGATTTGTTTGTTAAGTACAAAAGCTATTCCTTTGGAATTTGGGTTTTCGAGATCATGGGCACTTAATATATGAAGACGTGTCGGGAATTGGTTATGGAGCGAATCGATCTGGTCATCTTTTAAGTGAGCTTCCTGTACAGCAAGGATACCAATCTGTTTATCACGCAGTACAGAGTTTATTTGTTGCCATTTCTCTTTTGTAGTGGCAGAGCCACCTCCTCTTATATTTAGTGTCGCGATGCGCAAAGCTTCCTTAGATGATGTAGGTTCGCGGGCAGAATCTATGGTGTGAGTGTTTCGTTGGTTCGAGTTTGGCGGTATAGTATTCCTACTTCCATCCGCCATGTTATTCTGGTTTAGTGCTTGCGTCTGGTCAGACAAACGTGCGTTAACACGAGCGGGGTGCACTGGCAATGGGTTCATGTTCGAAGAAGCCCCGCTGGGCTGGGTTATGGGTTGTGGAGCAATGTTAGAGTGTCCTAGAAGAGGTCGCATTGACGTTTCTGGGGCATTCTGACTTTGTTCGTCACTACCCCGCCCAGTCACTGGTTCCTCTGCTTCTCCATCTCTACTCACGGTACCCCTCGCAGGATCAGCAGTGAGATCCGTAGAGGTTACGGCGCCTTGAGCCTCCCCCAGGTCGATATTATCGGTCGCCGTCGATAGCGGCGCGGAAATTGGTTCAATCAGTAGGGTTTATTTCGCGTGAACTCCTACCACCGAACACGCCTAGGCGTTTGCTCTGGTATAACGCCTGTCAGGGTCTCCGTTGTCTAAAGACTTCAGCCTCTCGGCACGGTGTGGAGACCTAAGGCCTAAATAGGCCGCCGTTTTTTGGGGAACTTCAGGGCATCCCCATGCACCTCTCAGGCTTTCCTGTCCCATCGCTGGTCAGTAAGTGTGGGCCCAAGAGTTTTCGTGCTCCACGTCACAGCCCTTTCCTCGCTGCACTTGTACATCAGTTAATAGGAGGGTCTGTCACATAGGTTATTCAGTTGAGATCGCAGCAAGGGTTTCGTTGTTATTTATGAGTGGGGGTACATTTTAGCAATAGATGTCTTTTTAAGATAAAATAAGAAAAGAGAGAAAATATTTTCGTAGATGAGAAGAAAGGAAGCGCTCATAGGGAGGTGGTGAAAGCCTCAGCCTCTACGTTGAAAAGGTTCCCTTCGGCGTTGTACAAAACCTCCTCTTCTGCCTCCTCTGCCAAATTCTCTCGGGCCCCGCTGGACATTAAAGCTGCTTTCGAGAAGGTCCTCGGCTCTGGGGGGGTCACTAGTTATAGTTTTTCCTACCTGGGCAGGGAGCGGGCAGAGGCCAGCAGGGTGGTCGTAGCCAGTGCACACGACACACATCGTGCTGTGGCGCTCAGTCCCGCACCCAAAGGGGTAGTCCTGGTGTTGATACTTCCTTGAAGATACGTGGTCTCTCCAACGTTTAAGTGCATCCGCGTTCGTTGTGGGCGGGGTAATATGAATGTTGAAGTGGACAGCTTTGTAAAGTCCTTTTGAGAGGTCGAGTTCGACGGGGACAGCCCTTATGCTATCCAGTACGTGGCTAATGACCTGGTTGGGGAAGAGGTTGTTTGGGAGATTGTCGCGTTGCGCGAGGATCAGTTGTTGGGTGGCTGGATCTTCCGCGATTACTCGGCGGACCAAATCCCTGCATGAAGTCGCTCCCTGTGGCGAGGCAGATAGGCCTAAACCCTGTAGAGCGAAGACATAGTCCGTAGCAACGGAGTTGTCTGTCAGGGGGTAGAAGAAGGCCGTTATTTCACTTGTGCTCACACAGATCTGCTGGAGTAAAAGTTGGCGTAGGCGGTTGGAAAGGTTGGACACCATTCCTGTGAAAACAGCACCCCTCACGTTCATGGCGCCCTCGTTGTATTCCGGGAAGCCAATATGTGGCTGTTCGTGGGCGTTCTCGGGGTGGGATGTGAGGACATCTTTTAGGACGAGGGAGACTGTGTTGAGCATTGACTGCGGGGTTGCCCCAATCACCTGCACCGCAAGGGTATAGCCCGTGGTTGAGAGTTGGATCTTCCTACTACTCGGGGCGATATGGCGGAAGAGTGCTGCGGACGTCATACCGGCAGGATATTTCCACCCACCAGCCGGTGCTGACGCCATGGCAAAACGGCTCCCTACCTTGAAGGTAGGCGCAGCAGGCGGAGGCTGGGGGACGGCCTGTGGTTGGGCTTGGGCTTGTTGGGGGACGGGGGCGTTGAGGACGGCAGGTGAGACCCTACGTGATCCCGCCATTTGCCGTTGAGTGGAGGCAGCAGAGGTTGCAACCGATGGCGTCCTTGGGCGTGTAGGGGTCTGGGGTGCATTGCCCCGCATGCCGGGAGGGCCTTGCGTTTCAGGCAGCCTCGCAGCAAAGAGGAAGGGCCTAGCGGGGATGGTTTGCCTGGCAGGGCGAGAAGTTGAGGAGATTCCTTGACCTGTGTGGGTAGTGTCTTTCAGTTTGCAAGTGGCATCAGGGGGGATCATAGGGGAAGTATCTGAGGGAGGGGTTGGTGGAGGGTTATCCGCACCCCACACCCACCACGGCTCAGGCAAGATGGGTTCAGGGACGAGCTCGCCCACTCTTCCATACAGCTCGTCATCCCATAGCACTGAAGAGTCATCGCTCGCCGGGCATCCTGGTACATCTATCCCACCCTCTATTTCATCCCATAGTTCGAAGAAGTTCTCACCTTCTCCAACGCGGGTGTATCCCAGAATGTTATCCATCCCCATCTCCTCCCTGTTCCCTCCTGCGGGGGTATTTCTATGAGTAGTGTCGCTCCTGCCATGGTTCGACCCTTTTCAGGAGGTTAGTATAGGAGGGAGATGTTGGTTTGTATGCGCTTTACCTTCGGCATCGGTGGCAGTCAGATTTTTGTGTTCACCCCTCCCAAGGTGGCCATTATCGGCTCTTCCTTTCCCTTTTCCAGATGCACCGTCAGTTTCCTGACGCTTGGGGGGTCTCTGTTGCGACTTTTCAGGTGAGGAGTGTCCTCTTTTGTTTGGGTGGCCTGCGTTTACATCAGCGTCGTGTTTCTCCAGTATTTGTAGGTGTTTACCTTCCAGGGATAATTCGGCCATGTCTGCCTGGACTTCGGTATGGGACCGGTCTTCTGGGACATAGATGTCCGAATCCGAATCATTGTCATCATGTTCGAAAACTGGGGACGCCATTTCCGTATCGAGTTCGGGTATTGCTGGGGGCGTTTCAGATATAGCTTCCTCGGGCATCGCGTTTCTGACAGCGGCAGCGTATGACATGCAGAGGTTTGACAGGTGGCCGAGGTTAGCTAATACCAGTGGTATTTTGGCTTGGGCGGGTGGCTTAGAACTGTATAGTCGTCACATATGTGACTCCGGCTCAATTTGTCACGTACCGTAATTTTCATCAACGGCGGCGAGGGGATACTTGGTGCGTAGTTTGTTGTGAGGTGTCAGTTATTCGGTCCCATTCAGGATATGATTCTCGGTATTATGCACTTCATACATTTCTCAGCCTGGTTTAGTTTCATTTCTTTTGGAGGGGAGGTGGCTTCGTGCATTGCTTAGGTATATTGCAAAGTTTTTAGTCATTGTTTGTTCATTTCTCCCACTCTTATAGTCAAAGTACACTTTATAGATTCAATTTGAGAGCGACGTAGGCCTACGTCCCAGAGAGGTGCGGCTCTGGCACTCAACTCGAATTTTCCTCACCCCAAAGGGCGTGGGAAATTCGCCGTACATGGTGGTACGAGGTCAAGTTGCTTTTTCGGTGCATTTGTGTTTGTCTTTTTCATTCGATTCGTTCAATGTTGGTGGTTCGTTGCGTTTCTAGATCCATTTTAATTCGTTGTCACCTTGCGCGTCACACGTCAAGCTTTCAAAATTTCAAGACCTGTAAGGGTGTTGTTTCTTTGCGTCGGATCGTCCTTCTTCGTTCCGTTCCCCTGTTCGAGTGTTCGCCCTACTTTGCTCTGTCTCTGGTCGCTAATCAATATTTCAATACGTTCTTCTTCTGTTTGTGTATCCATTTTTTGCGTTTAGGATATCCTTCCACCCACCTCGATCAAGTGTCCGACTTCCGGTACCAAGACACCTACTTCCCTTCTCCTTCGTTCTCCTCGTCCTGCATGCACGTCGTAGTGTTTTTCGCGTGCGTTGTTCGTCGTCGTAGCTCACTGGCACCTGCTATCGCGTTACACACTTCTCAAATGTTTTTGCAGTGTCAGTTCCTTTTCTTCCTTCTCTTGCTGTGTTCCTTTGCCCTGCATAACGTCGAAGGATCGTCGAACGACGTAAATCGTAGGTCTAGGTTCTCTCTGCGCCTCGCCTCGCCTCGATTTTCTTGTTTACCCTTTCCTTTCACGGTGCCGTGTTCACCCCACTCGTTGCTCTCGCTCCATCTCTGGTCAACGGTTGAATGCTCTGCTGTCGTGCTCATTATATCCTTGCACTCACCTCGATCAATCCCCTCCCATTTGCGGTACCGTGTACTCATGTTCACTCGAACATGTTCCTCTTTGGTTTTCGCCCTTTGTCAATGTAATTGCCACTTGTCTTCCTTTCCCTTTCCTCTTCGATTATTTATTTCTCATTTACCTTCCCCGCGTTTTCCATTTACCTCCTTCCTTCCTACTTCTCGTTGGCCTCTTTCCCTTATTCTTCCCAGTTGTCGTTCTCGTCTTCGTACATCTGCGTTCGCATCAATCATTTTGTTCCATCTTCGTGTCTTTTTTCTCAATGCACATCCCACTTTTGTACCTTTCATCATTACGATACATGTACGTAATCTGTGGTCCAACCCACATATTGTTTAAGATATACCCGTTTGCTAATGTACTATGAGAAGAAAACAGAACATGAGAGCCCTCCGCCCGGATATACGGTGGGTATCATGAGAAGAAGAAACAAATCAAAATACGAATAATTTTGTTGAAGAAAAGGAAGCAAGAAAAGGCGAAAACGGACAGCAAAGTCCACAAGGAAATTATCACAGGAATGAAAAGACGACGAAAGAAAAAGAGAAACGAAACATAAAAAAGAGAAATACAAGCATCGGAACACACAAATCCGGCCCCAGATATCGAAAGGTAATGAAATCAAACGCGTCGCAGATAGCAATTTGAATTCCCCAACCACGACTGCGACCACCAACTATCGAACGCCCCGGATCACCTATCCCACCTAGCTCCACAATTTTATATTCATCTTCCTCCTCCCACCCTCATCAGGACATGCAAGAGCTTCTTCGTCGATCCCTATCCTTTCGTATATCGAATACCCGAGGCAACATCATCGAATACCCAAGGAATCCAGTCTTGGGCATAGGCACAGGTACTGGATGGGTGACATAGGTGCATAGGGTGACGATGACGACGATAACGAGATGATGGTGGAGGATGAGAGAATTTGGCATCCTGGTTAAGAGACGGCCAATTATTGGTAATGTTGGTTGTTGGTGAGAAGACACATATTCGGTCCGCACGCCTGTAAACAGAAAAAAATCATCAGTTCGTATGTTCGATGGCCCGGACAAAAGGTTATAAAAAAAAAACGAGATAAAGAAATTAAGAAGATAGCAGGTGTCGATGTGCGAGCCCAGTCTCGATACCAGCAGAAACTGCGGATCAATAAGAACGAAGAAGAAAAAAGAGGGAAAAGAGAACGAAAAAATCGAAGAAAAGAAGGAAAAGAACACGTACGGCCTAAACGCGTCATACAAAACTTATTGACTCTTCAATTTCCCTTCAACCTTCTATATCCAAGCTATACGTATCGTTCGGCATATCCAACCTCGTCAGCTCGACGCTGAACCACACTTCAAAGCCTCATCTCCAGCGTCCTGCGACCGACCGCCATATGCCGATCCAACCGTGCCAGAGACAGTGAAAGGGAATGTCCCTTGTCCAGGCGACATAACAGGTGTGATAGCATCGACGTTGGAAGATACTACCAGCCCTTGACCAGCCCACCTGTTGAGAACAAAGGCTCGCCAACGATGACGGAATACTCGTCATCAAATGCCGGTGTGTTTGAGGAACAAACCAAATGAAGAGAGAAGTGGTAATTCAGGCTTTTCGACGCCGCTGGAAGCTGCACTACCCATCATGATGATTACTACTAACCCTGGTGGTTGTCCTGCGTGCTGAACCAGACGGAACGAGGACTGCATCCTTCCTCTTCTTCACCCTAAGACACCTAACTTTATACTCGCTCTTCCTGACATGGGCCATAGATGCATAACTGCGGTGGTAGCTTTGTTGTAATGAAGGATGAGGTGGGATTGAATTTTGTTGTTGTTGCTGCTGCTGTGCATGCGAAGACGAAGACGAAGTGAATCAATAGATCGCACCGAGCCTGTTCGACGACGTCGACGTCTCAGGTACCCATGTTACAGTGTATCATATACAACGATAGAAAGAGTGCCTACAGTGTAGCGCTTCCAACTGATTCAAAGATCTCTTTGAATCTTTCTATCCTAGGTGAACCCAAATAGGAAAGTAGGTATTGTAGGGGTAGGGCGGTAGTAGGTAGGGGTAGGGCGGTAGTAGGTAGGTTTGGGTAGGGTATTGGGAGTGCGGTCTGGGCATGGTAGTGGTATTGCTGCAGGGGTAGGATACAGGTATTCGGGTTGGTATTAGGACTGGGCACGGTAGCTTGAGAATCGACGCGGATTTTCGCGTCTTGCCAATACACGCGGAACAGGTTTGGATCGTACAAAAGCGGTGCGCGTATATGGGGGCAGATCAGAATGGGCAGGTTAATAGGATACCGGGTTGGGTCGAAAAAGATGGGGGAACCTGGGTTGATCGTAGCACCGGGCGCGGTACTCGAGAATCGACGCGGAAACACGCGTTTCTTGAATACACACGGTACTGGGTTGATTGTAGCACTGGGCGCGGTACTCGAGAATTGACGCGGAAACACGCGTTCCTTGAATACACGCGGTACTGGGTGCATCGTAGCACCGGGCGCGGTACTCGAGAATCGACACGGAAACACGCGATTTTGGAATGCACGCGGTACTGGGTTGATTGGAGCACCGGGCGCGGTACCCGAGAATCGACGCGGAAACACGCGTTTCTTGAATACATGTGGTACGGTACTCGGATGGAACAGCAAATTGAATGAGCGCGGATTTTTGTGAATGAACATTTTTAGGTTTGGGGTGTCCAGGGGCTGCATTGAGATAACCACGAGGTCACCCGGCTATGTAAGTGAAGTAGACTAAAATGTGTTTTCTTTAAATCAAATTGGTATTGATTCGTCTCACGTGTTTGCGCGTCTACATTACCCCAACTACGTTTACTTTCATATCTCCGCGTCTTGCATTCTCGTGTGTCTATACTGTACCCGAGCTAAATTCTCTCTGCTATATTCTTTCAATTCTACCCGTGTTGAGGCATTTCTATCACGCAGCAAATATTTTTATTACAATTAAAAAAAAAAGGCTCGGGGGGAAGGGAGGACACGCGCAGAACAAGATACTAAGTACTTTTTTTTAAAAAAAAACCCCCGCGTCGAGAGAAGCACTCATGCATTTTCATCTTCAGGGTGAGCGAAGAGGGACGCTTCAATGGACTCAAAAGCTTCGAGTGGGTAGCGAGCACTCGCAGTAGCAAGGGAATGTTCCAGGGCAATCTCTGCTCCACTTGTACCATCATCATCCTCACTGTCACTATCATAACTCCCACTCGCTTCCTCTTCGGAGCTGCCAACGTATTCTGCATCCGCCTCGCTCTCTTTGGCCACATTGTCAACATCCATTGGAATATCTGTGCGCGTGAACTCGAGGTCGCTCCACGCGTCAATCATCTCGCGTTTAATAGTATGAGTGACCGTGTCAGAAGAGTCGATTTGAGGACCTGACAGCGGGGCGAGGCTTTGTGAGTTCGACGCGGAGGGCGTGTCTTTCGAAGGTTTCTCGGTGAAGTCGATGGCGTCCCATGCCATGGCAACTAAGGGATCCTTCAGAACGCGGGTTGATGGCTTGGTTCTCTTGGAGACATTTGACGCGATATGGATCGCGCTAAAATCTAAACCTTGCCATTCCTCCGCCACTTTTTTAGTGTTGCTGGGTGTGTTGACATTGGAAGGCCCGTCCAAGGAATCGTCTTTGGCTGGGCGGGTGGTAGAAAATGCGGTTTTAATTTTTTTGCGTGGTGCTGGACGCGCAGTCTTCTTCACCGGTACTTCGTCACCGCTGTCGTCCAAGACGATTGGATGCTTAACAGTGGCAGGGGTGGTAGGTCGACGCAGGGTTGAGGTCAAATCCAAAGACCCGAGATTCACAATGTTTTTAGGAGTGGTGGACTTTGTTGGAAGCACCGGGTCTATTGTTTGAACACCAATGCTGACCATTGCCGGCGATTGTCTGGCGTGTTTCCCATACAAGAGACCCTGCAGGCCATTCAGTGCATCGGACGCGAGTTGGCGGTTGAGCAGGCATGTCCAACAATCCTTTGCCTGTGGTACGATGACTCGCTGCATGGTGGTGGCAATGGCGGGGTCACCTTCTGCTATTTTGGGACTTAATGTTCTCGGCACCGCGTGTTCGTGGAAAGCAAGTGCCGCGTCGATGTCACCATATTGAATATGAGGGGTGATTCCGTTCGCCGGCTGTTTTGGCATGGTCCAAAAATCGCGATAGTACGCGGTAACCTCATGCCATGGATCTTGCGCATCAGTGCCCGCGTCGACGATTTTCTTAACAGCGGGCGTGATGTCGATGACCAAATTGGCGTCGACACCAATACTCCCACCATATGACTGAACTATGGAGCGCAAGAGAACCGGTACATGGAGTGGAAGGCCTGACGCGGTGCCCAGACCCAGACAGATCATCCAAGTTTGCTAAATAAAAATAAAAATGAAATGCTTAGCAAAGGAATCATGTGATACTATTGATCACCGACTAACCAATTCATCAAAAAAGAGGGAAGTCAGCCATTTGGCCCTCTCTCCCGTAGTATTCATAATTTCTCGTAGGATAGGTCGCATGCGGGAGTCACCGTAATCAAGACATTGTTGCCAACGAAGCTGGGCTTTTGCTGCATCAGGGCTAGCAGGATAGGAGGGGTCAAATAAGTGACAAGGAATAGCGGGCATCTTGGTGAAGTAAGTATGAAAGAAATGACAGGATTTGAATTGGTCACAGATAATCGCTCAATAGTCACGGATGTGTCATCTTGAAATAAAGTATCTAGTCACATGTAATGATATAACCAAAATAGCAAGACGCGAGCGCGTCTTTTGGTAGGCGGAAGGAAAGACACGATTGCGACTCCTGGTACGCGGTAGTCCAATACGCAAATCTACGACTTCAGTTCGGAGCCTCATAATCAGCGTTGTTGGTGGAAAAACGAACGTGAGCGCGGTTAGCAAGCTCAGTCCACTGAGAACATTGCCTGTTTGCGTACGCAATTGCTCCCATGGAAATCCCTGGAGAATTGGCCTTGACTTCATTCCAATCATTCGCCTTCTTCAAAAAATAGCGTACGGTCCATTGCATTTCATTGGTAACCAGCTTATATTCTTCGTTCCAGCGTTGAGATAATGCTCGTCCGCGTAGCCAGTGGACGCGTTTAACTGTCAAGAGACGTCATTATCGCGTCTTCAATGTCTTCGGTGTACTCACATTCAAGTAGCGCGGTCGGATCCGCAAGCGCGTTTTCAACAGTATTGCCCTCTATTCTAATTGTCACCGATTGCCAGATCCAGGACAGCCTAACTGCAGTTGTGGACCCACGTTCATTGTAATTCAATATAGCTGTACTGGCGGCAATGTCCTCACACGCAAGTAGCTGATATTGATTCAGGGTGGTATCGTCGGCACCTAGCATAACAAGGCGACAGCGAACACGATTATATGTCCTCGCGTGGAACGCAATCTTTGCATTCATTTCATGTAAGGCTGTACGTGCGCGGGTGCGAACCTGAGGTAGATTGCCAGTCCGAATCAACGCGGAATACTGAAAGGACTTGTCCGCAATGAGCTCCTGTAGATGTGCTAAGTGCTTGGCAGCCTGCTCCACGCGTAGTTCTAACTCTTCAACAATGAATTGCCCATGCGTGTTGCCGTTGGATGGAAGACAAATCATTTGCTTTTCAATAGGTTGATCGCCTTCTGGTGGAAAAATTCCCACCGGTGGATATGCAACCCCCGCGTCATTTGTCGCGTCGTTGCCTGTCATGGTCGTCTGTCCATCCCAGTCGATGTCGTCCCCGACAAAAGCTAGGTTGGCTGGACCGCGTTCATAAGTAATTCCTGCCTTCACCTGTAGCTCTGCCAAGTGAAGAAAGTATGTTTTCAAAACCTCGCGTAGTTCCTCAATTTTACTTTGCTCAGTTTCATCGATTACGCGACCAATGCCTCGGACGCGATTCATAATCTCGATTCTAATTCAAGATTAAACACTACACATTGTACAGATATAGTGGAATGCGGACATACTGATTCTCCTCCACAGTAAGAGCAAATTCAAGCCAAGCATATATATCAGCACCTCCAATGCGTGAGTTATCACGCGTCTGCTCGACTGATCTGCCTGTAGCGCGTTGTCCGACGGGAATATAAATATCCATTGCTTTCACATCTTCATATCGACGCGATTCCGCATCATTGATTTCCTCAGTCCATTGTCGAAGTACATGGGCGGGTATATTGGTGCAAAGATTGTTGAAGTAGGTGGTTATATCTTCTTTCATAATTGAGGCCTTTGTGAGCCGCCGACAGAGATAACTTGCTATGGACAATGCCTTTCTGAAGTTCGAGTCATTCGCGTGGTCGTCCAATATTTCGGCGCGGTGAGCAAGTGTCGCGGTACGCGCTGCTTGCGAAATCCTATTGAGGGTACTCCAGAGACTTTCCAAAATTTCGCCACTCGTTATTGCAGAGCCAGGGATGAACGATGGCGCAAACCGGAAGAAACATTCGTCTTTATGCCCGTGGACGTGGAACATGCCAATCGCGCGATCGATCTGCATCCCGGGTGGCAAAAGGTGGCCAATTCGAGCGAACAAATGAACTGAATATTGACATGCAATGTCATAGATTAGAGTGACCCCTTGTTCCACAGTTACACCGGTGGTCCGAATAGCCTGCATCAACGCGTAGTCGACATTTTTCTGTTGTTCGCCTTTGAAGAGGTCAACAAGCGCGTTCGGGCTGAAACACCCGTGTCGCGAACACGCGACACCTACAACGCCGGTCACATCGCATGATTTCGATGTTTGTTTGGCAGTTTGGAGAACCTTGAACCGGTGCTCGCAAGGCGCTTTCTGAAGGATTGTGAGATATCTGGAAGAAATAGAGACGTGTCTAATGCTTACCGTTGGCCGTTCAGCTGCAGTCTTCAGAAAGTTGGTGTAATCTTCGCGTTTTGGAGCCATCCCGGCTCCATCAATTAACCAATAGTTGCGTGAAGGCGCGACAGATCTGACATGGTCAGCTTTGAAGTTTCCATCTGCTACAAAGACGCGACGGTACATCCATTGATCGCGTCTTTCGCGCCAATCCTGCGGCAGATTAATATCTACCTGAGGACATGCTGGACAGAAAATGGCCATCTCCCCATGCGTGGCTTCTTCAGGTTTCTGACCATTATGACCATACCCAGACCATTTCAGTTTTTTGAGCCAGCGCCAAAGACGCGACATCCTTCGGAACTCGTTGTGCAAGTCGACCACCTCGGATGGTGCCAATGGAGAAGTAATCCTCCTCAACATGTTGTAGAAGTTGTACGCGGATGTATGGAGCTCTAGATTGCTTAAACGGAAACCGTCAAGAACCTGTACTGTGAACAAAGTACGGATTATTTTGAAGCTTGCCGGGACCATATGGCTGGCTATGAGATCAACGGGGAGAAGGCCCATTCCTCTGCATTGACAGGAAACCATGCCCAGGTAGTGTATGCCAGTCGTATGGACAACACGCACATATGACGCGTGATAAGTTTCGTGCAACATGCTTTCGGAAGCGGCACCGGGAGCTGTGTGCATTTCTGCGTCCGCGTCTTCCTCATTTTCGTCGTCACTGTCCATATACGCGGGGATAAATGGGTCATCTATACGACCCGGCATCTCATCGTCCCACTCGTCAGATTCCACATACGCGGACTCCCGATCTGTCGAGTCGAAGCCGCGCTCTTCGTTTCTATGATCTGTGCTTATGTCGTCCGCAGAACGCGTTGAATCCAAAGAAACACGCGGTACCGTGTCTTGCTTTTGTGCTTGATATTGGTGTGCAATTGCCCGTTGTTCCTCCACGTCCTTCGTCTCCTGATGCTTTTCAATTACATTAATTTCGTGGAGCATACTGTTGCACAAAGGAACACCTTCATGATGTGGAATGAGAAGGTAACATCCTGTTTGCCACAGCTTGCTTGGCACATAAAACGACCCATTCCACCTCTCGACGCGGTGCAAGGTGTTGAATCTATGGCTAGTTCGCATGCATCCGCGACAGAGTGTTGGCGAGGTGAGACAATCAAGACAACGCCATAACGCGAACTTGTCTGTGCAACTTGGACAAGACGCGGCCTCCGGTGACAACGCTTCGCGGCTTAAAAGGCCTTCAAGAAGACCCGGGGCGCGTTCAACAAACTGGCGAACATAATCGCTCTGAGTCTAGAACAAATATGGATTAGCTTTACCTCAGGGTTATCAACTGTATGTATACGCACGCGCTTCTGCGGTAAATCAACGGAATGGGCGTCATCGTTGTCGGTTAAGGCCGCAACGGGCGCCTGTTCCTCGTCGTGTTGTGGCAATGCCATATTTGCGGATGTGCGGGCGCTTTCACCATGCGTTGTGGGTCGGTTTGTGTTATCTTCAGGACGCGGTGTGTTTACCCTAGAGGGAGAGGCGGAATTTTCTTCGGAATGAGCCAATAGATTTGTTCGTTTGCGCTTTTTCGTCACCCGGCTGGGCGGTTCCTCATCAGATTCGTCAAAATAAGCAACAACCTGCTCATCGCGGTCATAGGGCACATCCGTTTTTTTGGACCTTACCATTCTTGAAGATGTAGTCTGTTATCTGTTAGCCTTATCTACAAAGTTTATATACTACTTTCGGATTACTTATTTTTATTCCGACTTGATGATCAAGGTGGATACGAGTTCATCTTTACCGCGTTGCATCTTTCTTACTTCGAGTTGAAACGATTAGATTCGGTGAAATGCACTCCTGCCATGTGTATGTACATGTGCAGTACACAATGCCTCTCAGCAAACATGTGTCTGTTGCCGAACATCAGGCAATATATAAAAGGTTCAGACTGGATGCAATCCATTGCCATAGAACAGAACAATGCCCCTCACTCCCAACATGTTACAACCTACTGATGCGTCAAACACAATACCATGGTTATTGAATGACCAGGAGCGACGTATTGCGAAACCATTCCGGGCTGAATACAAACGATGCGCGGATCCTAACGAGCGCTGTTTGTTGGCAAAGAAAAAGATTGTGCCGTTGATATGTGCCTATTGGGAAGATAAAAGAGGTCAAATATCTGATGTTCGCCTCCACATCAAGGTTGGTCTTGATTCTTGGAGACATGCATCTTTCAGCTGAACCTAGTGCAGCGTTTGGCCTCGTTCACTGTAAATAATTGGCGACTTAACCGGCCCAAACCCATTGGTTCTGCAACAATCCGCGTGAAGCTCAACGAAGTCACTTATCAAATGTACCAAGACGCGATCGATGCTAACATTGCGGTGGCTTTGGGTGTTGACAACGCGAACGGCTCCCACAAAAACTATCTTGGAGCGCGTATGTCTGCGATCAAAAAGTTTTATGAAGAGTTGACACCGGAACAAAGAAAAGAGGTAGAACGCGAGGCCGCGCGTCGAGAGCGGTATGGCCTAAATCTGGAAACCAAACGCAAGTACGTATCGCTGCTGTTTTTGAAGACGCGCATTATTTATGTGATATCATAGATTACGCTGGAGGTATTCGAAAGCGCGCTTCAATGACGCGGCGCGGAAGAATTTCTGTGAAATGGATATTTTATCCATCAGTTTTCTGCTCCATAAAAATAAGGAGGGGGATACTGTTGTAACACTGTGAGATATTCAACCATACTAACTACGCGAAACTAATATGGATTCAGTCACGACCATATGCATGAATTGCTTGGACTCGGCAAGTCAATCTCCTTCAAGAAATTCGATCCCATTGGTTATCAAGACGCGCATCGCGCGGTTGCCAAGTGGTTTGTGGCCTTACGAAACGCGCTGCAGATCGCCGCACAAGAATCTGTTCAGCAACACGCGGAGCCCATGACTGATGGAGACCCAGACCGTGCATGTCTCGTTACGCCCAGTGGCATCCCTACAGATTTATTTCCAGTCGGCCGTGTGCACTTGTATAATGGGGTCGAACCTATTCCTCTTAAGGGGGATTGTTGGGACAAAGATAGCGACGGCCTGCCGCGTATGAAAGCAAACTGGCGCACCCACGCAAAATCTCGAATTGCGTTGATAAGTTTATACAAGAAATATATTTCTACCCACTTCGGTATGTGCATACTTTAAACACTACTTCCAATAAGACTCAGATACCTTGTAGCTCTTGCCTCCAGCTCTTCTAGACAACCTCCGTGGGCAGCTATTGCAGCAAAGCCTTCGGATTTTGTGGATCCCGAATGTTTTCCCATTGGTGCTATGTCAAAATTGCCGGAGAACATCAGCAAAGAGGAATTCCAGTTGTTTTTTGAACATATTGTCCACCGGCAGCAAACGTACACCTCACTTTACAAAGTATTTCACTTCAAGCAAATTACCTCTTCACGAAAGTCATCAGAGTTAGAACCAGCGCGTTATCCTGAAAGCATTACAGGGATTTCGACAACACAAGACACACGGAAGCCGCGTACTCCGAAGAAAAAAAAGAAAGTAAAGACATCTGATATTCCGTCTCAATTAGTTGTAAGTCTTTTGCACATATCTTGTTTTGGTTAATGTTGATATAAAAGAAAAGGAAACACTTGATGTTGGCAACTTGCAACAACCCGCGTCTTTCCCCAACGCAGATTCAGATCAACAACAATCCGCGTCCGTCACTAACTACGCGCCTTCTACGTACACAGATTCAAATCAACAACAATCCGCGTCGGACTCTGAAACCACAGCTACCGCGTCTTCATCAAACCTCGCGTCTGTTACTCAATACGCGTCTGCTATATACGCAGATTCAAATCAACAACACCCCGCGTCTCCATCGGAAAACACTGCTACCGCGTCTTCCTCACGCCCCGCGTCTGTCACTGAAATAACAGCAAGCGCATCTTTCATACATGGGCCTGTCACTGAAACTACTGTCAGCGCGTCTATCACTAAACCGCCTGCGCGGACCGAAAGCATGAAAACACGAAGCAAAGGAAATGCTGAAATGTTGGCTATACAAGAAGCTGTGAGGATTCTTCAGCCTGGTAGGAGAAAGAGTAAAAGACTTGCAAAGAAAGTGTAAATGGCGTCCTTATCCTAATATGTAGGAGTCTTGAAATTTCTGTTTGTCGCGTCTTTAAATACCGCGTATAAAATATGTCCCTGATCCTAACATGTAGGAGTCCTGACATCTGTCTGTATGGCGCGTCATTCAATAACGCGTAGTTACAATACTTCAATTAACTTTGCTCGAATGAGCTTTTGTTTTTTCCCTCATTGATATTGATTACAAAAAATTCAATTGGTGGTATACGAGATGTTTCAAAATAATAAACGAAATTACACTAGTCGTATACCAGAACTAGTGCAACAAACAAAAATATGCGATGCCAGAAAAATGATTATAAAAAAACCTCCCCCCAGGCCCTGTGAAAAACTATGGCGAACCCTCATAATCCAGCTTTTCCTCGGTTGGGCAAGGACTCGCACGGCCACGAACACGCGTCGACCTGCGTACCGGTTTAGGTCCTGGTGGAGGGTTGGATTGCGGTTGCGGTTGCGTTGACGCGGACGCGCTCGGTGTGGGTGTAAGCCCGGAATTGATGGACGCTGCCACAATAGGCACAGACGCGGTAGGAGCCGAAGGGGTGGGCACGGGCGCGTTGAGCATAGGTGTAGTGGGCGAAGGTGAGTTGGCCGGTGTGGAGAGAGTTGGAGGTAGTGGTGCGTAAGGCACCGGAGGATAAGTGTTGGGAGCGGAGGCAGGTGCGTGGGGTTGAGGGGTCGGAGGGGTGAGAGTGAAACACGGTGCCGCGCCTTCATTCACGCCAGACGACGCGGCCGTAGACAACGCGGACGCGTGCTTGAATGCCTCTACGTCACCATCGCGCATGGTGATGTCATCCTCAACGCGGGGAGCACTGGGGGTTCTTTCATCTTCCATGTTCACGTCGCGCGCGTGTTCAACCATTGGCAATACATCCGCTGGGGGACGCGACTGCTCAAGGTTGCCCAGACGCTTACCCACCGCCGCAATGGACTTGTGCAACCAGCTCAACTTCTGGTCGCACACAGCCTCATCGCTCCTCCTGCGCACATCCTCTTCATCCATCTTCTCCCGGTGCCTGGTGACGCGCTTGTACAACTTCAACGTATTGTCCTCCTGTCGCTGCTGGTGGTGCTCCACCTCATCCATCCGCTCCTCCAACGATTTCACCCGTTCCTTCGCGTCCTTGAGGTCCACCGCGATCAAAATTTCGAGGTTGGAGACACGCTTGGTCAACTCCCGATTGATGTCGGCCTGGCCCACAATTTGGGCATACATCTTGTGGAAGTTGGAATTGACCAACTCCGCTGCGCGTTCCATTTCCTTGATGCGCTCCAAAAGCGCGGGGATCTGATCGATGACGCGGAATTCGCCATCACCAACGCGCGTCTGTGGAGTTGGCTTGTCTTTGGGTGGGGGAGTGGGCAGCGCGTCGTCTATGATGTGTGGTGAGTCCTCCATATCGCTGTCAACCCTCTCAGAACTCTTGACGATCTTACCGTGCTTGGCCTTTTTACGTGCAGGCTCATCCTCGCTTACTTGCTCCTTTCCCTGCTGTCCTCGAAGAGGAAGTAAAACCGACATTTGAAGTGGATGCGATGGGGGTGGCATTGATGTCGATTGGGACGCGGGAGGATTGGTCCCTCTTGATGCTGAGGGATCTCTTGACGCGGATGGCTCAGACGCGCCGGGGAGGGATGACGCGGGCGGTGGTTTTGATGTTGAACTCGAAGACGCGCCCGGCGCCTCCGGTACCTTCGCTCCTTTCGGTGTTTTTCCTTCCCTTTCCAGGCGCGCTGCGGTGATTTCTTCATCGGTGGGTTGCAATGCCTTTGCGACGGTGAGCCCAGCCGCATCCCAAACACAGCGCTGCTTGAGGGATTTGCAGCGCACACAGTTCGGATGGTACTCTGCACGCTGCTTTGCTGATGGGAGGTGGTGTGGCAACCGAATCTCGCAAACCAATTTCTTCACGTCGCAGGTCTTGCAGGGAATGTGGTATTGCCTGGGTGGATTGCACGACAGGGTGGGTGGGTCGCTTCGGGGCTTCCTCTTCTTCCCCGCGTCTTTCTTCGGGGGTTTCTCCTCCTTAATCTCCTCGCGTTTCCTCTTCTTGTCCTTGGGCACGTAGTCTTCATCGTCCGTGGGCGAAGCATTCCAACTGGGCTCCGGTGCGTTCGAATTGCCAACACGCGCTGGCTCAGGTGCTGGAGTGACGCTCATTCGTGACATTGGGCCATTCAAAATTGACGCTTCTTGAGGAGTGGGTACGCGCTTTTGAGTTGGAGCGACCGCGTCGAGTTGTTGGCGGAATACGCGATAGGCCTTCGCCTGCGTTTGCCGAAAGGCATCGTTCGCTTGTCCTGACTTGAACGCGGTGGAAAAATCCGTGACAAACTGCCACAGAAATGATGGGGGGTTGAGGGATTCTTCCGGAAGCGCGTTTGCCCTTTGGGTTGCCATAATATTGCCCTAAAAATAGGTCAATTTGAGCACCAATGATGTTGAACAATTGTGTACTCACCAATGATTGCTGTTGGGACTTCAAAACTTCCACAATGTCAGCATGTGGAGCGAGCAAAGCCTGTGAAATAACAGCTTCGCAGGCTCCGAGAGCGCGAAGATAGTCACGGGAGTTCGTGAATGGGGCACCACCAGCAGGCATTGTTGAAGTTAAGGGGAAATATTTGAAGTCAAATGTATGGCGGAGGAGACAAGGAGGAAAGAAACGCGCCAGCTGAAAAAAATCAACCCACACGTGGCATCCAAATAAAGCCAAAGGACCCGGGTAAACACTATAGAACCATCAAAGTTTGTAGCATATATTTATAGCATGCGAACGCGTAGACATGAGAAAATACAATACGCGATAGCATGCAAGACGCGGAGATACGATAGAATACGATGTTGGGAACCCATGGGGTACAAAATAGACGCAATATCAATCAAAGACGCGGGGATATGAAACAAGTACAACGGTGGGAATGTAGTCGGGTTACAGTGGACGCGCGGACACACAAGACTAGGGCATATCAAAGAGTAAAACGGTAGGAACATGTTAAAGGATAGTATAGACACTAATATTATTAACATTGCGGAACATAAATTTACAATGTTGGGAATTCAGTTTTGGATATATCATACACAAATATCATTCAAGACGCAAGGAATACAAAGGTGGGAATTTACATAACAAAAGCTGTATCATTTGAAGACGCGGAAAAAAAAGGGTGGGAATTTAGTTAGGGTACACCATAGCCATGGATATCACTCAAGACACGATGAATACAATGGGTGGAATTTAGTTAGCGAACATAATCAACGCATTACCAGTCAAAGACGCGGAAAATGCAAGAGTGACGAGTTGGGCTATATAATAGGCGCAATATCAGTCAAAGACGCGGAAGACGCAAGGGTGGCAATTTAGTTGGGGTAATGTAAACGAACGAACACGCGAGACGCGGAGATATGAAGCATTCCACCAGTGAGTATATACAATTTTGCTTAAGCAATATCAATCAAAGACGTGTAAAATACATGGGTGAGAATTTATTGGGAGTACATGCACCATAGATACACATATCACGCAAGACGCGACAAATACAAGGGTGCGAATTTAGTTTGTCTACAAAATAAATGTGATATCACTCAAAGACGCGGAAGATACAAGGGTGGCAGCGTAGTTGGGGTATTGTAGACGCGCAAACACGTGAGACGAATCAATACCAATTTGATTTAAAGAAAACACATTTTAATCTACTTCACTTACATAGCCGGGTGACCTCGTGGTTATCTCAATGCAGCCCCTGGACACCCCAAAACTAAAAATGTTCATTCACAAAAATCCGCGCTCATTCAATTTGCTGTTCCATCCGAGTACCGCGTGTATTCAAGAAACGCGTGTTTCCGCGTCGATTCTCGGGTACCGCGCCCAGTGCTACAATCAACCCAGTACCGTGTGTATTCAAGGAACGTGTGTTTCCGCGTCGATTCTCGAGTACCGCGCCCGGTGCTACGATCAACCCAGGTTCCCCCATCTTTTTCGACCCAACCCGGTATCCTATTAACCTGCCCATTCTGATCTGCCCCCATATACGCGCACCGCTTTTGTACGATCCAAACCTGTTCCGCGTGTATTGGCAAGACGCGAAAATCCGCGTCGATTCTCAAGCTACCGTGCCCAGTCCTAATACCAACCCGAATACCTGTATCCTACCCCTGCAGCAATACCACTACCGTGCCCAGACCGCACTCCCAATACCCTACCCAAACCGACCTACTACCGCCCTACCCCTACCTACTACCGCCCTACCCCTACAATACCTACTGTCCTATTTGGGTTCACCTAGGATAGAAAGATTCAAAGAGATCTTTGAATCAGTTAGAAGCGCTACACTGTAGGCACTCTTTCTATCGTTATATACGATACACTGTAGTATTGGTATGTGGACGTCTGTCGTTGAGGTTCGCAGTCCCTGCTGCCAACGGTAACGCTATTCCTCAATCTAGGAACAAAGAAAGATGTAAGCGGCCGTCTCGCTGCGAACAGGTATGGGAGATGCAGGGCGCGAAACGCGCGAAGTTGGAGTGGTAACCACCACCTGAACAGGAGGAGCAACGAGGCTCCCCTGTTCCTGTCCATCCTTCTCGCCAGGCTGGTTGACAGTGCATCAGAGTGTAATAGCGGAGCAGACGCCTTCGAGTTTAAGGGCGTCGATGGTGCAGCTGCATCCGGCGAGAATGACGTAGACGTGGGCATCGTAAACTGACGTTGGGATTCTTGACGGTAGCTACGGCGGTGATAATACCCTCAGAAGACAGAGCTAACCGGCGTCTTCTGGTTCCGAGACCGACTCCTAACGGATCTGCTGAGAGGCTCAACCACAACCGTAGGCGTGTTCCTCTTCCCACTTGTATTTCTCCCCCTCTCCTTCTCTTCCTTCTCCTCTCTCTTCCTCTTCTCCTTCGTCTTTTCCTTCTTCTCTCCGTCGTTCGTCGTATCCATTGACGAATCAAGCTGAGACGCGCCTGATGCAGTACTTGGCGTAGCTCTGATGTTTGGACTTCCAGTTCCCCTCCTTCGCGTTGGCACCAGCATCTTTGCCACCAAAAATTCCTTATGGCCAGCTCGTTGGGCTTTACCAACAGACGAAAGCAGGAACAGCCGGAGCTGCCGTAGGACAGGAGAAACCGACGCAAGCGCTGGTGCTGGTGCTTGGGGTGATGGACTCGGGGCCGTCGGTGGTGCTGCTGCTGCTGCTGCTGCAGGAGGCACAACCTTCTCATCCGTAGAGATCTGTTTATGCTCATTCTTCTTCCTTGAACTAGTGAATTCGCTGGGCATACCCCCACTCGACTGGCTCCTTTGTTCCTTCGGTTCCGAATCGTATTTGACCTGGATGATATGTCTGAACGTTCCTATTTTGTGGGGTGGCTGGCTGAGGTTTATTATTAGCCGGCTTGGAAACGACAGAATGTGATAGAGAAGTGAGGAGCGATACATATGGATCGCTGACGACGCCAGTAACGGGCGACGAGGGTGAACTCTCGTAGAAGTATTCCAGTTGGGTCGAACAGCTGCGAGTGGGTGTGGGTACAGTGGTGCTGGCCTGACCAGCGACGGCGGTGGTAACAATCGGCGGAACGGCATTGGACAACCCCGACCTCTTGCTCCTCGCCTGCAGACGATGGCTGTGTTCTGGAGGGTGTAGGCGCAACGTTCGCATTGCCGCTGAAGTGGCTTGTGCCTGCTGCTTCATCTGTTGCTGATACGCGACCCTTTTCAACTGAGAAGAATGGTTAGCCAATAAATAAGATTGTAAACCAGGAGCATACCGATGTATTGTTCGGGTTCAATACCATCGTAGAGACGGACAATGTTTAGATGCTTTAGGGTCTGTGAATGAAGAAGAAAGGTTGGTCAGTAAAGTTGTAAAGAACGATGGCAGAACAACGCAGGTAAATGAACGAGAATGAACAGTTGTTTTATTGTAGCAAGCGGACGAATGCTGCGGCTCCTTTTCCACGAATTCTGGCAACAAAAACGCGCAAATGGAGGTTTAAATAGATTAGAAAAAACAAAACGAATTGAAAGGTAGATGGGTTAATTTTATTAAAAGTAAAGGTGGCCAAAATATGAGGTTGAACGCAGGACGACAGTCCAGGCTCCCAAGGCTCATGCATCATGCATCATGGGCCATCCAGGACGAAAGGCAAAGAGACAGGAGTAAAGAAACACACCGTTAAAAACCTCGATTTCCCTCTCAATTTTGCGCATCCTGGCAGTACTGTCCACTGATGAGCGTGCCGTAGCTTTGAACGCGAAATTCGACTAAGTCCGCGTTTGTGGCACAGCCACTTCCGGATTTGGACGTGCGCATCAAACGCATCAAAAATGCGCTCGATATATCGAGGCCGTGCGCACCTGATTCCCCCGCTGATATCTACATTTTTCGTATGTATTATAAACCCTTTTACATCTTTCCTCATCATTCTATGTTTTTATTCTTCAAAATCACGGTCTTCGAGCCAACCCCAATCTACCATGTGCGGCATCATTGCGCGCTCGGAAAGTGCCGAAACTCCGCCAACTTCGCATTTTTCAACGTTTCAACGTCTCGAACTTCAATTCCTGGCTTCCGCATGATTGTTAAAAATCTGTAAAAATACAATTCGTGTTCGTAACCATTTATTATATTTTCTTAGCCCATATGTTTGTTTTTCTTGGCTTTATTAATCCATTTATGTTCGATTTTCTTTGTAGTAGTATAAATAGGCTTGCATATGTTGTAGATAAAAAAATACTAAGTTGTACCACTCGATTTCGGTCTCGTTCTTGTCTCTATTATATCGTCTACAGTTCTAGGCAACTAGAACTCTCGTTACTCGTCGTTATCTCGCTCCAGAGTGGTTCGAAGTGTCTACCTACACTTACACTCTGCCATTTCGTTTCACACTGGTTTTGAAGCCAGGGAAGCACGCTCGCACTTATCTACGCTATCTACATCGAGTATCCTTGGTGTACAACCGCGCTATATTTTTGTTTTTGTTGTTTCGCACCTAGGAGGCTCGACGGCGTATCATTTTGGAGCCCACCGCGAGGGTGCTTCTTAAATCATTGCGCCTTCAAACCAACCTCGTACTCGTCAACAAACCCTTCGTGACGAGCTCATTGCTGCGTTCCAAAATCCCAATAACCTTGCCGACGACTCGCTCTTTATCCTCGTACCCGACTCTCAAGCTACACATAACAATCTACATTCACCTACTTCACCCCTTTATTCACCATCTGATCTACCACTTCCTTTATCTACATCGTCATCTACACCTTCACTCTCGTCTCTTCTCATCAATCTACCATCTCCAACTCCGTTTTCAACGTCACACATTACTTCACACATCATGACTACTCGTATGCCAGCTCGTGGCGATCGTAGTGCACCAATGTTCGACCCCTCGAAGCCATGAGAGCTCAAGAGATATTTCTCCGAGCTCGAGTTCCACTTCACAGCCGCTACGGTTACAGATCAAGAAGAGAAAAAGCGCCATACCACTCGTTATGTCAATATCAACGTCGCCGACATCTGGGAGACACTACCCGAATTTTCCGATGCTACCAAGACCTATGATGACTTCAAAAAGTCGATTAAGGAGCTTTACCCGGATGCCGATGAAGAATACAAGTATAGCATGTCGGATATGGACTTACTCATCGGGAACCGCAATCGTCAAGGCATTCATACACTATCTGATCTTGCTGAGTACCATTCGCAATTTCTGGCCATTACTAAATTCCTTATATCGAAGGGACGGCTATCCGACATCGAGCAGAAGCGTGCCTACGTCCGAGGCTTCCAATCGTCTCTTTGGGCGAAGGTTTCTCAACGTCTACAGCTCAAATTCCTCGACCACCTTCCTGACGAGCCATACGATATCTCAGAGGTTCAAGCTGCGGCTCGTTTTGTTCTTCATGGGACTCATTCTTCTGTTATGAGTGCTGCCACCTCTTCCTCTGTATCCCCTAGTCTCGACGCAGTCGTTAAACCCGAGCATATCGGTTCTATCTTTACAGAATTCACCAAGTCAATCATTGAGGCTATCAATAGCACTCAGAATCGTCCTCGTTCGAATCCAACCTCATCGGACTCTGGTACTCGAGATCTACGCTGTAACTTCTGTGGAAAGGATCACTTCATTCGAAACTGCGATCTTGTGGAAGAATATCGACGGGCTGGGAAGCTCAAACGAAATACAGAAGGCAAGGTTGTATTACCTACAGGTGCCTTCGTACCTCGGGACATTCCAGGCAACTTACTCAAGGATCGTATCGACGAATGGCATCGCAGGAATCCTGGACAACTCGCCACAGCTTCTATTACAGCTAGCACTATGCTCCATACGATCTCATCTACCAACAATACATCTACCAACAGCTCTACATCATCTACATCAACTTCAAACTCGTCTCAACCTATCTACCAACTCACTGCTGACGATCGGATCGCTTTATTGGAAGCTGAGCTTTTTAATCTTCGTGGTCAGCGTCCAGGTTTTGTTCCTCACATTCGTACTCGTGCTCAGAAAGCTAGGGCAACAACTCCAGAAGAAGATCAGGAGATATCGAACTCAGGCATTACTGAAGTACCATCTACATCTACATCTACATCCGATCAAGACACTTCCCAATCAACTTCTAATACCTCCAATGCCTCTACATCGACTAATTATCCATCCTCCGTCAATAATGAGCCTGAACATCCATTTAGGAACGCTCAGGATGCCAGCTACCTTCCCCCTCAGCATAGGAACGTTGCTGCACCAAACAAGAATGCTCCAAAGAAAGCTGAGCCCGCATATCGTAACCAACCACCTATTCAAAGCCCAGACGTCGTATCTACCGTCTACAATCGCTCTCTCGATGCTCAAGTGACTATCTCGCAGTGTGAACTCTTGTCGATCGCTCCAGATGTTCGCTCACTGTACAGGGATGCTACCACACCTAAACGGAACATCAATCCAATTCCACAAGTACAAGCGAACATGCTCGAGCAAGATAGGACTCAGGATCGTCTACACAACACCATCAGCTCAATGTCTACGTCTATAGCCATTCCGGCTAGCCAACATCGCAGTCCTCCCGATGGATCTACAGTTATTCCTGATCGGTTCGAGCAATACTACAGGTCTCTTGGTCCTGGCGAAAGACCCGATCACAGCAAACTTATTGTTGCAAAGGAATCTGCGGCCCTTCGTTCTATCTTTCCCATCGTCGACAACTCAATGAAGATCGAGTGCATTCTGGATCCTGGCTGCCAAATTATTGCGATGTCCGAGGCCGTCTGTCATGCACTATCTCTCGTCTACGACCCCACAATTATACTCAACATGCAGTCTGCCAATGGAACCGAAGATCTCTCTCTCGGTCTCGCTCGGAACGTCCCGTTCTGCATAGGCAATGTCACACTCTACATGCAAGTTCATGTCATCCGAGAGCCTGCATACGACATCCTATTTGGTCGCCCCTTCGACGTGCTTACTGAGAGTGTAGTTCGCAATTTTGGGAATGAAGATCAGACCGTCACCGTGCACGATCCAAACTCGGGTCGTACTTCTACAGTACCGACTGCACCTCGTGGTATGCCTCGTTTTATACGCTCGGGAGATGAGGATTTTCACAGGCAGAGGATCTAGAGTCTTATGCTCAAGAACTGGCGCTTAAACTCGAGATCGTAGACGGTCATATGCACATTAGCGCCGTTCAAGAACTAGACTCCTCGACAACATCTTCACTCTCTTATTTTTCAGCTTGTAACCCGGACATTCCTTCTATCTCGCAATCTATTCCCTCATTCGACGTATCTACATTGTTCTACACTCATATGCCTTCATCTCTCGACTCTCATTTATTTTCTAGCTCTTCAACTCACTCAGACAATTCCCCTCATGTTATTTTTGCTAACTCTAAAAAGAAATACAAGCCTGTCTCGAAGAAAATCCGCCCTATCTACGGTGAACTTCCGGACAAATATAGAGTCGTTCGCAACATCTCTGGTGATCCCCTTGCTATTCTACCTACCCTCGATCCTATTCCACCTCCTTTCACACCCACCGGTCGCTATACCGAAGAAAGAATGAAGCTTTTCGACATCGCACACCCTCCAGGCTTTCTCCTACCAGCTGAACGGGACCTCATGCATCATTTCATGATGTTACATCAAGATGGCTTCGCATGGAACGATACAGAGCGAGGACATTTTCGTGAAGACTTCTTCCCTCCAGTAGAGATACCTGTCGTCCCGCACAAGCCTTGGATTGTCAAGAATCGACCTATCCCACCGGGTATTTATCATGAGTTATGTAAACTCCTTCAGAAGAAGATCGACGCCGGCGTTCTTGAAGGATCCTGTGCTTCCTATCGTGGTGGTTGGTTTGCCGTCGTCAAAAAGGATGGAGTATCTTTACGCATTGTCCAATCGCTCGAACCGCTCAACGCCGTCACTATTGCACATTCAGGTGTCACTCCATTCACGGACCAAGTTGCGGAGCAGTTTGCAGCTCTCGCATGCGTCGGACTTCTTGATTTATTCGTTGGATACGACGAGCGTGCACTGGCTGAATCTTCACGGGACTACACCACTTTCCAAACGCCTTTTGGCGCTCTCCGACTCACTACACTTCCTATGGGATGGACTAACTCTGTTCCCATCTTTCATGACGATGTTACCTATATTCTACAACCAGAAATCCCTCATACAACCGTTCCCTACATTGACGACGTCCCTATCAAAGGCCCGAAGTCTCGTTACATTCTTCCTACTGGCGACTTCGAAATGATTCCGGAAAATCCAGGCATACGACGATTCGTATGGGAGCACTTTCAAGGCCTTAATCGCATCGTGCAACATATGAAGTACTCTGGCGGAACATTCTCCGGTTTCAAGTCGACTCTCTGCGCTTCCGAGATCACGATCCTCGGACACCGATGCACATACGAAGGCCGTCTACCCGATACCTCTTGTCTATCCGCTATCGTTAAGTGGGGACCTTGTAAGGACCTTTCTGACGTTCGATCGTTCTTAGGAACGATCGGGGTTTGCAGGATATTCATCCGCAACTTTGCCTATCGTGCACATCATCTCACCAAGCTCATGCGCAAAGGAACCGACTTCCAATGGACTCAAGATCAAGACAACGCTCAAGCAGACCTCAAGAACGCTCTCCTCACGTCTCCAGCACTCCGACCTATTAATTACACCTCTCCCTCACCTGTTATTGTTTCTGTCGACACTTCTTACATTGCAATCGGCCACATCCTCTCTCAATGCGACTCAGACAACCCCCGAGTTCGCTACTATGCTCGTTTCGGCTCTATCACTCTCAACGATCGAGAATCTCGTTATTCTCAACCTAAACTCGAACTCTACGGCTTATTTCGCGCTCTACGATCACTCAAACTCTATATTATTGGAGTAAGGAACTTAATCGTCGAAGTGGACGCCAAATACATCAAGGGAATGCTTTCAAATCCAGATATCGCACCCTCAGCAACTATAAACCGATGGATAGCAGCCATCCTCATGTTTCAATTCGAACTAATTCATGTCCCAGGTACTCATCATGGTCCTGATGGATTATCTCGACGTCGACATCAGCCCGAAGACGAACCCGAACCTGAAGATGACTTTGAAGATTGGATTGATAACATGCACGGTTTTCTACATATACTCAATCCGACACATCGATCTCCTGTTATTCAACCTCCCATCCTTATCTACATTAATTCAACATCACCTCAAGACGTTTCTGTACCTCAAGACACTTCAAACCTTCCCGAACCGTCGACATCTACATCTACCACTCCTTACTCAATTATTCCTCGATCTGACGCAGCGCACAAAGCCGACGAACGCATCCTCACGGTCCAGACTTGGCACGAGACACTCACTCGACCGGACAACATGCAAGACAGTGAATACGAGAAGTTTCTTCGATACTGCACTGAGTTCTTTGTTTCTTCGCAATGCTTATGGAGAAAGGACCATCAAGGACAACATAAACTCGTAGTACCGACTCACCGACGACTCTTCATCATTTCATCGGCTCACAACGAAGTTGGGCATCATGGCTTCTTCGCAACGAATGCTCTTATCAGTGAACGCTTTTGGTGGCCGTTCATGGCCTTTGACATCTCGTGGTTCGTTCGGACATGTCATATCTGTCAACTCCGTCGCACTCAGAACGTACTCATTCCACCGGTCGTCGCTACGCCTGCTCCTTTGTTTGCTAAAGTCTACATCGACACTATGCACCTACCTACGTCCGAAGGCTTCAAGTACATCATCCAGGCTCGTTGTTCTCTCTGCCACTTTCCAGAATTCGATAAACTTCGATGTGAGACCGCTAGGACCGTCGGAGAATTTATTATGCGAGATCTTATCTTTAGATATGGTGCATTAGTTGAAATCGTCACGGACAACGGCCCTCCAATTGTCAAAGCGATCGAGTACCTTGCAAAGCGATATCATATCAATTATATTCGAATTTCGGGCTACAACTCTCGTGCAAATGGAATCGTCGAGCGAAGCCACTTCGATGTTCGTCAGGCCCTCTTCAAAGCATCGGATGGAGACCAATCTAAATGGTCTAGGTACGCACACTACGTCTTCTGGTCGGAACGAGTCACCATTCGTCGTCGCATGGGGTGCGCTCCCTATTTTGCCCTCACAGGAACGCAACCACTACTCCCTTTCGACATCTCCGAAGCCAACTATCTTCTCCCACCTCCTGATTCTATCTTATCCACCACCGATCTCATTGCACGTCGCGCTATAGCTCTATCTAAGCGTCGAGACGATTTGGAGCGTCTACATTCGAAGGTTTACGAAGCACGACTCAAAGCTGCCGCTCGTTTCGAAGAGGAACACCTCAACACGATCCGAGACTTCGATTTCAAATTAGGAGACCTTGTGCTCATTAGGAACACGAGAATCGAGAAGTCCCTCAACAGGAAAATGCGTCCTCGCTATCTTGGGCCCCTTATTGTCATATCCAGAAGCCGAGGAGGCGCCTACATCCTTTCCGAGATCGATGGTACCCTTTTCGATCGCCCAATCGCTGCATTTCGAGTCATTCCTTATTTCTCTAGGCAAAAACTCGATCTACCTCCTCTTGACGAATTACTCGACGTTTCCCTTCAACGTCTACGAGAGCTTGAGAGCTCTACATCTCCAGATCCCGAAGACAACGACGCACTCGACTCAGATGACGAAGAAGACCCCTCAAGACATGAAGACTAACCACACTCAAGATCTCAGTAGGGAGGAGAAGCCCTCCTTACATATCGCATTTTTCCTCAATTCATCACATCATTCCCCTTTTTATTTTTATTCACAATGTTCTATATTTCTTACCTTCATTTTTGACACACCCTATTTCTTATTCATTCACTTTACATGCCCCATCTCATACATTTTATTTGTTTATTTGACCTTGCCTTCACTTTATGGACTCATTTTCACTTATTTTCCCTCATTTTCGCTTTTATTCCATCCATACATTACCCCCTTTCGTTCTCGGCTGACTGGGGACAGTCAGTATTTCAGTAGGGAGGAGATGATGAGCGTGCCGTAGCTTTGAACGCGAAATTCGACTAAGTCCGCGTTTGTGGCACAGCCACTTCCGGATTTGGACGTGCGCATCAAACGCATCAAAAATGCGCTCGATATATCGAGGCCGTGCGCACCTGATTCCCCCGCTGATATCTACATTTTTCGTATGTATTATAAACCCTTTTACATCTTTCCTCATCATTCTATGTTTTTATTCTTCAAAATCACGGTCTTCGAGCCAACCCCAATCTACCATGTGCGGCATCATTGCGCGCTCGGAAAGTGCCGAAACTCCGCCAACTTCGCATTTTTCAACGTTTCAACGTCTCGAACTTCAATTCCTGGCTTCCGCATGATTGTTAAAAATCTGTAAAAATACAATTCGTGTTCGTAACCATTTATTATATTTTCTTAGCCCATATGTTTGTTTTTCTTGGCTTTATTAATCCATTTATGTTCGATTTTCTTTGTAGTAGTATAAATAGGCTTGCATATGTTGTAGATAAAAAAATACTAAGTTGTACCACTCGATTTCGGTCTCGTTCTTGTCTCTATTATATCGTCTACAGTTCTAGGCAACTAGAACTCTCGTTACTCGTCGTTATCTCGCTCCAGAGTGGTTCGAAGTGTCTACCTACACTTACACTCTGCCATTTCGTTTCACACTGGTTTTGAAGCCAGGGAAGCACGCTCGCACTTATCTACGCTATCTACATCGAGTATCCTTGGTGTACAACCGCGCTATATTTTTGTTTTTGTTGTTTCGCACCTAGGAGGCTCGACGGCGTATCACCACATTATCCCACCTTGCCCAACTGACCATGCAGGACCAGCTGCGTAAGCTGGATACGCGTAAACGTCCGGTGTGGGTACCTGGGCATATGCGGTCGCTGGCTGGCTCTGTTGGTGATCCCGCTGGTTCGGAGAAAGAGTTGCTGTTGGCGTTTAAAGGAGCTTTGAGGCGCTGTTGGGCTCTGCGACGGGGGCATTGGCATCCTGTTTTACGTGTGTCCTCCTGCGTCGTCGTCGTCGCCGCCGCCAGTGAGTGAGCGAGAACGACTTGAAGAAGAATCTTGGGGTGCTGCAAGCGAAATGAGCCGTTGGATGAGATAAAGATGGACCAGACATAGACTTACGCTGGGCTCGAAAACCATGTCTGCCATATATGAATTCCGTGTTTTTCTCAACAATCCCTCCCGGTCCTGGTTTTTCGCTCCCCACTGTCGCTTTACGATCCTCGTCCTTCCAAAGATAGCAGTGTCGTTCTGTACCGCTTCCACGTCTTTCTTTCATCTCTCTCCGTCTCACTCCTATATCACCTTGTCCTCCGTCCCCCCATCAATACCCTCCGAGTCCATTTGCGTCATTGTGTTACGCGTTTTGTTTCGTTTAATGTGCAGTCTAATCCCTTCCTAAATCTTTCATTATGACAGGCTTGTTCATCTGCTTGACGCGTAGGATTCAGATCAGAGGAAACAGTCAGGGAAAAAGAAAGAAAGAGAAAAACTGTAAGTCGGATACGAACGTACATGATGCCATGTTGGGTTAGGGTTCGGATCAAAATCCGTGTCAAATTTCCGCCGGCCCGTCCACTTATGTCATATTAATGTTTGCCCTTTCATTGTCAGCCATCGTCTGCTCGTCGTATGAGGCCTATTCGTCGCTGGTTGGAAATTTCGATGCGGCTCTGTTGTTGGACGAAGGTCCATTGGTGACCGACGTCGGGTGTTTCCGAACACAACCACGCCTCCTCGTACATACCTCCTCGTAGTCTTTATCGTTCAATCCACTTGCATCATTGCGTGTCTTGTCTGCTGCTACGTCCGTCAACACCTGTGCGTATTGTCTTCATGTTTTCTTTGCTTCCGTAAACGTTTACCCCACTCTAAACGTGCTCCGGTCTCTGCTCGATGGTTCCTTGAACGTTTGTCTCCTGTTGGGGTCATTCTTCTCTGCGGTCTGGGTGTGTAGTCTCTTTGACTGTACGCCACCGCTGTGAGTCGTGTTTTCTTCACCCATTCTCACTTTCTCCCTATTTCTCGTTCAATAATTGGTTTCCTGGGCGTGACTTCCTTTCATCTGTGTCGTTTGCGTATGTTTCCATTCGCTCCCTTTGATCGTACCTTCCCGTCGACATGAACTGCATGTTCGTTTTAGGACTCCCAAGAGCGCGAATCTTCTCCTTTTCTTCGCCTACCCATTGTATTCATGGATCGTCGTGTCTCAATATTTCACATTCGATTACTTCTTTCTACTTCTTGTTCCCCGCTAATCGTTATCTGGTCTTTTGGCCTCTCTATTCCACACTTCCTCAGTCTCTTTTTCCCCTTCTCTTCGGTCCTAGTCATTGTACATCGACATCTGCGTTCACATTGTCCTTTTTTCTTCAGCATGGCGTCTCTTTTTCCTCAGCATGCCTCAGCAATGTACTTCTCACCAAGCTGATGCATAGAATCCGTGCATTAGTCCACACTTCGATTAATATGTAGCTGTTTTCTATCGTGCTTCTCTCTCCTCAATCATCTACTCTCCTTCTTAGTTACTCCTCTCATCTTCATTCATGCATATATCCATCCTCAATCCTCATTCGTTTTATTACTCTCAGACGTCGAAATACCTTCATGGTCACCTTTCCCTCACTTGCGCGTTTGAGCGCTCGCATTTATTCTCATTCTTCGTTCTCTTCTCTCGGCCCCTCGTGGATATACAGATGCATGCCTACTAACATTAAAATTCTCATCCTTTTCCGCGCACCCCTCATCGAGACAATGCATTGAATGCTCCCCTCGTCGTGCGCTCTAGTCCAGGTCATGATGTTGCTCCATTTTCATTATATCAGTGATTCACGTGCTTGTTTTCGTCAACTTTTCCCTCTGATGCCCTCACAATAGCCTCATTATTCCGCCTTCGCTCGCTTCCTTCCATTTTTTGTTCGATCTGGTTGGTCTGTACGATGCCCTTCCTTTCCCTTTCTCCTTTTCCGATCCAACCATTTCCCTCCTCTCTCTTATCTGTTCTTCACCTTTCTCCATCTTCGCGATCACGCGGAGAACCAAGTCATACTTCTTAGTTTCTTCCTTCTCTCGCAGTACTTCTTGCTTTAACTTCGTATGTATATGTGAATCTTTAACCAAGCAAATCGGAGAGTTAGTTGTGCTTTGTATGCACAATCTAGTATCGTCTTTCATTTCCCTGTGCTTGTTATATACGCATGATCGTTGAACTAAATTCTCCCTGTGCCTGTGCATTATCATCTTGTCTTGACCCCTACATGTCTCGCCCCTCATCCACCCAACAATGTACATCTAAGAAGCTGAGACGTGCCCAGCGTGCTCGTTTGTTGTCATCTAGTTCACGTTCGTTTCTTGTCTCGACTCTTGCACGTCTAATCTTTCGTTTTCGTCCTCCTTCACATTCTTTGGGTGCCATACTAGTGCGCCCTATAGTACAATGATCATCAATCGATGTTCGACATGCATATACATCATGAATCACTCTTCGATAGGTGAGCTGGGTGTATTCTGTGGCTCTTTCCGTTCGGCGGTTGATATATATATATCTATCGTAAAAGGATGGGTGCGATTCCCTACGATGTCTTTACGTCGTATTTACGTAGACTAAATTAGAACGACTAATTATAACACGCATTGGACAAATTTAGCCGTGGAAACTGCGCACGTGTAGTCGGCAATGAGATTCACCGTGAGACGGCGCGAGGCTGTGAGGGGGACGACAATTGCCCTTTGGAGGACTTGCTACGTGACCCGGTTCTTTATCCCACTCCAACATCAAGTTGATTCGAACATGTCTGATATAGTACCATCAACTTCTGCATCTTTCTTTGGGTCTTCAAAGGTTGTCGTCGCTGGAGGATCATTTACGATGAATACCACTCACGTTCACACCGGGGGAAAGAGTACGTACGCCTCAACATATAGCGCATACATCCTTTACATGGAATAATATTTTCAGGTGGATATGATCATTTAGTTGCTGCTGTAGCATCCAATGCTTTGCACGACTCTGGGCATATCGTTGATCCGCCCAAATGTCACCCGGGTACAAGGATCGCAATCATCCAAACACTTGTGGACTGGGTAGGAGGATCGGACAAACAAAACCGCGATAAACTCATCACATGGGTAACTGGAGCCGCAGGAGCTGGCAAGTCCGCCATCGGGAGAACCGTTTGCGAGCGCTGCGCCAAGGAGGGATCCCTGCTCGCCAGTTTTTTCTTTGGCGCAAACGATTCAACCCGGAATAACTCTAAATCCCTCGTATCAACAATCTCGTATCAGATTTGTGCTTTAAGCCCACATATACGCAAGCTTGTCTCCGAGTTCGTCGACTTCGATCCACTGATTTTCACCCGTTCTCTGCGGACGCAGTTCATATCACTTGTCATGGATCCGCTATTGGCAACCTATGCCAATTCCCCTCACCGAACACCCAGGCTAATTGTCCTGGACGGTCTAGACGAGTGCGTGGACCTGGCCAGCCAACGTGATATATTGGATGTGTTACATTACATCGTCACCACTTCCCCACTTCCAATTCGAATTCTTGTCTTGAGCCGTCCAGAAAGCAATATATCCAGCACCTTCAGTGGGGCAACAATAAATTCGACGCTTTTCAAAATCTTTCTCGGGGATGAGTACCGTCCGGATGATGATATTTGGCACTATCTCTGTGATAAATTTACCGAGCTTCGTGAAAAACACATATTCAAGGCTTCTATACCTACTCATTGGCCTACTGACGACCAGATCACCCAGCTTGTATACAAGGCTTCAGGTCAATTCATCTACGCAACAACAGTGATTGAATACTTGAACTCACGCCATCATCGGCCTCATCAGCGACTGGATGCTGTGCTAGGCCTGCACCCTCCTTTCAAAGACCTGCCGTTCGCAGAGCTTGATGCCCTTTATACCCACCTATTGAATGGCACAGAAGATCCATCACTCTCTGCAGATATAATGGCATTCCTTGCCATATATGATGAGATCACTCCCTCGGTGATTGATCTATATCTCAATCTCGGGGATGGGACAGCAGAGGTTGTATTTTCTGATCTTACAGCCATTGTACAGATGGTTACCCACCCAGACTTCCCTGAACGTCAACAAGTAGTTCTGCTTCACAAGTCCTTTGGAGACTTTCTATTTGATGTGCACCGGTCAAAAGGCCTCTCAAAAAATCGAGCAGAGATATATGCGGGGCATCTTGTTAGATTAATTGAGATATTCTCAGGTCAGAACTTTCATCATTTAAGAAAAACATGTTATCATTCTGACAACATTGTATTGCTAGAGGGATATAATGGCTCACAATGCACATTTTATTCAAAAGACAGCACTATACTCGGGCCTTTTTGGTCAAACACCCCTACATACAATTGGTTTGAACCCAGTTATGCAGCATTTTTTAAAGCTGTGAGCAATTTCCCTATGGAATTTTACTGCAAAAGTCTATTTCAACAGCAGGCTTGGGAACTTGTGGAAGATTTCTTTCTTTCCAACCTATTCAAAATCATGTTTGATCTTGTAAGAATTTCTGCATCTTGATTTTTATGAGAAGCTAAATTTTTACATGGCTTTCTGCTTTAGGAGGCAACTGGGCATCTTGCAGCAGGCACCTATCGCAATCATGCTCAAGTATTTTACAACTTGGCCCTCTTTGAGCTTCATAACCGATACAGCAATGATTGGAAGACGCATTACATTTTTGTTGCATGTCAGCTTCAGTTACTACCAGGCCTTCCTTTGGCTCCTCTTCTGCCAAAAGGTCTACAAAGTGCCCTTTATTACATTCGCTTCCATGACAGATTCTTGATCCCTCTCAGTGATGAGGAAAAATCACTCATAACATCCAAAGCAGCGGTCCATTGTCTGACCTTTCTGGTTAATTCTTTGCGTACAAACCGAGAGGCTAAATCACACCTTCAACTACATTGGATTGATAGGAAAAAACAACAGACACGTCCCTGGAAGTGGCATAGGCGAACGTCATCACATGACCTGCCAAATAAACTTGTGTTTTTTTGTCAATACTCCATCACCAACATCCCATATATCCATTTAGTTAAGTACGCAAAGATCATCAATATGGACGGACGGGATATCTTCCCGGTGCAATCTCTCCAGGAATCGACACAATGGAAACTCGGACTATTTGAACCAGACCAGCAGGTGTGGTACAAATACAAGGGATTCCTGAGAGGTCTTCCTCAGTTACTTCCACTAGCGGCCAGGTTTCCCCTACTCATTGATCTCTGCAGAACCAAATGTTTGGCAAGAATGTCAATGATGTTCCCGGATCAGAGTCGTCAGGTACGCCGAGCAATAACCAAGTACCTCGATCGCGTCGGGGCGGGTTCAGAAGATGCTATCAGTGCCTCAGGGGACCATTGAAGGTAATTCCATTTTTGTAGTTCATTTATCCAATGCGTACTGATACACTTGGTTAAGTTATAGTTAATAACACGAAATACTATACAAATGTAGTTACCAAGTCCTTTTGGTACACGAAAAACGGGGTGCCTATATCTCGATAGCTCTCTCCGATCCTAGATTACATGATTACATCTCTCTACACATGGTGGTTTTATTTACCGCCTCCCATGATTCGTTTTACCCGTTCTTCATCTCCTTCTACGAGTCCACAGTACCATACCCGGTGCATATATCGTCAGGTCATACGAGGACAAAAGACGAGGAAACGAGGAAACGCGAAGGACAAGAGACATAATTCAATATCATGATGTTTAATTTGTAAGAGCGAGGAAGGGACGAAACAATAATAGGGAGGAACCGTGAGCATTGGCTGATGTGTCAATGATATCAGCAGAGCAGGAAGAGGTGACTGAATAAAACCCAAAAGGATCGACAAGATGCACGAAGTAATATTATGACAAAAGAAATAAAATGAAAAGATGCAAGGAAAGAAACGAAATATCATTTAATTCCTAAAATTGATGAAAGACAAGACGTGATACCGGGCAAAGCAAATGAGTGAGGAAGAAAAGGAAGAGAGGGAGCGCATACGATGGAACACCATACTACGTAATATCTAATAAGAACGCAGTGAAAAGAAAGGACGGGATGATACAAGCTGAGCGCTGAGCGTTCGCGAGATAGGAAAAAGACGATGCTTGACGGCAAGTAAATTTTCCAGTGAAGAGGATAGAGGAGGGAAGTGCGGAAGAGCGGATTAGAGAGAAGCGAAAGAGTAAGAGGGATAAGAATAAGAGGTGGCGAGAAAAGACGAGAGGGAGAGGGAAAGAGAGGGCTATGGGGCTTGAAAGGGACAACAGAAGAAGAAAACAGATGTGTATTTTGCTTGCGCAGGCCACCGAGAAGAACAAGGCGATGCGAGGAATAGCGAGAGGCAAGAAGAAGACTAAGATGAAAACGGACTCGAAGCAAAGGAAAATGGAGCAGAAGCTCGAGAGTAAAAGTGAAAACCAATATGGGAGGCGAAGGGGTGACAGGCGGAAAGAGATAAAATTTGTGTCGTGCGTCCCAATTACGGATCGCTGAGGCTTGTGCTTTGACTATTTCGTTCGTATATTTTCAATTGTTGAATTTTGTATGTTTTTTTTCCGTACGTATGTGTGCGAGACGGAATCAAGTGCTTGATAACGAGGCCTAGGGTACTGGATGTGTATGTTTATCGGTGTCTGCTGCTGCGAAAAACGAGGGTCAGAGGAGGCAAAGATAAGGAAGAGAGAGAGGAAGGAGGAGAGGTGTGGAGAAAGACGAGAGAGGGTGGCTACGGTAGGAAGAACGTAGGATAGAAGGGGATGTATACCGCGTATGAAGGAGAAAGCAAAGAGGAAGGGCGGGAGTACGAGATAGATGACACGAGCGGAGAGTTGGTACAGAGACATGATACTGAGAGCTAGTGAGCTTGATAGATGGTGGGTAAAATGGAAGATGCACAACGGAAAGCAAGTCCTCGATTTAGAGGGTAATGAAAAGGAACGGTCGAATTGGAGAACAAGAGAACAAAAAGGACAGGCGAACAGAAAATACTAACAGAAGAAGAAGAAGCAACCGAGAGGAACAGGACGAGCAAGGGAATAGAGAGAGGCGAGAGGTGAAACAGGAACGGTCTGTGATTGAACAAAGGCATCGTGTCAGTTCAAATTCCAAGTTACCATACTTTGAGCCTGTACGCTTGTACGCTCTAACATCGTTCTCGCCAATGACCACGGGCCATCGAGTTGCCAACAAAGCGATAGAGGTGTATTAAAAGACCGGGAGAGAAGGAAAGGGAGGGTACGAGAGAAGGTACGAGTGGCCAATACGGCAGGCAACGAGGAGAGTGGAAGGGGAAGTGATTGTACGCTTGAGAGAAGGACTATGCGCGACGGGGAAGGCGGTTCCATGAGAAAGAGAGACCAGTGTAAAAGGAGAAGTGACAACTCACTCGAACATATCCATGAGGGACGGACAAGACGCACGCTGTACAGAAACCAGCGTACACCCTGATTGATTTCTCATCCAAGTTCTATCTCCAACGTCTTTCGATGATCCATTTCTGTAAATACTCGTTGTTTGACAATACGCGTGTATGTTTCAGTACTCCAGCTCCTACCAGGACGAAACTTGAAGAAAAAGAGTCGAGGAAGAGGCAGGCGGGTGAATCTAAAATTGACAAACATGCGCAATGCCCTGTCGGGTTAGGGTTCGGATCAAAATGCAGTTGGGTCCGTCTTCCCGGGTCTTGCTTGTTTGTGTTCGTGTTTCTTTCGAATCGTTTACTCACCCGCCCGTCGTCTGTTCTCCGTATGAATTCTACTCGATATTTGCCATGCACGTCTGACGTGCGCGTGAAGCTTTATGTGTATTTGTCTTTTTGTATTGGATCGGCTGGGCTGTTCGTGCTTCGCCCCGCTTTCCCTCGCGTTCCCCTTCCTTTTTATGAAATGCGAACGAATCGTCGGAGGTTTATTAATGGGTGACGAAGGCCAGCTCGCGTAGAGGTATTCAGGTTGGGTCGAACGGCTGCGAGTGGGTGTGTGGGTGCCGGTCTGACCAGCGACGGCGGTAGTAAAGTTCGCCGGAATGGCATTGGACGACGCCAGCCCCTCGCTCCTCGCCCCCGAACGATGGCTCTGCGCCCTGCGATGTACGTTTTTGTTTTGGTGAATCATGTACCAGACACCCGCGATGGGTTGGACGAATTTTTCGCTGCACTTTTTTTTCGCGTAAATATCGGTGCGCGAGGATGTGGTCGAATTTTTCGCCTCCAGAGTCGTATTCGAGGATGATACCGATGTATTTGTCGGTTTCGATGACGTCGTATAGTCAGACGATTTGAGCGTCTGCTAATGGAGGGAAGATTATTCAGTAAAATAATTTTGTAAAGGACGATGGCAGCGATGTGTAAATAGAAAAAGAAACAAAAAGAAATGGAGGTTTAGGACAAAATTAATTAAGATATATTTATTCGCGGTTGATAGCGTTGAACGCAAGGGATGGCCTGCGGGCCTTAGACCATCCAAGAGGAAAGGAAAGGATAGGAGTGAAAAAACATACCTTTAAAACTTCATCCCAACGTTACTGTTCACATTGCCCCTCCTAATCAGCTTCAACGCGATCTCCTCTCCCCACCGACTATGCAGACCGAGGTTGACCCTTCCAATTGGTCTGCAGGAACAAACACGGCCCAAATTTGGAGATGGTCAGGCATGGATGAGCAGCCGCGTGAGCTAGGGCAACTGGGTGCGCGTAAATGTCCAATATGGGTACTTGGACAAGCCCTGCTGCATTCGCATTCCCGCCGGACTGATTCGAGTTGGGATGTGAGGTCGCTGGCTGGCTTTGTTGGTGATTCCGCTGGTTTAAAGAGAAACGGTAGCGCGTTCCTATTAGCGTCCTAGATGAGCTTGGAGGTGCTGTTGCGCTCTGTGTCTGGGGAATGGGCATGGCGTTGTACGTGTGTCGTCGTCGTCGTCGCCGCCGCCGGTCTATGAGTGGTAACCGGTAATGACTTGAGGAAGAATCTTGGGGTGCTGCACGCGAAGTGGGCTAGTAGGAGCGATAGAGATGAACCAGAGACGAAATCCCAAGGCGCTCGAAAGTTCTCAACAACTCTACCATCCCGGTCCCTATCGATATCCTTCGTTCCCCGTTGTCGCTTACGATCCTCGTCCTTCCAGAAATAGCCCGCTTTCACGACTTTCATCAATATCCTCCATTTCCTTCGTTGTGTTATGCGTTTCGTGTGCGTCCTCCAATTCTTTCGAGCCTCGTCTGTAATGACTCGCCCATTCAGCAACTTGACGCGTAGGATTCAAATTGAGGAAAAGAGTCGAGGATAAAGAATGAAAGACAAACTTATGCTCGGATACGAACGTACGTGATGCCATATCGGGTTAGGGCTCGGATCAAAACCGGCATCTTTCCGTCGGATCGTTCACCTTCACTCACGTCTGTCCTTTCATTGTCTGTATGAACCCTATTCGTCGCTGTTTGGTAAAGTCCCAGACGCTCTCGTAAACGTTCACCCCGCTGTAAGCGTGCTCCGGTATCTGGTATCTAGTATCTTGAACGTTTGTCGTTAACTTTTCACCGGCGTGCCGCGTCATTCACCTCTCTGCTATTTATCTTCACCGTCCCTTCAGCTACCTCCGACCTCCCCTCTACGACTTCTCTTTCCACTTCGTTATCGTTCTTTCTCTTCCATTCCAATTTATTTGCTCCCTCCAGTGGTGATGCTCTCACTGTGCACTTTTTTTTCCACCGAGTTCGAACATCCCGCTCTTACTTTGGTTTCTGATCAATGGCTCCTTAAATGTATGTCGTTAGTCGGCTTCATTCTTCTCTGCTGTTGCGCTCATGGTATAGAAATCTGTCTTTATGACTCATCGTCTCTCCCTTTCGACCACCTCTTTCTCATTTGCCTCCTATAAATCCGTATCAATTCTCTCCCTCCCCATGGCGTTTCTTTTTCATGTTACTTTTCACTAAAATGTTATATAGAATCTGTGGCTCAGTGCACATGTCACTTGACACGTACTTGGTCGCTGTTGTGCAGTTTTTCCATAGCTTCTTCGCGTCTTCTTCGCGATTACCTCTTACATCCATTCTTCCATCCTCGCTTTATTGTTTACGTCTGTGTCCCAATCTTTCTCTATGCTTCCTCTTCCCCCTACCGTGCTCTTCGTTCCGTTACTTTATTTTCCTCTCTCTCTCACAGTCCCTTCCCATTTGATTCGATCTATTCGGTCTATTCCCCTCTTCTCCATGTTTTCTGTTTAGGCTAGCATATCGTTCTCCGCCTGCGCCAAACATGCCCTTCCTTTCTGCTCCCGTTTCTCAATTCCCACCTCTCCTCCAATGAAATCTCTCTCGCTTTACGACTTTGCTCCATTCATCTCTCTTCCGGCGGTATTGGTTTCGCGTACACACCTCTACCATGTATCTTTCACAAAGGAGATACAGTGAATCTCGTCCTCCTTTGTTCGTTGTGTTCCCCTCTGCCTCAATGCCTCCTCCTTCAATCCAATCACTTCCTTCCTGTATATTTACCCTTGCCCTTATTTTTCTCCGTATTTATTATCATGCAAAGGAATCATGTGCTATTGCTCAGTTCTCTCATTCGCTTGCGCTACTTCTATGCTTTTTCTCATTCTCGGTACGCGTACACGAACCTTAAACTACGCACATTGAGCACCTAATTGTAAAGCGTCGTATCGTCTTTATCTATTGTCTTCCGACTTTCAATAAAATTACAACTCTCCCGCTTCCTCTTTCTATGCCTCCGCCCAGCTTTCTTGCTCCCTGGGAACACTGGATTCAACATATAGCCTAAAATCGGAACGACTAAGTATACATAGCACGCATTGGACAGATTTAACCGTGGAAATTGCGCACGTGTGGTCGGTAATGGGATTCACCATGTTCGTCCTTTCCCTCCTACCTGACCTGTTCATCATCATCCCCCAACATCAAGTGGTTTTCCAAACATGTCTGGTACACCGCCAGTCTCTACATCTCTGTTTTTCTCTTCCAACGTCATCATCAATGGAGGATCGTTGGCTATGAACACTGACCATTCCATCCATGTTCACACAGGGGAAAAGAGTAAGTACGCCTTACCATATGGCACACACATCCTCTACCACGCCATCTTTATTAATTTTTCAGATGGATTTGATCGTTTGGTTGCAGCTGTCGCAACCAATGCCCTACATAACTCGGGGCATATCGTCGATCCTCCGAAATGTCACCCAGGCACGAGGGTCGCAATCATCCAGACACTCGCGGACTGGGTAGCAGGATCAGACGAGAAAACTCGCGATAAACTCATCACATGGGTAACCGGAGCGGCAGGAGCTGGGAAATCTGCTATCGGGAGAACCATTTGCGAGCGCTGCGCCAGGGAGGGATCCCTACTCGCCAGTTTTTTCTTTGGCGCAAACGATCCCACACGCAATAACTCGAAATCACTTGTATCGACTATTTCATATCAGATCTGCACTGCGAACCCCAATGTCCGCAAGCTCGTCACTGACTTTGTTGAGTGCGATCCACTTATCTTTACGCGGTCTTTGCGGACCCAGTTTATGTCCCTTGTTATAGACCCGTTATTGGCAAGCTATGCCAATTCCCCTCAAAGCGCACCCAAGCTAATTGTCGTGGATGGTCTGGACGAGTGCGTAGATCTGCCTAGCCAACGGGATACATTGGATGTGTTACATTACGTTGTCACCACTTTCCCAATACCAATTCGCATTCTTGTCTTGAGCCGTCCAGAAAACAACATATCCAGCACCTTCAGTGAGGCGAAGATAAATTCAACACTTTTCAAACTCTTCCTTGGGGACGAGTACCATCCGGATCACGATATTCTGCACTATATCTGCGATAAATTTACCGAACTTCGTGAAAAACACATATTCAAGGCTTCCATACCTCCCGGTTGGCCGACTGAGGACCAGATCAAAAAGCTTGTGGACAAGTCCTCGGGCCAATTTATCTACGCAAAGACAGTAATTGAATACCTAAATTCGCCTCGTCATCGGCCTCATCAGTGTCTGGATGCTGTACTTGGCCTCCGCCCTCCTTTCAAAGACTTGCCTTTCTCTGAGCTCGATGCTCTTTATATGCACTTACTGAATAGCACAGAAGATCCATCGCTCTCTGCGGATATAATGGCATTCCTTGCATTATATGATCCAATGAAGCCCTCAGTCATTGATGTATATCTAAATCTCGAGGACGGGACAGCAGAGGTTGTGTTGTCCGATCTCACGGCCATTGTACGAATGGATAATTTGCAAAGAGCGGTTCTGCTTCACAAGTCCTTCGGAGACTTTCTATTTGATTCGCACAGGTCAAAAGGCTTCGCAAAAAACCGAGCAGAGACACATGCGGGGCATCTTGTTCGATTAATTGAGGTATTCTCAGGTCAGAACTTTTATCATCTCAGAAAAACATACTATCATTCTGACTACATTATAATGATAGAGGAATACAATGGTTCACGATGCCCATCTGATCCAGCAGATATTACTATACTCAGGCCCTTTCATCTGCATATTCCTGGATCTGATTGGTTTGAACCCAGTTACTCGGCATTTTGTATTGCTGTGAGTAATTTTCCGATGGAATTTTACTGCAAAAGTCTTTTTCAACAGCAACATTGGGAAAGAGTGGAAGATTTTTTTCTTCACTACCTGTTCAGAATCATGTTTGATCTCGTAAGAACTTCTACATATTGATTTGTCTAAATCTTTACATGGTTTTTAGGAGGCAGACGGCCATCTTGCAGCAGGCAGCTATCACAATCATGCTCTAACATTTTACAACTTGGCCCTCTTTGAACTTCATAACCGATACAGTGATGATTGGAATATGCATGGCATCTTTGCTGGATTCCAGCTTCAGGTACCAGCTCCGCATGGTTATTTCCCAAAAGGTCTGGGAAATGCATTTTATAATATTCAATTCCATCCCACATTCTTGATTCCTCTCACTGATGAGGCAAAATCACTCATAATATCCAAAGCGGCAGTCTATTGTCTTGCCTTTCTGGTTGATGCTTCGCTTACAAACCAAGAAGCTGAATCACACCTCAAATTACATTGGATTGATAGGAAAAAACAACGGACACGTCCCTGGAGATGGCATAGACGAACATCATCACACGACCTACCAAATAAACTTGTTCTTCATAGTCAATACTCCTCCAGCAGCAACCAACGATATGTCAATTTGGTGTCATACACAAAGCTCATCAAAGATCTAGAATCATGGGATATCTTCCCATGCTTCCCGGTGCAATCCGTCCAGGAATCAACACAATGGAAACTAGGACTATTTGAACCGGGCCAGCAGTTTTGGTATGATTACAGGGAATTCCTGAAAAATCTTTCTCAGATACTTCCACTGGCTGCGAGGTTTCCTATACTTGTCGATCTTTGCAGAACTAAATGTTTTGCAAAGATGTCAATGTTCTTCCCCCAACTCAGCCGTCAGGCACGTCGAGCAATAGCTACTTACCTGGATCGAGTCGGGGCTGGGTTAGATGATGATCTCCGTGCTGCATGAGGTGACTAAAGGTAATTGTGATTACATTTGTGCGTCTTTCACCAAATATTTACTGATACTCAGTATGCAGATTCATGATGTTACCTCTTACCTTCATTCTTCCGTCCTTTCTCCCTCCCTTCTATTTTTATACTGTGTGCTCCTTCCCTTCTATTGATAACCCTTTCCACACAATTTGTGTTGTGCCCTTCCTTACCATAGTTTCTCTCTCTCCCCTATCGTCTTCGTCGCGTCACGTAGCATTCCTCGTCCGTCTTCCGCTCGTAATTTTCTCATTCACTAGTACCTTCTAATCCAAATATATTTATTCAAGCATGTTTTTGTATTTTTTTCAATATTGATATTTATATTCCGGTGTTTTCCGTACGGGCATGTTTGCGCGATAGTTTGAATGAACAATGATATCGATGATGAAGCCGAGATAATTTAATATACATATATAGGAGTCTGTGCCATCGTCGTTGACGTGCGAGGTACCGGAAGCAAGGAGAGGAGGAGAGACAAGAAAGGAACGAGACAAGAAAGACAATGAGATAAGTGAGGGAACGAACCTAGAGGACAGAAAAAAATGGCAAATTGACCCAAACATAGAAGAGATGGAAGCGAACATAACGAGGGAAAATAGGTGCGTAATGGAATAATATGTGAAAAGGAAGCCTGGAGGGAAAAGGAAAGGAAAGCGCGCGGCAGAACGGAAGGGAGAGGGAAAGAGGTGAACATACCAAGAGAAACAGGCTAGAATTTGGAGGCACGAGGACAAAATAAAAGGTATCTGATATAATACAGCCATTGCGTCAGTGCGAGGTAGCATATTTTGACCGTGTATTTGTCTATTTCCGATTGCTCTCGGTAATTCGTACATGTTATCAGCTCGTGAGCTGTACGAGAGGACGGAGAGTGAGCGAGAGAAGAGCAGAACAAATGATGGACTCGGAGACCGGAGACAGAGGGAAACGAACAGAGAAGGTTGGTGACTGACAGCACAGTCGAGGAATGATAAAAGCCAGCGACGGGCAAGACGCACCAGTAAAAACACCCAGTGCGTACACGCCGTAAGTCATTAATAATATTTCTTTCCATTCGATTTGAATTCGGTTCGTTTCATGTTCGTCTTCCGGATCCTTTCAACACCCCTTCTCCAATGGCCCTACGGACGTGTATCATTCAGTGCTTCATATGTCGAGGTGGTGCTAAAAATTCGAGAGACAGAATACGAGATGGGAGGTGTACGACAGTTACTGCAGGGGAAAAAAGAATGACAGAGAGAGAATGGAATCCCAATGCATAATTGATGGAAAAGGACGCCAGTAAGTGGAAGTGGGCCCATGAGATAAAATTTTTGAACGAAGAGGCAGGAGTGAGGCAAAGGCGGAGAAGGGGTTTCTATCCCTCAGATTTGTAACAGATTAGCGAGCAGAGAGAGAAGGACGACACGTACCAAAACACCATAAGCACTTGGCAGTTCTCAGTGCGTACATCCCTCACTATAAACATGTTTCCTTCGAGTCCATTCTGCTGTTTTCTATCATGTACGTCCTCCGATTATTGATTTATCCAGTAGAACCTCCTTATAGCAACTGAACACGTAGAATTCAGAAACCGTTAATGCCAAGGACGAAACTTGAAGAAAAAGATTAGAGGGAGAGGAAGGAGAGACAAAATAATGACGAACATACGCGATACCATATCGGGTTAGGGTTCGGATCAAAACATTCGGGGCCGTACCCTTGTTCGCTCAGTCCCTTTGCCCCACTTTACCCCTGCTGTCGTGTGCATAACTGGGCTTATCCATTCATTGTCTCTTCCGTACTGCCCTCCCTCTCCTTTCCGTGACGCAGGGTCGTGTTGCCTTCCTTCCCGCATTCTTCCCTGCTTTCATAATCACCTAAATATTTTAGCGGCGTCAATTATTTTTCCTTCCTTCCTTACTGTATGTATTATATCTGCATAACGTCGAGGGATCATCGAACGACATATATCGTAGGACTATGTTTACTCTGTGCCCCGCCGCGCTTTTTTTTTCCTCTTCGTTTTCTCTATGCTTTCACGGTGTTCACCCCGCTCGCCGCTCTCGCTCCGTCTCTGGTCCACGGTCTCTTGAACGCTCTTCTGTCGGACTCATGACATTCTTGCACTCCCCTCGATCAATCCCTTCTCATTTTTGGTACCCCTGGGCTCACGTTCACTCGAACACCCTCTTTTTTTCACCCTTTGTCAATTTACGCGCGACTCGTCTTCCGTCTCTTCTTTGACTTTGATAATTTCCCTCCCATCCGCCTCTCTTTGTATCTCTTCTCTCGGCGCGCCTCTTTACACTTCCATCAGCTTCTTTTCGCTTTCCTCCCCAGTCCTCGTTCTTGTACATCCGCATCAGCATCAATCGTTTTGTTCCATCGTTACCTTTTCTCTAGTTCTAGTCTACATATCGTTTTTTACGTACCCATTTACTAATGTATAAGACTCTCTCCTACGCTACTTATTTTTTTTTAGCTTTGGCTGAAGTTTATCAGCCCTCCCTAAGTGCTAGATGTGCGCCGTTATCTTGTCTCGCTGGCTTACGCGCAGTCATGTAATCATTTGCGTCAAAGATTCGATGTTCTTCTGTTTCTCAGGGTGGACTTGTAACTTGGTTCGAATAAGGATATATATACGTCGCAGGCGCCGATTGGCATTGGCAAGACGTTGGTTAGGTTATCGTGATCAGTAGAGTGAGTCGAGTTAGGGACGACGACGGAGACGTAACTTGGAAGTGGTGTGGAATTTCAGACAAGTGAGAAATAAGTTTATAAAAAAACCGAATCGGATAGTTATTTAACTATTAGGTTATAAAAAAAAAGAAGTAGAAAAAAAAAGGTAGTAAGTGTATTATACGCAAAGAAGAATCGTGTTTTGAATGATAATGGTGACGATGACGACGGCGAATGGATGAGAATTTTTTTGACCTGGGCCGACGACGGAAAATAGGAAGGACTAAGAGAATAAAACAGTACATGAAAGCCCTCCGCCCAGATATATCGTAGATATCATGAGAAGAAAGAAATGAACGTATACGAGAGAGAGGAGAGAAAGAAAAAAGACAAGTCCGAACTACAGAACAGACACGATAATTTTGTTGGAGGAGAGGAAGGAAAAAAAAAAAAAAAAATCGAGAACGGACAGCAAGGTCCACAAGAAAAAAAAAAACAAAGACATATATTGAAAAAAAAAGAAAGATAAAGAAAGATAGGAAAAGAAAAAGAGAAGCGAAGCTAAACATAAGAAAACACACAAAAAGGAAGAAATACAGACAGTGGAAAACAAAATTCCGGCCCCAGATATCGAGAGGTGACGAGATCAAGCGCGTCGCGCAAGCAATCTAAAAAATAAAAAAAACCTCGCCCCTCGTCCCCAACCACGACTGCGATCACCAGCTATCCACCGCCTCAGATCATCCCTCCTAGCTCCGACGATTTTATATTCATCTTTCTACCCCCATCCTCCTCTGCCAACTAGGACGTGCTAGGTCTCCTTCGCCGATTCCTATCCTTTCGTATATCGATCGAATCCCACAACATCGTCGAATACCCAAGGAATCCGACAGCCCGAAGTTACGAATGAATCGGAACCGAATGTGACGTGGCAGCGCACGCAAGCCTCTATATGTTTGTTATAAAGGTAGGATAGATATGTCGACTGTTGAGTTTGTGGGTACGTGTCTGTTCGAAATTTCAGGAGTTTATGAATGCGAATGTCTGTCCGAGTGTGAGTGAGCGTGTATGTAGGCATGGCTAATAGGTCATGGATGGACGGACGGATGACATAGGTGCATAGGGTGACGACGACGACGACGACAAAGAGATGATGGTGGAGGGCGATGAAAATTTCGAGTCCTGGGTAAGAGATGGCCAATTATCGGCGATGTTGGGTTCTTGGTAAGGATATATATTCTATTCGTTCGCAATCTAGGCATGAGTAGCCGAAAGGTCCACAAGCCTGTAAATGAAAGAAAAAAAAAAAAAAACAGTTTGTATAATCGATGGCCCAGACAAAAGGTGAGAACATGAGGAGAAGAAAATAAGAAGGAGCAAGCTGTTGATGTGCAAACCCGGTCTCAACACCAGCAGAAAATGCATATCGAAAAGAACGAAGAGAAGTCGGAAAAAAAATCGAAGAAAAGAAAGAAAAGAAGACATACTGCCTCAACGTATCATACAAGCTATCCAACCTCGTCAGCTCGACGCTGAACCGCATTTCATCCCCAGCGTCCTGCGATGGATCGTCATATGCCGGTCCCACCGCGCCCGAACCAAAGGCAGTGATGAAGGGAACGACCCCTGGACAGGGGTACATAACTTCCGGTGGTGGCCTCGTAAGGATTGTCGTTTGATCCACCGCACCGTGACGGACACGCGGCTCACCATAAGGATGAGGTGGGACAGCATTCTGTTTCTGCTGCTGTGCTTGCGATGACGAAGACGAATTGAACCCATAGAAAGCACCGAGACTGTTCGACAACGTCGACGTCTGTAGTTGACGTTCGCAGTCTCTGCTGCCCACAGTAACGCTGTTCCTGAACCGGAAGATGTAACGGGAGTAGTAGCCGTAGTGGGTCAGCAGCAGCAGCCGTCTTGCTGCGAACTGGTGTGGGAGGTGCAGAGCACGAAACGCGCGACGTTGGAGTGGTAACCACCACCTGCACAGGAGGAGCAACGAGGCTCTGCATTCAAGGACGTCGAGCGCGCCGCCGCACCAGGTGGGAATGGCATAGACGTGGGCATTGGTGGTCGGTGTAAACCCGCGTTGGCATTCTCGGCGGTAGCTGGTACGGCGGTAGTGGTGCCCGCGGGATACACAGAGTTAATTGGCGTCTTCTGGTTCTGAGACCGCCTCCTAATGGACCTGCTGAGAGGTTCACCCATAACGCTAAGGGTGCTCATCCTCTCACTTGTACCCTTTTCCTCCTCCTCTCTCTTCTCCTTCTCCTTCGTCTTGCCCTTCTTCTCTCCGTCGTTCGTAGGACCCATAGACGAATCAGGCTGAGACGCGTGCGGTGCAGAACTTGACGTAGCACTGATGCTCGGACTTCCAGTGCTCTCTTTCGCGCTGGCCCCAGCATCTTTGCCACCAAAATATTAATGCTCGATTTCCTCCCCTTATGGCCCGCTCCTTGAGCATTACCAACTCATGAAGTATCTGATTTTTGTTCGGCGCAAACTGCAGGAACGGCGTGGCAGGAACAACCGGAGCCGTCGTCGCTGGTATCTGGACAGGAGGAAGCGACACAGGTGCTGGTGCTGGTGCTGGGGGTAGTGCACTTGGAACCGTAGGAACACGATGGGCTGTTGGTGGTCCTGGAGCTGCTGCTGGTGCTGAAGGCAGGCTAGGGATGGCCTTCTCCTTCTCCTTCCTTGCAGTAGTAGACTCCTTGGGCCCACCCCCACTCGGCTGTCTCCTTCCTCGTTCCTTTGGCTCCGAATCGTATTAGACCTGAATGGTATGTCTGATCGTTCCTATTTGGTAGCGTAGCGGGCTGGGGTTTATTACGAGCGGGCTTGGAAACGACACAAAGTGGAGGAAAAGTGAGGAGCGATGTGAATGGGTCGCTGACGATGCCAGTAGCGAATGACGAGGGCGAACTCTCATATACGTATTCTGGTTGAGTCGAACAGCTACGAGTGGCCTGGGTAATGTGGTGCTGGTCTGACCAGCGACGGCGGTGACAATCGGCGGAACGACATTGGACGACGCATCATCGCCCCCGAACGATGGCTCCGCGCTCTGCGATGGACGGTTCTTTTTTGGTGGATTTAGGCAGACACCACGGTTTGGGAGAAGAGTTTAGCTGCATATTCTTCGCGCAGGTATCGCTGCGCGAGGACGTGATCGATTAGTTCGCCTCCAGAGGCGTATTCCAGGAGTATACCGATGTATTTGTCGGGTTCGATGATGTCGTATAGTCGGACAATTTGGGCGTCTGCGAATGGAGAAGGAATATTAATCAGTAAAATAATTTTGGAAAAGAGGCATCTCAGGTTGGTGCGTAAGAAAAGAGAACGAAAAGAAATGGTTGCTTAAAGGTAGGAACGAACGTATGCTGCGGCTCCTCTGCCACAAATGCTGGCGCCATCAAAGCGCGAGAATGGAGGTCCAGATAGGATAGAAAAAAAAGAGCGGACGAATAACATTTATTCGCAGTAATACATGTAAATGATAGCGTTGAATGCAAGAAGATGGCCCATGATGCATGGGCGCCGGGCCTTGGGCCATCCACGAAAAAGGAAAAGATAGGAGTAAGAAAACATACCTTTAAAACCTCATTCTAACGGTACTGTCGCTAGACCGAACTTGACCTTTCCGAACTGGTGTGCAAGAGCAAACACGGCCCAAATTTGGGGATGGTTCGACGTGTATGGGCAGATGGGTGCGCGTAGACGTCCGGTATGGGTACTGGCTGGCTCTGTTGGTGATCCCACTGGTTCGGAGAAAGAGCAACAGCGGCGCGGTCCTGTTAGCGTCTATAGGATGAGCCTGGAGGCCTGAGGCGCCGGTGAGCCCTGTGTCGGGGGTATTGGCATGACGTTGTACGTGTCCTCCCTGTGCCACCACCGTCTCACTCCCACCTTCCCTCATCAATGCATCAATATCCACCGCCGTCATCGTCGTTTGACTTCGTTATGCGTCGTTTGGTTTCTTTTGATGTGCGTCTTCCGATGCTTTCATACCTTTCGTCCAATGACTCGCGCATTCAGCAACTTGACGCGTAGGATTCAGATCGAAGAAGATAGTTGAGGAAAAGGAAGGCAGGAGACAAAGTTACGGTCGGATACGAACATACGTGATGCTATCTCGGGTTAGGGTTCGGATCAAAACCTATGTCTTTCCGTCGGATCATTCACCCTCACTCACGTCTGTCCTTCCGTCGTCCATTCGTCGTCGTCGCTATTTGGTGAAGTCATACCATGCGGCTATGGTGCGCGTTATTTCTTTGCGTCGGATCGCCCCTGTTATATTCGCTTCCGTAATTGTTCAAACATATCCCCCGTCTCTCTTTAACCTTCGATAAATTTTTCCACCTCTCTGATTTTCCCTTTACCTCTCTCATTGTCGTCGTCTTTTGTGCATATACGCATCTTCTATATTCATTGCCCTCTCTGCCCGTCCCATTCTGCCCCTCTATCGACTTTCCCACCCCCTATCGTGCTGCCTTCCGCTATTTATCGATTATCCTCTGATACCTCGATTACCTCTCTCTCCGGCCTCCATACCATGATCGTCAACTTCGTTTTATTCCGTTCTTCTCCCATCCGTGTCTCACGTCTCGCTTTCCTCCAGCCAAACGAAGGTGCTCTCTCTATCTTTTGCTTCTGGTGTCGTGCCCGACCCTCGTTCAAACGTTCAACTTTGGCCATCCCGCAATGTTCGATGTTCGATGTTCGATGTATCATAGAATATCGGACACCACTTTAAGATTTACATTTTACACGCCCACCACTTCTACCCACCCTTCTCTCAGTCTCTCCAACTTCCTGTTGCTCTTTCTTGCGTTCCTACCTATTGCCTACTATTTCTCTCTCCCCTTCCCCATCGATGTCTCGTCGATGCATCCCGCATCCCACGTCGTCATCATCGCGTGGCATTCTGCCTCCAAATTCGCTCGTCATTTTTGTCCTTCATTGATTTGTTCTAATCCAATCATTTATAACTAAACAGGCTGCAGAAGAGAGGAAAGCGAAAATAACGCAGAAAGATATGTATGGAATCGAATAAAAAGAAAATAGGGAATATAAGAGGGATGACACGCACTGAGATCTTAGATTTGAAAGTTCGAAAGACAGAGGGCGAGAGGAGGGAGAGAAAAGACTCGAAACTCGAGATGAGGCCCCGGCGCGAGTTTGAAGGAGAGGAGAGCTAGGGAAAATGTATCTGGTAAAACGAAGGCATCACGTTAATCTAAGTCAACGTACTTCGAGTGTGTATTTGTCTGTTTCTCGTCGCTCTTGTCCAATCGTACATGCTAGTAGCTCTTCGGTGATAGAGTGAGCGAGAGAAGAGAACGGGTGATGTCGTTGGAGCTCTGAGCGATGAAAGGAGAGTGCCGGCGACTGACAGAAAAATTGAGGAATATGATCTGAACGAGCGACGAGCAAAACTCACTCACACAGGTGCTCCCATCGCGTGTACGCCGTAAGTCAGTACCAGTATTTATTTCCACTCGAGTCGATTCCGTTCGGTTCATTTCCTGTGTGTTCTTGGATTCGTTTCAACGCTCCTTCTCCAGTGAACCTTTTCCAAAGAGCCTACGGAGATATTCGACTCGTACCATTCAGTGCTTCAGATATCGAGGTGGTCTGAGAGCTTGAGAAACGGAGGAAGAGATGGGAGGTGCACGACGGCATTACTTTGACTGACACCGTATTTCGACAGTATATGCCGGAAAACGACCAACAGGAAGACAAGGGAGTGAATAATTTATGGGAAAGCCACAAGAGGGAGTGGGTGCACGAGAAAGAGACTTTGAGCGACGGAGAAAGCGGGCGAGGAGGATGGGCGGGAGGCAAGGACGGGAGAAAGCTCGCAGATTCTAGCATTTTAAATAAATCAGCGTGGAGAAAGCGACGAGCGACACATACTAAAAAGCCATACGCGCGTACGCACCCGCTATGTACATCCCTTGTTATACACGATCCATTCCGTTGTTCATATTCCGATGATCCCCTTTCTTTTCTCAAATGAATCTCTCGTTCATTGACTCTTCCATTACATCACCATTTAAAGACAAGTGTTCCTAAGGACGAAACTTGAAGAAAATAGTTGGAAAACATTCGTGGGAGAGGAAGGACAAAATTAAGACGACGAACATACGCGACGGCACGTCAGGTTAGGGTTCGGATCAAAACTCCGATGTTTGTCCTCCGATGCTTTGTGTTTGTCTTTCCCTTCTATCGTTCACTCACATTCCTGCATTTGTGCTTTCAATTCGTCGTGTTTCGGGGCAGTCGTAGGATTATATCCATGAGCTGCCGATTTCAAGTCCTATTTATGTCGTCTTTGTGTATCGGATCGTCCTTTTGGATGTTCCATGTTCTCCCTGCTCGTGCTCCATCTGTTGTGAATGGTCTTTTGGACGTTCGCAAGTTGCGGTCGGTATGTATCGTCTCTTTTGCTGCACATTACTGCTGCTCTCGCTCCCATCCCGTCTCTGGTCAGTATTGCAATGTCCGCTCGTCCCTCTGTCGTCATGCTCTTGACCTGGCTCCTATCGTCTTTATCGTCTGGGTATCCTTCCTCTCGTCCCGCCTACTCGAACTGCACCTTCGGTTTATCACTCTCAGCCGCCCGAACACATACTGGCCCCATGTCTTCATGCCTCATTTTCTCTCCCCAGCCCCCTCCGACGACTTCCTTCTCATTCGTTTTCCCCTTATTTCCCTGGCTTCGCGTTCATTCTTTCATTCTCGCTCCGTTCTTTTCGCTTTTATTCTGTCTGTCATACCCTTTCCTCTGTTTTCCCTCTCTTCTCATATGTGCTCTCCCTTCAATTCCGTTCCGTTCGATTCATTTTCTCTTCTCCTCCCCCTACTCGCCTTTCGTGACCATGCGAATGGTTTTTCTTCCCATCGCTGCCTTTTATTCTCCGTCCCTTCTTTCTTAATTCAATCACGCAGGTTTCTCGCGGGATCAATCACTATTCCCCCTTTCCCCTCTTCTCTTGCAGGATCTCTGTCGTTAAGCTTCGCACATGCGTAGAAGCTTCGACGTTTAACGATTGCTGAAAAGTTCGTCGGCCTCCTCACTCCCTTTGCGGGCTGTCGTCTTCTTCACTCACCAAATTTGCATCAAATTCCAGATGTTTCGCGTTGGTATTCGGATGGGACTTTCGCCTGTTATATTCATTCCATCTGTCCCATCGGCTTTGGTTCGATCTTTCTCCCTCCCCCCCTCTTCTTAACCATTCCAATTCAGTCCAATCACTTATTTCCCGTCTCTCAAATTCCCTGGTCTCTGCATTTCTTACATTGATCTGGTCTTTCGGCTCCTCTAGCGAGCCTTCTCTCGCCCTCTACGGCCTGTCAACGTTACGATTCATGAGACCTCAGAGCTCTCGCTGGAGTCCGCATAGGGACGGTAAACGTTAGGCTGAACGTTGAACGATTTTAGGCCAACTCACATCGAAGAGTCTCTCTCGTGCTGATCATTTTTCTCAGGTATTATTGTATCATATAGTCGAATTACTTCACGCACGTGTTCCCTCCTTTCTCGTCTTTGTCACCTTCCACCCGCCACCCGTCTTTGTCCTCTTCAAAGGTGACAGCGAATGTCAATAACTTAATCGTTCAAGAAGGGGAAACCATGGAATGGAGATATATAGATGTGAGGTTCTTTTATTTGCGGTTCTGGAGGTAGACTTGCAGGTCGTAGTTTTCTTTACTGGCCCATAAAAATGAGTACATGGATGATGCGTCTTTTCTGATGTCCGATGTTCACAGTTTCATGGAATACCTTTAATGTCATGTTGACAACATTAATTCTGTCTCGAAATTTTACCTGCGCTTCCGTTCGAAGTCATACTTAGTACTTAATTAGATTAGATTAGATCAATTAAATATAACATTATGTTGACGATGTGATTCGCTAGGTGGCTGTGAGGGACTCAAATATAATGTACTTTGAACGATGGGAAAAGGGGCGTTGTTGGTGATGTGGTTGGCTGTGAGGGACATAATTATACCATGATTTGTGTAAATTTAAACTTGGGCAAAGGGTTTCGTCCATGATGCTATGCGCCAAGGTGAAGCTGTGAAAGACGACGATTGCACTTGACCTGCTTCTTGACCCTGTTCTTTATCCTCCCTCAACGTCAACTTGTCTCGCAAACATGTCTGATATACCACCGTCTGCTGGATCTCTCTTTCCGTGGTCGAAGGGCATCATCACTGGAGGATCGTTTTACAACACCATGCATGTTCACACCAGGGAAAGAAGTACGTACGCTTTACCATAGAGTACACACATATTTTACATGCGATATTACTTTCAGGTGGATTTGATCGTTTGGCTGCCGCTGCCGCACCCAATGCTCATCACGACTCTGGGCATATCGTTGATCCTCCGAAATGTCACCCAGGCACGAGGGTCGCAATCATCCAAACTCTTGTGGATTGGGTTGAAGGACTGGACGAACGAAATCGCAATAAATTCATCACATGGGTAACCGGAGCTGCAGGGGCTGGGAAATCTGCGATTGGGAGAAGCGTATGTGAGCGCTGCGCCAAGGAGGGATCCCTTCTCGCCAGTTTTTTCTTTGGCGCAAACGATCCCACACGGAACCACTCGAAATCTCTTGCAGCAACAATTGCGTACCAGATCTGTGCTTTAAGCCCACATATACGCAGGTTCATATCCGAGTTCGTCGACTTCGATCCGCTTATTTTTACGCGGTCTTTGCGGACCCAATTCAAATCCCTTGTTATGGACCCGCTATTGGCAAGCTATGCCCATTCCCCTCAAAGCACACCCAAGCTAATTGTTGTGGATGGTCTGGACGAGTGCATGGACCTGCCGAGCCAATGGGATATATTGGATACCTTACATCAGGTCGTCACCATTTCCCCAATACCAATTCGCATTCTTGTGCTCAGCCGTCCGGAAAGCAACATCTCCAACACATTTAGTGGGACCAAGATAAACTCGACGCTTTTCAAGATATTTCTTGGGAACGAGTACAGTGCGAATGACGATATTAGGCGCTATCTATGTGATTGTTTTACGGAGCTTCACAAAGGACACATATTCAGGGCTTCCATACCTCCCTCTTGGCCGACTGAGGACCAGACAAAGAAGCTCGTGGACAAGTCTTCCGGGCAGTTCGTGTATGCAAAGACAGTAATTGGATATCTCAATTCTCCCTGTCATCGGCCTCATCAGCGTCTGGATGCTGTGCTTGGCCTCCGCCCTCCTTTCAAGGACCTGCCTTTCGCCAAACTCGATGCTCTTTATATGCACTTATTGGATAGCACAGAAGATCCATCGCGTTCTGCGGATATAATGGCATTCCTTGCCTTATATGATGAAATGAATCCCTCGACCATTGATCTATATCTCAATCTCGAGGACGGTACAGCAGAGATTGTGTTATCCGATCTCACAGCCATTGTACAGGTGGTTATAGGATCTGGATATCAAGATCAGAGGGCAATTCTGCTACACAAGTCCTTTGGAGACTTTCTATTTGATGTCCATCGGTCAAAATACTTTGCAAAAAACCGGGCAGACATGCATGCAGGGAATTTTGTTCAATTAATTGAGATATTCTCAGGTCAGAACTTTCATCATCTCAGAAAAGTATACTATCATTCTGACTACATTTTATTGCTAGAGGGATATAATGGCTCACGATGCCCGTTGTATCCAAAGGGTATCACTATACTCAAGCCTTTTTTTCTGGGAATTCATAGATCCAACTGGTTTGAACCCAGTTATGCAGAAGTTTTTACTACTGTGACCAATTTCCCAATGGAATCTCACTGCAAAAGCCTTTTTCAACAGCAGGTTTGGGTGGAACTGGAAGATATGTTTCTTCACTACCTGTTTGACATCATCTTTGAGCTTGTAAGAACTTCTACATATTTATTTGTATGGGAAGCTAAATCTTTACATGGATTTCTTTCTTTAGGAGAAACATGAGCATCTGGCAGCAGGCACCTATCAAAATCATGCTCTAACATATTACAACTTGGCCATCTTTGAACTCTATAACCAATACAACAATGATTGGGGAATGCATTATGTGTTTGCTACATGCCAGCTTCATGTACCAGGCTTGCCTGATCCTCCGCCATTGTCAAGAGGATTAGCAAGCACTCTTTATTGGGTTGACCTCCATCGTACATTCTTGATCCCTCTCAGTAATGAGGAAAAATCACTCATAATATCCAAAGCGGGAGTCTATTGTCTCACATTTCTGGTTGATTCTTCACTTATAAACCAAGAGGCTGAATCACACCTTCAATTACATTGGGTTGATAGAAAAAAACAGCAGACACGTCCCTGGAAATGGCATAGACGAACATCATCACACAACCTGCAAAACAAACTTGTGCTTCTTCATAAAGACTCCTTCCGCCGATGGCGATCTGTGCATTTAATTCCATATGCAAAGCTTATTTACACGCTTGAATGGGAAGGTTTCCTGTTGCAATCCATGCAGGAATCGACACAAAGGAAAATTGGATTATCTGTACCAGACCAACAGTTATGGTACAAATACAGGGATTTACTGAAACATCTCCCTCAGATACTTCCACTGGCGGCCAGGTTTCCCATACTTGTTGATCTTTGCAGAACTAGATGTTTTGCAAAAATGTCAATGCTGTTCCCTGAACTCAGCCGTCGGGCGCGTCAAGCAATAACTACTTACCTGGATCGAGTCGGGGCTGGGTTGGACGATGATCGATGATCTCTGTGCCGCATGAGATGATTGTGCTAATATTTGTGCATCATTCACCGACATGTATTGATGCCCAGTACGTTTAGATTCATGACATTGATAACCTTTTCTGCACCCTTTTCCTGCCCTGCATTACCGTACTTTCCTCTCCCTTTCCCCTTAACTTGATTCCTGCCTTCTTCTGTCATTGTCATTGTCGAGTCACACCGACTCGAGTGGCGCGGCATTTCCCGTCCGTGTTCCACTCGTCATTTTCTCATTCACTCGTTCGTTTTAATCCGATCATTCTAATCCAAACACGCGACCCGTTTTTGTATTTTTGTATTTCTGCAATATCAATATTTATATCTGTGTGTTTTCCGTGCACGCGTACATACAAGACAGAAATTGAATGAATCGACGACATCGATGACGCCTAGATATTTTAAGGTGTTCATTCCGGTGCTTGTGTTGTTGTCGTTGACGCACAAGTTACCGGAAGCGAACAAAGGAAGAAGAGGAAAAAGAGACGGAAGAAAACGGACGGAAGAAAGGAGAAGAGAAAGAAGTAAAGATAACGCAGATGGATAAATGCATGATAGAGTAGAATAAAAATAGGAAGGGAGAGAAGGATCACATACGCTAAGATCTGGGATTTGAGAGCTCGAGCTTAAAATTTAAGGCAAGAGAAAAGACGCGAAATGACATGCAACAGCAGGCCACTTTTGACTGATAGTTAATGCCAATAACGAGGAACGTGAAGCGAGGATCGGAGGGAAGATATAGGAACAAGGAAGCGAGGGAAAGAACGGAAAAAAGGCAGGAGGAGGGGACAGTCAATATAACACATTAGCGTGGAGGGGTTTACGAATATGACGCAATGCATACACACCGTAAGTTACCATCGGTAGTTCCTATCATTCCACTCCGTTTTGAAACGCGTCTATGCTCGTATTCCCCTGTCTATCCATGCACTGCTGATCCATGCACATAAAGTGCTGTGCGTGTCGGATAGCCCGTGTTCGTGCGCCACCTCGGCTCGCTTTTCCTAGCTCGCTCCTCACTTCCATCATGATCAATCGCTGCTGCCCATCCGTCCTTCCCCACCGTTGCTTTATTATTCCCCCGTTCTTGCCCTCCTCCATCCCACCATTCCCTTCGTTGTGGTGTCTATTTTTCTGTGGAATTTTCTTTCGTCTCCTAAGCGTTTGTCGTTCGTGTGTTTCGTTCGCCAGCGTTAGTACCCTCTGAGGTCCTGTTCCTGATATTTAATAGACAACTGATGTCACCAGAGCCAAGACAGAGCAAAATCAGACTGATAAAGAACCGAGAAGACGCGTTGGAAGAGAAAGATGAGTTAAGAAGCGACAATTCCATCGAAAACCATAACATGTCCACCGTGTGTTTTGTAATTCACATCCCTCTCTCCGAACGGCTCTACCCTTATTATTTGCTTGCCAATCTTACAATTACGATCCTCGCTAGTTTTCTCAGCCAGTCTACATCAACTTTTGTTCGTTAGTTTCTGGTCCTTATCCATTGAACATGACAAAATTTCGAGCGAGTCAGAGCGACGGCGAAAGCGGGAAGGATACACAGGAGTAATTCTAGGACGGCGCAGGGGTTGGAAGATCTATCATTTGGAACCAATCAGCGTACAGAGAGCTACAAAGCCAGGTACCGAAAAGCCACAGACGGACCCTGTGCGCACATTCCTTGTAGGTTCTCTGATGGTTCCTTCCTCCAATGAGACCTTATGAGTACATTTAATGGCTCGATACGCGTGACTCACAGATCAGTATTACTAGGAACAAGATGTTGGCAAAACGTCTAGAAAATATTCGAGGGAGAAGGACAAACTCATGGTCGGGATACGAACATACGCGATGGCCTGTCAGGTTAGGGTTCGGATCAAAACGCATGTCCTCCGGTGTTCATGTCCGTCATTCCTTCGCAAGCAGGACAATCCTATGTTTATTTATATGCATTGTCGATGTCAAGCCCTCTGTTTGTGACCTTACTCTCTGCTCGTCGCCAGTCTGCCATTTGTGTTTGTCACCGGCTCATTGTCATTCTTTCTGTTTATCTATACAGTTGTCCCATTCATGATATCCTTCCACCCACCTCAGTCAACGCTTTCCATGGTCCTACTTCCGGTGCCCAAGACAGCTTCGCCGTTTTATCGCTATCAGGCGCCTTAATAGGCGTTTCTGTGATTCGTCCCCTCGTTCTCCTTCCTGCGTCCATCCATCGATGATCATGTGAACCTCATTCTTTTCGCGTGCGTTGTTCGTCATCGTCGTTTTTCCTTTGCTTCTTTGTTCACTGGTACCCGCTCTCGCATTGATAATGATTACCCTGACACTCACCTTAATAAATCTCCTCCCATCTGCTATCCCTTCCGTCACACTTGTCCCCTCGTTTGTTGTGTCACCCTCAAAATCTTCGCTTTTCTGCATGTTCCCTTCCCTTCCATCTTCGCCCTGCACCGACTTTCACCCAGTCTGTCCTTGTGTTCTTTGTTCACGTCCCCCCATAGCCCTTCTATTTATTGATTGCGTCCAACCCATATCACTGTGTTTCTATGCTCCATCTCTCTGCCCATATCGCAATCCGCCTTTCAAATTTCATCCCCTCCTCTTCTTTCCATTATCACCCCTATAATCACGCAAAGTATCAATTCTTTTTCCCTTCCTTCTCTTTCTGTGTTCCTTTGATCTGCATGGCATTGAGGGATTGTCAAACGTTGTTAACGTAGGACTACGTTCTCCCTGCGCCTCGCCTCACCTTTTTTCTTTCTTTTCCTTTTATCTTTGCTTTCACGGTGTTCACCCCACTCGTCGCTCTCGCCCCGTCTCTGGTTCTGTCGCGCTAATGACAACGTTGCGCTCACATCGATCAATCCCTTCCCACTTGTGGTACCGTGTGCTCATGTTCACTCAAACATGCACCTCTTCGTTTTTCATTCTTTGTCAATGTACTTACGACTTGTCTTCCCTTCCCTTTACTCTTCGATACTTTATTTCTCATTTGCCTTCCCTGCGTTTTGTTTTTTTTCTTCCACCTGCCTCCCTACTTCCTACTTCCCGTTAGATTCTTTCCCTTATTCTTCCCCATTGCCGTCCGCGTCCGCATCAATCGTTTGGTTCCATCGTCGTGTCTTTTCTCAATGCACACCCCACCTATGTACTTTCATTACGACGAGACATGTAATCTGTGGCCAAACCCACATATTGCTCAATATATACCCATTTGCTAATGTACAAGATTTTCATCACATCTCCATCAATCATTTGCATCTCCTGCCCTATTTCCTCTTAGCTTCATTCTTCCATCGCCGCTCTGTCGTTCCCGCTTTTGTTCAGTCTGTTTCCCTTGGAATGACAACAGAGAGGCGTAGGTGTTGAATGATAGGAAAGATTGTTGAAACTTGGAATTTCAGACGAGTGAAAAAAAAAAAAAAGGTTTATAAAGAAATCGAATCGGATAATTATTGGGGTATTAAACATAAGTAGGAAAAGTAGTAAGTGTATTATATGCAGAAAGACATTGTGTTGGAATGATGTCGATGATGATGGAAAACGGATGGGGGATTGGTTGACCTAGGCCGATGACGGAAAGTAGAGAGTACTAAGAGAAGAAGACAGAACATAAAAACCTTTAGCCTAGATGAATGAAGGATATAACGAGAAGAAAGAAATGGAGCATATACGAGAGAGAAGAAAAAAGGAAGAACAAGCAAAAGAAATGTCCGAATTACAGTACAGACACGAATCATTTTTGTCGGAGAAAAAAAAGAAAAAAGCGAAAAGCGGACATCAAGGTCCACAAGAAAATCATCAGAGGAATGAAAAGATGAAGAAAGAAAAAGAAAAAAGAAACATAAAACGAAAAATGCAGATATTGGAAAACAAAAATCCAACCCAAGATATCGAAAGGTAACGAGATCAAGCGCGTCGCAGGAAGCAATTTGAAAAAAAAAAAAAAAAAAACTCAAGGCCTCGCCCCTCGCCCCTTGCCCCTCGCCCCCGACGATGCACAACTGCGATCACCAACGCCCCGGATCCCTGTCCCTCCTAGCTCCGACGATTTTATTTCCTCCTTCCACCCCCATCCTCGTCGTCGTCCTCTTCCGACTAGGACATGCTAGATCTTCTTCGCCGATCCCTATTCCTTCGTATATCGATGGAATCCCTGAGGCAACATCATTGAATATCCAAGGAATCCAGTCTTGGGCATAGGCGTAGGTACTGGATAGGTGACATAGGTGCATGGGTGACGATGGCGACGATAACGAGATGATGGTGGAGGATGAGAGAATTTGGCAGTCTGGTTAAGAAACGGCCAATTATTGGCGATGTTGGGTTGTTGGTGAGAAGATATATACTCGGTCCGCATGCCTGTAAACAGAAAAAATTTATCAGTTCGTATGTTTGATGGCCCGGACAAAAGGTAAAAACACGAGATAAAGATATTAAGAAGATAGCAGGTGTTGATGTATGAGCACAGTCACGGCACCAGCAGAAACAGTGTATCGCAAAGAACGAAGAAGAAGAAGGAAAAGAAGGAAAAGAGAAAATATACCGAAGAAAAGAAAGAATAGAATACGCACTGCCTTAACTCCTCAATTTTTCCTTCAACCTTCCATATCCAAACTATATGTATCATTCGGTCTACCCAACCACATCAGCTCGACGCTGAACCCCACTTCGAACCCACAAAATTCTCGCAAGGCCTACAGTACACTGGGGTTGGAGCGGCAGTGTGTGGCCGATCAGAAATGCTACTGCCTCAAGGTGTCGGCAATCTCCAAAAGGGCGAAAGGTACGTTTCTCTGTGTTTTTTCCATGTTTTCAACTGACGATATGTAGGTATGCAAATATGGATTACATTTTCGGTTCGGCGCTGCGTTCAGTGGGCGTTCAGACTATCGTCATCAGCTATGATATCGCATGCCAGTGGTTCATAAACCTCAAGAAGCGAATTGACGAGCATTGGCCAGTGGAAATCAAGATATCCGAAGCTACGAAGCTAATTCCCGCAATCCCTAAGCTTCATGAACCCATGCACGAAACTACCAACCATCAGGTATATTCCCTGAATTTTATTCCCGGAGTTGGCACCTCCGACTGCGAATGCCCTGAGCGAGTTTGGGCCCCTCACAATATCTTGGGCAATGCTATCAAAACACAATCCCCGGGCTCTAGACACGACGTGCTGGACGACCATTTTAATTTTTGGAATTGGGAGAAATACACGAACTTCGGAATCAAGTTGGCGCACAAGTACAAGGCTGCCGTCGCAGAGCGGAATCTACAAGCCGAAGCGCATCGTGGGCTATGTGCTTCAATCTTAGGGCAGAGTCTTGACGGGATCGTCAACAAAAAAAAGAATGCCGCCACTCATGCAACATGGGAGGCGACTTGCGTTCAGTGGGAGAATGAAGATTTCCCAAAGATGTCAAAAAATCCCTATCAAACTGACGATGTCTGTGAGTCTCTACTGCTCACTGTTATCGTCATCAAACTGATTTTTTTTTTTCCAACTTAGCTATCACTGAAAGTCAAGTAAGAAAAGAGTTAGGAGATGAAGAGGCAGAACGCATCAATAGCGGAGGTGTTTCCTGGCATACGACTAGCGCAGCAAGCTTCATTACTTACGGTTTGGATTTAGAGGAGTCGCAGTAAGTATTATATTACACTTACACCGTCATTGCTATAGATATCTGATTTTTCACAGACGCAGAATTCATAGAATGGAAAAACATTCCACTATTCGTGCAGAAGGCAATGTTGTCGAGCTACGGAATACTTTACGCTCTCGTATTCGTGCGTGGCAACAACTCCATCCAATATACATGCCCGGCCTCCTTCTTTATCAATCCCAAACTTCCGATCCGACAGCGCTCTCCGACAATGCCGAAGATATCCAACTTTGGCTTCCCTCCCATATCCCAGCCCACGAGCAAAGTAGGGTTTGCGTTGGTGGCCTACCGAGTATTGAGGCACGTCTTCGCACGGCTCAATGTAGTGACGCCTTGGAAAATATTCGCCATATTTTGAAGATCAAAAGTCGAATGGTGGCGTTCAAGAATAAGAACGTTCGGGGGCAGCGGGATGGTACAAGATCACGAGCGATAATTGATCGTGTTCACGAACGTGCAAGAGCAGCTGCGGAGAAGTACCGGGTAGCGAGAAGCGCAAAGCTGAAACTTGAGGGACCTGGGTCTTGGGAGAGTGAATTTCGCATTTTGGAAGATGGAGACATTTGGTCTTATCAGGATCCGAATCACTTACGACCACGGCAGCCACGACGGGGTATTTTTGAAGACAATGTGATGGAAGTCGACACTGACAGTAGCGTTCTAGCCGACCCAGAGAGCGCCGTGAACAATAACCCAGACATTTCATTGTACAATGAAATTCGTAGTCGGCGTGATGGTACAGGCGAGACACGCTGAACTCTTTCCTGGATTTGGCTTACACCAAATGCCAATCATTTGGACGACCGTTCAGATGATATCCTGCGTACCGAATGGGCCAAGAGTAGGGCGAGGGCAGCAAGGAGTCGGGAAGAGGTACTTCTCATCAAGGAAGAGATGCGGAGGGTCCTCGCTTTTCTAGACTGGCAAGCAAAGCAGTGGATATCTAGGGCTCAGATTACTCTAGCTGGTCCAGAGGATCTCATCGAAGGTAAACGAGCATTTGTGTGGAGGCAAGCAGAATTACAGGCGTCGCTTTCAAAGCGTTTTCGGCTCCTTTGGACAAAACCATTGCACCAAATGGCGGACGAAAACAAAGACAGCAATGAATCCCAGAGGAGAACACAGAACATCAACGATGAGGACGGCAACAAAGACGATGACAACGATGACAACGATGACGAGGACAACGAGGACAACGATGCATATAACGAGGGTGTCGACGAACATATTCACCTCGCCGACGGCGGTATGGATGAATTGGAAAATGAATAAGTCATCGAGCAGCAGCTTCTTGCACCTCAAGTCCTCAATTCATGTCTCCTTTTCTTGTTATCTTTTCTTTTTATCTATTTACCACATGCATGTATGTATACTATTTTACAGTAAATCAGATTTTTGGAACATTTGCTAGCGTCGTTGGTGACGATGAGGAAACACCGGTTATCAACCGGTCCGAGTTAGAGACTTCGTGTTATCATAATTGCCACCGTCACTTTCGTGCTCAGCGTCATTGGCAACGATGAGGAAAGACCGGTCCGAGTCATGGACTTTGTGTCATCATTGTTTCCACTGTCACTTTCGTCCTCCTTGTTGCCAATGACGGATTTATATATCCACCGACACCTACTGTACTAAAAGAGGGAAAATATAAAATGTGAATGATCACCGAGGTGTGGCCGAGTTCCGGTTGGAAGCCCGAGGTGCCCGCAAATAGGATCAGCGCGCCAGCTAAAAATAAGATCAACATCGTTTATTTTTGAATGTCATCCAAAAACATTGGATGCAATCCACCCTTTTCTCTCAACATATGCGAGGGCAAACATATGGGATATGTTGCAAAATATTATTAGAACCCGAATGACCTGCTTTTGACAACCCAAAACGACCACAAACTTTTAAACAAACCGAAAACATATTTTGAGGCCTCAAACTGTAATGTTTGTCTATGTATGGCTACAGCATTCAGTAATTTCGCCAGCGTGGCCTGCAAAATCATATATAGGTGGGGCTGGCAGTTGCCAGGCTTGGTAGATACCAGTCTGGATGTATACCATAGGCCTGGCAACTACCAGTTCTTCATACATAAATATGAATGACATGGCTGAGACGACTCGCTCGACACCTAGTACCCTCTTAGTGGCTTGCCTCTTGCTGGAACACAGCCCAAACCTCCGTCTCGCACCCTCAGAGCACCTCTCGACGCTCGCTGAGTGTTTCTTTTGTTTTTGTTTTGTTTGCTCGTGTTTCGTACATCTCTCATCTTTCCTACACTCAGAACATCGTACGCACATCACCGGATTCAACCAATAGCCCAAAACTGGAGCGACTAAGTATAGCATGCATTGGACAGATTTAACCGTGGAAACTGCGCACGTGTGGTCGGTAATGGGATTCACTGTGTTCGCTCTACCTGACCTGTTCATCATCATCCCCGAACATCAAGTGATTTTCCAAACATGTCTGGTATACCGCCAGTCTCTACATCTTTGTTTTCGTCTTCCAACGTCATCATTACCGGAGGATCGTTGACGATGAATACTGACAATTCCACCCATGTTCACACAGGGGAAAAGAGTAAGTACGCCTTACCATATAGCGCATGCATCCTCTACCACGCCATATATATTATTTTTCAGGGGGATTTGATCGTTTAGTTGCAGCTGTCGCAACCAATGCCCTGCATGACTCTGGGCATGTTGTTGATCCGCCTAAATGTCACCCTGGGACGAGGGTTGCGATCATCCAAACACTCGTAGACTGGGTAGCAGGATCGGATGTACAGAACCGCGATAAATTCATCACATGGGTAACCGGAGGTGCAGGGGCTGGAAAATCCGCTATCGGGAGAACCGTTTGCGAGCGCTGCGCCGAGGAGGGAACACTGCTCGCCAGTTTTTCCTTTGGCGCGAACAATCCAACGCGGAATAACTCCAAATCCCTCGTACCAACAATCTCGTATCAGATCTGCGCATTAAGCCCACATATACGCAGGCTCGTATCCGAGTTCGTCGACTTCGATCCGCTTATTTTTACACGGTCTTTGCGGACCCAATTCAAATCCCTTGTCATGGACCCGCTATTGGCAAGCTATGCTAATTCCCCTCAAAGCGCACCAAAGCTTATTCTTGTGGATGGTCTGGACGAGTGCATAGACCTGGCAAGCCAACGTGATATATTGGATGTGTTACATCATGTCGTCACCCTTTCCTCCATCCCAATTCGTATTCTTGTGTTGAGCCGTCTGGAAAGCAACATCTCCAATACATTTAGTGGGATACAGATGAACTCGATGTTGTTCAAGATATTCCTTGTGGATGAGTACGATCCAGACGATGATATCAGGCTCTATCTATATGACCGCTTTACGGAGCTTCGCAAAGGGCACATATTCAGGTCTTCCATACCTCTCTGTTGGCCGACTGAGGACAAAATCAAAGGGCTCATTGACAAGTCTTCTGGCCAGTTTGTGTATGCAAAGACAGTAATTGGATATCTCAATTCTCCCTGTCATCGGCCTCATCAGTGTCTGGATGCTGTGCTTGGCCTCCGCCCTCCTTTCAAGGACCTGCCTTTTTCCGAACTCGATACTCTGTACACCCACCTACTGAATAACACAGACAATCCAGCACTCTCCACAAATATAATGACATTCCTTGCCTTATATCCTGAGATGGTCCCCTCGGTCATTGATGTATATCTCAATCTTGAAGATGGGACAGCAGAAGTTGTTTTGTCTGATCTCACAGCCATTGTACGGGTAGAGGGTCACCCTGCACGGTATCAAGAAGCATGTCTGCTTCACAAGTCCTTCGGTGACTTTTTATTTGATGCACACCGGTCAAAGGACCTCTCAAAAAACCGAGCAGAGATGCATGCAGGGCATCTTGTTCGATTACTTGAGATATTCTCAGGTTAGAACTTTCATCATCTCAGAAAAGCATGCTCTCATTCAGACTACATTTTACTGCTAGAGGAATATAATGACCCACAATGCCCATCTGTTCCCGGATACTGGACCATTCTTCACCCTTTGAATATCAATGTCCCTAGATCTGATTGGTTTGAACCCAGTTATGCAGCATTTTTCATTGCTGTGATCAATTTCCCCATGGAGTTTTACTGCAAAAGTCATTTTCAACAGGAGCATTGGGAAAATGTGGGAAATTATCACATAGACTAGTTGATATGTACCTAACAATAACGTAGTAACCAAGGTGACATAATAGACGTAGTTTACGGGCTAAATATGGTGGGCCTAGAATAACATTAATCACGTACTATATGAATGGGCCCAGACCCATACAAAATAGCGTAGGCTACGTGCCAGCGGATTTAGCTGGTATATATGGCAAGAGGTCCGGGAATTCCGCAGCCTGATATATTATGAGCTCGGAATGTCCATACTTGATATAATGTGTGTTCGGCATTTCTGGACTACAATGAATTTTAATTATAGAGCATACCCTAGTCTTATTTATGCATTCAGATAGACAAATAAAGGACTAGTAGTCCTGTTGCTTTGTAGTATGGTGAAGCAATCCCACACAAAATAATTTACTAATGTCTGGCATTCCCGAGATCTTTTAATTAAGCCTTAGTGACTATCAAATATAGATGCTTTAATAAACACATGTTAGAGCTTTCTGTGTGTAGTATTCTTTGGTAAACAGTGCTTGGGATTGCCAGACTATAAGTATCTGGCATTACCGGATTGGAAATATCTGCTATTGGTATTACCAGGCATGTGGTCTCTCGGTATTACCAGGCACAAAGTACCTCAGTATTACCAGACATAATATATTTATATTATCAAACATAGTGTTCAGTATGACTCAACAAAGAGTGGTTGGTATTACTAAAGACATATGGTGTCTCGAGCACCTTGAACCAGAACCACCATGTTCTAAGGATATTCCCACGCCTTTTAGGCTGGGTTATCGCAAATTCTAGGGCCGGAGTCGCATTGCTCCAGGACGAAAACAACGTTGCTCACCCACAAAAACACATTCCATGAAGCGCTTAGCAGATGTAAAAACTTGCTGCGCTGGAGCTATATCTCTCTGTAAAATTGACACTAAAACCGTGCCCCCTCTGCCCGAACAACTGAACCCTGAACCAAATTTGAGGATGATTTGTCAAAATACGCCAGCGAGCGAACAAAGCTGAGATACAGAAACTATAGGCCTTTTGCATAGGTACGCTATGCCTTAAACTCGCACTGGACATCACCCCTTGCCAGCTGCTGTACGGCCCACACAGTAAAGTTGGGAGTCTAAACTCACGTGATTTAATCCTATACAGTTTTTCAGCCACAATCCCACGCTCTATTATGCAGCATGCTGGCACTGCCCTACCGTACTACTAGGACACGGATAACTCACCCGGACCACCGATTCTTGATATTCACATGACACTAACTATGTCCTACGCAACCGCTGTCAAAAGCCTCAAGCGAAATGGCCCAGGCCCAGGCTCCCCCCAACCTGCACGAAGTGATGACACTGCAATGGTCACGGATGCTCTCATAGTGCAGGTGACGATGCAAGTCGAAAATGAACGTGACGCGTTCCCACCCCTCCCACCTGCCACCTCTGCAAGGAATGTACAGGCTGAGCTAGAACACCTCTCCCTGGAAGGTGAATACATCCTATCTCTAAAATTGAGATAAACTCACTCTGCATTTAGGTGGTTCGCACAAAAGAGATAATCCCTCACCCGAAAAAGCGCAACTGTGCCCCCAAAAACGCCAAGAGACAGACCCGACAACGAAGAAGGGGAAAAAGAAAGCTACCATCGGGCAAAACCTTCAACCTACGGGCACTGACTATGACGACCTTCCAAGCGCTCCCGACACTCCATCACGCCCCCCACGAGCAGCTAGAGTGGCACTGCCAGAGGAGTATGGGGACGAAATGGAAGTAGACGGGATCCTGGGCTTTACCCGAACTACCGAAGGTGAGGATCCTTACGACTCTAGGACTCGTACCAGAGACAGTGCCTCATGCTCCCTCTCCCCTGCATCTGGCTATGAGGGAGTACTCCTGGAGCCCTGGTGGGTGTGGAACACCGACATGCCCCCACCTTCTCCAGAGGAGGACTGGTATGAGGAGGCTACCGCGCCAGAACCAAATGCACTCACACTTCACCCCTTCTCAGGTGCTGCCCCTGCCCACCCGGCCTCGGCTCGATCCTCTCCCTTTGAGGGACGCCCCTTCCTCTTCTCTGCCAGGCTCCCCAGTGATGTAGGTGGCACGCAGACCGCAACCGCCAACCAAAATAGCGTCCCTCGTCCTTCGCAAACTGGGACGGGACAGGCCTCCACCAGCAGAGGAACGGCCATGGGCCGCGGCACCCCCATCCCCTCCATATACACGTCCTCAGCCCACACAGCTACTGCAACATCTCTGCCCCCGCCCCCGCCCCCCCCAGCCGTTCCTGTGCCCGACCAGACTGTAGTACCCCCGATGCCCCCTTCTTTCGAAGTAGGAGGGAATTTTGTCTTAGCGCCGCCACCGGAAAGCGGTTGGAAGTACCCAGCAGGAGTCACCTCTGCCAAACTTTTCAAAGCCCTGACCCCCGAGAGCCGACATGTTCAGCTCAATACCGATGGACTGTCGCTCGCAGTTCAGGTTATTGGTGCATCACCTGGCACCACCTTCAGCGCTGTCTCCCTGCACATCCAAAATATCCTCACCTCCCACCCTACCAACGCACACGAACACCCAGTAGTCGGCTTTCCTGCATATGTCAAGGATGCCCATAGGATTCCTGACGCTATGTTCACGGGCATGGTATTGAACCTGTCACCGCGATTATATCGTGCCCTCCTCCTCCAAATCTGCGTTAGTACGCCTGACATCACAGCTTTCTTCTACCCTATTGAGGACAACCAGGTGGTCACAGATTTCGGCTTTGCCCTGCAGGGCCTAGGACTTCCAGCTACTGGACACGGTGCCGAACTCTGCAAACACCTTGTAAGGGCTGTTCTTGCTGAGGACATTGCTACCCAAAGACACATCCTCAATGATCATGATAATATTCCCCACAATTACCTCCCCCAACAGATGACGACCTTCATACTCGACACCCTGCGTGTCGTTCCAGTTGAGCTGGACCTTCCTGGCAGCATCTTCAAGGCTGTCCATTTCAATATCTATCTCTTATCCCCGACAAAATCCTCCGAGGGTCATCGCCGCTGGGTCGACTACATCTCTACCAAACTCTACCAACACAAGGACTACCCTTATGGATGTGGGATGCAACGGAAAGGCCATAAGTGCCTGATATGCGCTGGATACGACCACCCAATGGGCCTGTGCCCTCTCCCGGGCCTCACTGGGAAACAACCGGTGGACGGCTCCACCAATGTCCTACCCGAGGACCTCCTGGAGAAAAGTTTCAACGCCCAACGCAGCTCCAGGTCTGGAGGGCCCCGATCCCGAGGTGGAGGAGGTTTTAGACGAGGCGGAACCCAATATCGTACCGACAGCCACCGTAGATAGTAGACATAGAACTATACTACCTCTACCTTTTTAACCAATCAAATGCATGACCTCCCACTCCTTTTATTTCAGAACTAAGATTGTATATAGGGTTTCGAGGAGCACTTTAAACCTCTTGCCCACATTTACTGACCGCGTGCGGGACAGGAAAGCTTGAGGGTGCATGGGGATGCCATAATTCCCCAAAAGCGGCGACCTATTGAGGTCCTCGAGTCTCCTGCCGTGCTGAGAAGCTGAAGTCATGATGAACGGGTCAGCCTAGTAATCCTCTGACAATGAGAACAACTATCCAGAGACTTCTTAAAAATAGCCACCCTAAACATGCGTGGAGGAGGCTCGCCAACCACCAGACAAAAGTGGCAGCAAATAAACTCTCTACTGCGTGAGGAGCGGATAGGGGTGCTTGCCTTACAAGAAACACATCTACGTGACAACCTTATAAACTCGCTACAGACCCATTTCCATGCGAGATTACATATTCTAAATTCTACCAACCCCAATAGCCCAAACTCTGGAGGGGTAGCTTTCGTACTGAATAAACACCTCACCAAATGGGAGCAGGCAACTGTAACCCAAGTTGTACCAGGCCGCGCACTACATCTGACACTGCCTTGGCAAGGGACAGATAACCTAAATATCCTAAATGTATATGCACCTAACCACCCTAATGATAATGCAAATTTCTGGGATGAACTTCACCAAGCTCACAACACCGATATCTTCCCTCTACCTGATCTTATACTTGGCGACTTCAATTTTGTAGAAGACTCAATAGATAGACTGCCAGCGCACCCCAATAACCCAAATGTCACCGCAGCTTTCAGTCGTCTTAAGAATAAACTAGACTTAAAGGATGGGTGGCGTACCCATCATCCGTCAGAAACATCATTTACTTATACACAGGCCTCGACCGTGAATGGGAACAACCCTAGCAGATCATGTCTGGATAAAATATATATGTCAGACCTACTGACCCAATCCAGCCGCTCCTGGATAAATCAAACAACCCCTCTGTTGACAGACCATAGGCTTGTTAGCGCAGAATTTATTAACCCAAATGCGCCATATGTTGGGCGCGGACGATGGAGCATCCCACTCTTTGCCCTCTCCAATAGGAAATTTATCCAAGAAATAGAAAAACTGGGGATTGAACTGCAATCAGAACTGGATAAACCGGACGTGACAAATATGACAAAACCGCAGAAGCTTTTCTCTGCGTTCAAAAAAGCTGTTACTATGTTCATTAGGCAACAAATGAAAAAAGAAGTTCCAAAAATGGACCAGAAAATAAAGGAGGCCAAAGATCGACTATGTAAGCTACAAAATAACAATGAAGGCCTGACCTTAGATGAGCAGCAACTTCTACTAACTGAAGTAGAAGAACATATACTGAGACTCGAGTGCGCGAAATACACAAACATAAAGGACAACATAGCAGCAAACCACCGCATACGAGCTGAGACCCTAGATAAATATTGGATATCAATGGACAAAGCAAAAAAACCCAGGAACACTATCCTATGCCTGAGACAAACAGACACACCACTAGAAAACCCATACCTAGAGAGAGATAGTACAAAGATGGCTGAAATAGCCCGCCTGTACCACAAACATCTTCAGACAGACGGATTGACAGACGACGACCTATCCGAGCAGCGTGCTGAGGTTTTAACACACCTACGATCTAAACTCCAGGGAACTAGCAAAGCGAAGATGGCCGAATTCATTTCTCAGCGCGAAGTGCAGGAAGCAATAAACAGGCTCCCGAACGGAAAAGCGCCAGGTGTAGATGGAATACCACATGAATTATGGAAAACACTTACACAAAGGCATGCCAACATGAAGGCTCTGCGAAAACCTGCTTTTGACGTAGTCAGGATTCTAACACTAATATTCAATAACATAGAGAAATACGGAGTAGACAGCGAATCAGAATTTGTGAAGGGCTGGATGTGCCCGATCTATAAGAAAGGAGAATTCACCGAGATTAGCAACTACAGACCAATTACAGTCCTAAACTCTGACTACAAGATAATGACGAGAGCACTGACAACAAAACTTTCAGGCGTCGCCTCGGACTTGATTCATCCTGATCAAGCAGGATTCATGAAAGGAAGACAAATAGAGGACCATACTGAACTTGTGAGACTTATGCTTGACCAGTGTGAGGTCTTCGAAGAAAATGGCGCTATTATATGCCTCAACCAAGAGAAAGCCTACGATAAAATTAGACACAATTTCATATGGGATACATTACGCACCCTGAACTTCCCAGAACACTTTATTAAAACCCTGAAGTCCCTGTATGGTAACGGGACAACTAAAGTCATGATAAACGGGGTATTGAGCAACACATACAAGGTTATAAGAGGGGTACGCCAGGGCGACCCTCTCTCATGTCTAATTTTCAATCTCGCGATCGAGTCCCTGGCTTGCATGCTACGAGACTCTAACCTTAAAGGTTACAAGCTACATGAAGACCTAGAGAGATTAATCACAACACTTTTTGCGGACGACACAACTGTGTACATATCTGAAGGAGATTCTTTTAATAAGCTACAACAAATCCTCGAACAATGGTGTGGAGCCTCTGGAGCCAAATTTAATGTCCCAAAAACCGTGGTGCTACCAGCAGGAACCCCAGAGTATAGGCAGCGAGTACTGGACACAAGGAAATTATCTGAACAGGATACGACTACAATACCTGAACATATCAAAATAGCGCCGGACGGGGAGGCTGTGCGAGTTTTAGGAGCCTACATTGGGAACAAGGTTGATCAGCCAGGAGTCTGGTCACCAATACTTGACAAAATAGAAAACTCACTCAAGCAGTGGAAAAAGAGCTTCCTGACGGTTGAAGGAAAGCGCCTGATAATCAACATGGTAGTCGGAGGCATGACACAGTACCTCTCACGAGTGCAGGGTATGCCAGAAGAGATCGAAAATAAAATCACAAAAATGATATCCAAATTTGTGTGGGATGACTCGTCCGCAAGAGTAAACAGCGAGATTATGTCCAGCCCCCTAACCAAAGGTGGGAAGGGAATACTCGACGTACGCCGGCAAAATGAAGCTATAGAACTAGTGAAATTAAAAGCTTACCTTACGCCCCCTGACCGACGCCCCAAGTGGGCCGTAATTGCGGATTGTCTAATTAAGAAAAATGTAATGCAACATCAAGTTAAAGTTGATGAACTAGCGAGAGAGAATACCTTCCTGCAGTCATGGAAACCAAAAACACAAAATGGTTCAAAACTGCCAATCTCACTAAGAAGAATGCTTAAAACCGCAACAAAACAGGGAGTTAAACTTGACCCCCCGAACCCGAGTGTGGACCACCTTAGAGCCATGCCTATCTGGCACCACAAAGGCTTTGATACGTCTAAGAGAGTCTTGAACAACTCAGTGTGGGCTGAATGCCAGCGGACAGTGCACCGTATAACCACTGTAGGCCAGATGTTAGACCACGTCATGACGCCGCTACCTGCAGATCATAGACCGATCCGCTTCTGCAAATGCGATACCTGTCGTAATGAACGTCAGCAGGGATGCAGAAACCCTATAAAATGTAAAACCAAGGGCACCCATGTGCTTGACGCACTGATGAAAAGGTGGGACCCTAGAACGACTATAAACAAAAATGGAAACATCGATAACATACCAGATAACCAAAATAACCAATACAAATTGGTTCCATCTGTCTCCTGCACACCGATTTCACTATGGGAAGATTTCCGAGTATTCCACCACAAAAAAGAAATAGCCCAACTCCCGACATCCCCAACACCAGCCCAACAACCTACAAATAGAATTACTGCCGCATTGGACGTAATAGTTAAAGACGCACGTACTGCTCAAGCTACGAGTGGTGGCATATGGTTTGCACCAAACGACGAACGAAATCTTGCTTTCAGAGGTCCAACGGATCCTAAGTCAGGTACGCTATGTGAACTGGACGGTGTACTGCAAGCGCTAGACACTGTACCCAAAGCGGACGACCTTGTGCTGATAAATATCTCTGAAAACATACTCTCATTACTAACGAGTGGAGTCCAGCACATCCTAGACCACGGTACTACAAGCACGCACCCTCTCAAGAAGGGGCATCCAACTGAACTATATGCCCACCGCTGACCAATGACCTATCCCTCCGTACATGGCACAGATCCCTGGTGGGGTGAGACTGCAGAGCATGACTCAATCATCTCTCTACAAAGGAATGGCAAAAGAAACACCTGAGAGACGAACAACGATGATACACTTAGAAATGACGCGGGAAGCAGTAAGTGACTTTTCTGGCTTTATCCCAACTAACGAACAAATATGGGCGTCTATGCGAGACAAAACCCTTTCGCAGAAGACGCACGCTTTCCTGTGGAAAGCAATGCATGGAGCCTATCATGTTGGGAAATACTGGCGCGACATCCCTGGCTTCGAACAGCAGGCAGAATGCCGCGTCTGCGGGACTGAAGAAACAATGATCCACATCCTGACTGAATGTAGAGCCTCCGGCCAAGAAGCAATATGGACGGCTGCGCAGAGAGTGTGGGAGCAGAAGAAACTACCATGGCAAAAGCCCTCCCTAGGCGCAATCCTTGGATCCGCACTCCTCCAGGTAAAAAAACCAAATGGAACCGTAAATCGAGGAGCCACTCGCCTTCTCACTGTGCTAACTGCCAACTCTGCGCGTATGATATGGAATAACCGATGCAAATGGAAAATTGAGGGAGAAGAAGACCCCGAAAAAATAACGAGTGGCGATGTGCTGGCAAGAACATGGCTGCAGGCAATGAACAATAGACTCATGATGGACATGATCCACACAAATACCATCAAATACCGCTCGAAAGCGGTGTCCCCTATGCTAGTGGAAGCTACATGGTGGGATGTTCTCAAGGATAGGCAAGCCCTTGACGACAATTGGATCAGGCGACGAGCCGGGGTTTTAGTGGGTACGGAGAGAAGACCACCTGGATGTAACAGGTGAAGCTCCGAGCCCCACACTATTCGAAAGAATGTGCAACAACTAAAGTGCATTTCCTCGTTGCGTGTATGACGTGGTGAGATTCCACGAAACTAGCCTGATTGAAACGTGCCGCGGCGTGGCCCGTGATTTCCAGCTCCGCAAAAAAAAAAAAAAAAAAAAAAAAAAGACATATGGTGTCTCGGTATTACCAGATATGTGGTGTCTCGGTATTACCAGATATGTGGTGTCTCGGTATTACCAGATATGTGATATCTCGGCATTACCAGAAAAATGTTGCCTGGTAAATTGTAATACCAGACATGTGGTGTCTGGGCATTAGCAGACATATGATGCCTTGGTATTACCAGACATGTAATGTCAGTATTATCAAACTTAGTGTATTTAATATGACTGTCCAAAGAGTGGTCACTGGTTAGTATAACTAAACATATAGTGTTCAGTATTACCAGGCTTATCATGGTCTGGCATTCCCGGACATATACATGCAATTTCTGGTATTACCAAAAATTCAAAATGTTTGATTTCACAGATATATATGATACACTCAAGATAGACAATGTTGTTTTTATTCATTATAATGGCCAATAATATTTAATATTACCAGAAAATAGTAGCAAGTCCATTCAATTCTGATGGGCACTTATTTGCTCCTTATTAATTATACACATTATACACTCGTAAAGCAGTAATTATCTACTTCTTCTGAGATTCTTATTAATACTTGGGTGTGTTTATTCTTGATGTAAATTGTTTCAATTAGCTTAGATACTCACAATTTATACAAGATTATATACCCATCCTGTATTTACTAGATCTCTTTTATTTGTTAGTATATCTTGATGTTACTTGGATGTGACTATTGAAAACATGGAAACTGTATATGAATAAGGATGTAGATCCTGTAAGATATATTGTGTTAGAGGTGTAGTATATCCAGAGGCAAGACATTGAAATACATTAAGAAACCTAGAAGATGTAAGTGTCCTTCAGATATGATACTGACTATCCATTCAGGTAATGAAATCATTAGGTTTAATGTAGTAGATGATTATGCTTGGGTCACTTAATACAATGCTATCGCATTTGTGGGTATCTTGATGTTACTTGTATATGACCATGGTCCATTGCTGTAGTGTGTATAAATAAGTGTGTAAACACTGTAGGTTGCATGTGATTGTGTTTGGATAACTTGATAAATTTCCATAGTCTTTCAATATTATATTCATTTTAAAGTAGCAGAAGTACCTATCTATGCACTTAATTAATTGGCTACTCAGCTGCTCATACTTATCTGGCTAACTATCTACCTACTTATATGCATACCCACCAAAATTTGTGTCCATTTAACTGCTGACATTAATGCCTATTGTGGTAATTTATTTGTTGACTTCACAGAGTGGCAGAGACATCTAGTATAGAAAACAAGCAGGTCAATGGATACAGATATACATAAGTATGAGCCTGGGTATGCACCAAGAGATTCATTAGTTATCTGCAAGTCTTACTCTGTCATTTGGTAATAACAGACCCTAGTACATTTGCTAATATAAAAAACTGTGTGTCCAATTATACCAAATACTTTGTGTTCAGCTGTACCAATCATGTTACTATGTCTGGTAATACCAAACGATCACATGTCTAGTAATGAACACTGTTCATCCTGAGTGCATCATATATATCTGTGAAATCAAACATTTTGAATTTTTGGTAATACCAGACATTGCATGTACATGTCCGGGAATGCCAGACCATGATAAGCCTGGTAATACTGAACACTATATGTTTAGTTATACTAACCAGTGACCACTCATCAGAAAAATTGACTTTGTCCTTGAAGGTCTTTCAGGATCTTTAAAGATGCTAAAGATGCAAAAGACTGAAAGACAGTCAAAGACCTTTGAAAGCAAGGTGCTCTGGGTAAAAATCCATAAAAGTGCTCTAAAGATCATTCAATGACTACTAAAGATGCCAGAAAGATGCTACAATGACCCAGAAAGACAACTGAGGGACAACTGAAGCTAATTCAAGGATTCCAAAAAACTTACTTAATCTCCTCAGAGTCCTTACTGAATCCACTGGAATTATCAAAACCAATTTATTCAATTTTACAGTAATACATGTGTTTATATACTTATTAAAGCTAAAATAAAAGAGAGAAGAAAGGGAGATGGAGGGGGAAGAGGGTAGAGAAAAGGGAAACAGAGGACAGGGGGAAGAGGATGTGCAAGGGAGAGGACAAAAAAAGACAGCAGGCAAAGAGGAGAGAGAAGGGGAGAGGGAAGGGGAAGAGGAGAGAAAAGGGGCAGAGAGCAGGGAGAAAAGGGGATAGTGGGCCCCTCAGAATGTCATAGTTATCTGTGGACAGCAGCAGTGAGTAACAAGACAGCATAGACAGGGTACTTACCTTATAGCACCCGTTGCTCTGTGTTTTACCTCCTTCACCGTCCTGCTATAACCATTCTCCACCATGCCACATCACATCCTTACCCTCACCCATGTGCCCTTGCTCGTGCGCTGGCATCTATCAGCGGCAGTGGTGGCAGTTGTGCTGAGTTGCATCATGGTAGTGTTTAGGTTGTGTGGTGCTTGTTGTCATCGTTCATGGTGTTGTTGCAGTGTGATGATGATGGGAGGTGGTAGGAGTGGACAGTGGCAGTGGTAGTAAACGGCGGTGGCAGATGGTGGTGGTTAAGGAACAACCAGTGTGACGTGTCAACATCACACTGTTCGCTGTTGTTGTATGCAGTGAGCGTGATGTCACCTGGATATGTATGCAGAATAGCGAAAGTCCTAAGTCAAGGTTTGTGATCATATCTTATCTATATTGTGGCTGTGAAAAAGTCACATGATGGTGGAAATTTATGATTTCGAGACTTGGGATTTCTTGCACTTGATGCTTCATTGCTGGTTGGCTTGTAGGTACATGTGACTTTGCACAGCCACATCAAAAATATTTTTATATGGTTGTGTAGAGAAAAATCGGGGCATGTTTGTAAATATTTATTATGACATAAGCTTTGTTTGTTCAAGCGCAAAATGCAAAAAGATTTTTGAAGTGGCTGTTAAAATCAAAATAAATAATGTAAATATTTGTACAGAGCCAAATATTTATGCTAAAAATATGAAAAAATGTGTTTGGCACTTATTTGTGACCAAATATTTGTAAACTGCAAAATGGTCTAAAAATAGATCTTTCATAAATATAAATAGATCTAACATAGGCTACAATTGTCTATCACTGTGCATCTCAAGCTACTGATTACCTAAAGCGCCTCAAGGCAAAATGGGTTTTCCTGATGTTGAAATATTATGAGCTATAAAATTAAAGAACTCTTTGATGAATTAAAAAGATACTCGAAGACACATAGAAGATATAAAAATTGAAAAAAAAACATGGAAAGACTAATAGAGACTCTGAAAGACCAGGAAAGACCAGGAAGGACACTCAAAGAAGTCGCCAGCTCATCAATTACCTAAGTCACTATAAGGTCAAAAGGCTTTTTCCTGATGTTATTGAATTTCATTTTTTTCGGGTGTAATTTATTTTCAAATAAGTTTTATTTTCTTTTGGTATTCGGTGTTTTATTGTGCCATTATAAAGGATCCAGTCTGCTGTATACATAGCTAACATTTTGTATTTTTAATATAATATATGTTTTGCTCTGATTATAAGTGTGTTTAAGAAATTATATAGTTTAAACACTCGTTTAAGGGACTTAGCCGTTTAAACGCCTGTTTAAGAGTCTCGGCTGTTTAAACGGATTTCTATCCGAAAGGCGTTTGTTTAATCGAAACAGAACCAGTTTCATCGATATGTCACTTTAGTTCCATATGCAAAAATTAGTAATGTGGCTGCACAACAAATCTTCCTGCTGCAGTCTGCCCAGGAATTGACACAATGGAAACTCGGAATGTTTAAACCAGACCTGTGGTGCAAATACAGGGACTTTCTGAAAAATCTTCTTCAACTACTTCCACTAGCTGCAAGGTTTCCTGTACTTGTTGATCTTTGCAGAACTAAATGTTTTGGGAAAATGTCAATGATGTTCCCCCAACTCAGCCATCAAGCACATCAAGCACTGATAGCTACTTACCTTGATCGCGTTGGGGCGGGGTCAGATAATGCTACTGATGCCTCAGGGGAAGATTGAAGGTAACTCCATATTCATACTTCATCCATCCAATATGTACTAATACTCAGTATGCAGACTCTCAATTTTACCTCTTATCTTCATCCTTCCATCTCCGCTCCATCTCTTCTTTTTTTATACTGTACATTCCTTCCCCTTTATTGATGAATTGTTTTGCACCCTTTTGTGCCCTTCCTTACTGTACTTTTACTTCTACCATCATCATCATTACGCCACATGGTGTTCCCCGTCTGTGTCCCACTTGCCATTATCTCATTCACTTTTTTGCTCTAATCCAAACATATTCATTGGAACATGTCTTCGTATTTTTGCTGTATTGATATTGACATTCCGGTGTTTTCCGTACGTGCGTGCATACGAGTTTCCAAATAATTTGAATCAATCAATGATATTGATGATGAGGCCAAGATAATTTAATATATGTCTATAGGGGTCTGTATCTTTGTCGTTGACATGTGAGGTACCGGAAACACAGATGTGAAGGAGAGGAGAAGAGGAGATGAGAGAGAAGGAATATAATGAAAAAGGAACAGACGAGAAAGGAACAAGATGGGAAAGGAACAAGACAAGAAAGGAACAAGACAAGAAAGGAACAAGACAAGAAAGGAACAAGACAAGAAAGGAACAAGACAAGAAAGACAACGAGATGAGTGAGGGGAAGGAGGCTAAAGTACAGAAGAAAAAAAGGAAAATGAGCGCAAGCAGAAAATAGATGGAAGCGAATATAACGAGGGAAGGTAGGTAATGGAATAATATGTGAAAAGGACGAGAGGGAGAGAGAAATGGCATGTGCCCTAATCTGGGACTTGAGAGCTCTAGAGACGGAAGGTGAGAGAGAAGACAGAAAAGAGGCGAGATGGCATGTAGAGGCAGGTAACGGTAGGTCAACCAGTCACCTTTGATAGATCATTGATGAGGAGGATGAAAATGGACGTGAAATGATGATAGGAGGGGAATGGTGGGGAAAGCACAAGGCAGAACGGAAGGAGAGAGGGGAAGGAGTGAACAGACCAAGATAAACGGGCTAGAATTGGGAGACGTGAGGACAAAATAAATGGTATCTGATATAACACAGCCATTGCGTGAATCCATGGTAGCGTGTTTTGAGCGTGTATTTGTCTATTTCCGATTGCTCTTGGTAATTTGTACATTTTATCAGCTCGCCAGTTGTACGAGGGGACAGAGAGTGAGCGAGAGAAGAGCAGAACAAATGATGGACTCGGAGCTCGGAGGCAGGGGGAAACGGACAGAGAGGGTTGGTGACTGACAGCACAGTCGAGGAATGTGATAAGAGCGAGTGACGGGGAAGACGCACTAGTACAAACACCCGGTGTGTACACGCTATAAGTCGCTAAGAATATTTCCTTGCATTAGATTTGAATTTGGTTTGTTTCATGTTCGTCCTCCGAATCTTTTCAACACCCCTTCTCCAATAGCCCTACGGATGTGTATCATTCAGTACTTCAGATGTCGAGGTGGTGCTGAGAGTTCGAAAGATAGAAGGTCAGATGGGAGGTGTACGACGTCTACAGCAGGGGAAGAGGCAGAAGAAGGAGAGGCAAATACTGAGAAGGGGTTGCCATCCCTAAAATTTGTAACAGATCAGCGTGCAGAGAGCGAAGGACAACACGTACCAAAAAGCCTTACGCACAATGTGTACATCCCTTGCTATAAACAATGCTTCCTTCAATTCCATTCCGCTGTTTTCAATCATGTACGTCCTCCGATTATTGATTTCTCTGATGAAATCTCCGTATATCAACTGGACGCATAGAATTAGTAATGCCAAGGACGAAACTTGAAGAAAAAGATTTGAGGGGAGACAAAATAATGACGAACATACGCGATGCCATATCGGGTTAGGGCTCGGATCAAAACGTTCGGGACCGTACCTTAGTCCCTTCCTTCGCCCCGCTTTTCCATCTTTACCCTTGCTGTCATGTGCATGACTGGGCACCTATCCAGTCATAGTCCCTTCTGTAGTCCCCTCCTTCCTTCAGGGCCGTTCAATGCTGTCCGATTTCATTGTGTTGCCTTCTTTCTCCTACTCCTCCCTGCTTTCATAATCACACAAATGTTTTAGCGGTGTCAATTATTTTTTCCTTCCTTCTCTTTCTGTATTCCTTCGATCTTTGCAACATGGAGAGATTATCGAACGACATAAATTAGGTTCTTTCTGCGCCTCGCCTCGATTTTCTTGTTTGTCTTTTGCTTTTGTGTTCACCCCACTCGTCGCTCTCGCTCCGTCTCTGATTATGTCGGAAAAATCAAAAAAAGCATATCAGTCATTGCGACTGGTGATGGACTTATATGAAGCGATAATCCCTTGCAGGTGAAGGTATCAGCATATGATCAGGTGCTATAACGTACCCTCAGGATCTGTCACATTTCGAACTGCATGAAAAGATGTGATCTCTGTTGAACAAATCTCCCGGGTCCTCATATCTCTTAGAGATCAGCTCCTGTCGCTTAAGACATGCATTTATTTTGTGACCTAATAGTAGTTATAATATTATACAACTCAAGTCTCACATGAGTCACGACGTGTGGTAATGGACTTGTCACCGTTTCATGGCCGACGACGTTGGCCGTGAAATACTAGTTTGCGTCTAAGTTTCCATTACTACTACGTCCAAAATATTATTCATTCAAATGAACATATTACCATCAGCTGTGTCCATGATGTAGTAAGAGTCATTATTGGACTCAAAGGCTGGGCACATTAATGCTCCGTGTACGAGGTATTTTTTAAGTATAAAAGGCAAACAAAAGGAGGAGTCTTTGTTGAGTCTTTGTCCAAGTTTAGCGCGAACGAGTCCGTACACGTAGATTAGATTAGATCCATCATCTGTAAGACAGCGACGCGTCCATAGGCTATAGCTGAACAAATCATCCTTTAACCACTACCGCCATCGTGCGAGGCTGCTTGATGCGCTTCCGAACCCAGCTACGTCATCACAGCTGCATTCTGGACTGCTCCACTGGCAGCCGTCCTATTTAGTATTAGGTTTCCAATGTCGTTGAGGGCAAAATAAACAACGAAAATATGCCGTACAGAACCCCTAAATATGACTTACTAGTGCTCCTCAGTGCCCCACACTCCACCAAAGAATGGAAACCCTAGCAAGCTTTCTCCAATTTCGACCCTATTGCGGTACACTCTGAACAGATAAAAGAGCAACGAAATTGGGGCGGGGGCAGCCACGGAGCATTCTTAACCATGAACAATCTTCGTTCTCAACCAATCACTTTATACCAAAATCCTCCCTTTCCATCCAAATTCCGAAGGCTATATCTTTGAATTCCCTCCTATTCGCATTCATTAAAGCAGTCCATCAGAAGACACCTCCTTTCCTCCTACGGGCCAGTCCCCGCTCATCAAACCTCACAGCTTGTCCGGACCTGAGGGCAAAAGTTCACCTAAACGGGTGCACATTCAATGATTCAATCAAAAGAGTTAGTTGTGTCTCCTTTACTTGAACAATGACGGAGATCTTACTATAATATTTGACATTAGCGCTCCTCGACAACTAAGTCGTCCACAGAGTCGAAACGTAAGTCTGGTCCAGATGGCAATAGTGGTGACGAACCTCCCTCTAAACGAAGTCGCATCAACATTCTCAAGGACGACGACAACAGGGAAGGACCGAAAGGGGAACTTGAAGCCATCAGGGAGAACGATAGACGACGTATTAATGAGATCTTCGACAAAATTCATTAGCTCTTGTAGCCGTCATGAACTGTACTTGTAATGATTACTACAACCAATTATATGTATTGTCTGCTCTCGAGTCTCTAGTTGTCCTTTTGAAAGCGAGAATTATACACAGGGGTCTACCTACTACTCACTAATGGGAATGTCAATCGAAAGGATTGGTACTGTATAGACGGATGAGGCACTATTGACTCAATAAGTTCCTATCACAGTGGATAAGAAATTACTGAGGAATATAACCTCCATAAGCACCGGTTGAGGAAATCTGGACTTGTCAGTACCACAACTCCTAATCACAGTGGATAAGAGATTACTGAAGAATATAACCTCCATAAGCACCAGTCAAGGAAATCAGGACTTATCAGTACCACAACTCCTAATCACAGTGGATAAGAGATTACTGAAGAATATAACCCCCCAAAAAATGTGATCGTCTGATATGGTCAGATCTTGTCATATGTTCCAAGATATGGCGATTTCGATTTTTCCGACATAACGGTCTCTTGAACGCGCTGCTGTCACACTCATGATATCCTGCACTTACCTTGACCAATCCCTTCCCATTTGTGACACCCATGGGCTCACGTTCACTAAAATACCCTCCTTTTTGCCCCCACCCTTTGTCAATTTACTCGCGACTCGTCTCCCCTCTGCGCCTCTTCACACTCCCATCAGGTTCTTTACGCTTCCTCCCCTGTCCTCGTTCTTGTACATCCGCATCCGCATCAATCATTTTGCTCCATCGTTGTGTCTTTTTTTTTTTTCAGTTTCAGTCTACATATAGCTTTATACGTACCCATTTACTAATGTACAAACTCACCCCTACAATATATATATTTGGTTTAGCTGGAGTTTATCAGCTTTCCCCTCGGCTCTCTTCCTTTCCAATCCAATCACTTCTCTCCTCCCACTTTCATGGTCCCCACCTTTCTCCGTCTTTACGATCACACAAAAGAATCGATTTCTACTCCTCTTTTCTGTCCTTCTCTGCGGCACCGCTCTCCCTGGTCCTCATACATGGATATGTATATGAACCCTGAATGACGCACATCAAAGGGCTGGATGTATGTCGTTATCTCGTCTCGTTTTCCATCTCTCATCTTTCTTTAGATCTGCCTTTTCGTTCCCTGTCGTTTTTGGTCCGCCTTTACATTATATGGCTGGCCTACGCGCGCCATATAATCATTTGCGTCAACGATTTAACGTTCTTCGGTTTCTCGAGGTGCACTTGCGGCTTGGTTCAAATAAATAAATATATGTGTCGCAAGCACGGATTGACATTGGTAAGACGTTGCTTGGTCGGCCGGGCCGTTGTGTGATCAATAGAATGAGTGGGTTGAGCTGAATCAGGGACGACGACGGAGAGGCGTAGATGGTAAATGATGGTTGGAATTTTGAAGTGGTGTGGAACTTCAGACGCCCGGAGAAAAAGTTATAAAGAAACCGAATCAGACAATTATTTAAGTATTAGGTTATGAAAAAAATGAAGTAGAGAAAAAAAGTGGTACACAATGATATTATACGCAGAAAAAGTTGTGTTGGAATTATGATGGAGAACGGATGGGGAATTGTTTGACCTAGGCCGACGAAGAAGGGAGTACTACGAGAAGAAAACAAAACATGAAAGCCTTCCACCAGGATATATGGTGGATATCATGAAGAGAAGGAAGAAATCAAACGTACGAGCGAAAGAAAGAAAGAAAAAGAAAAAGTCCGAACTACAGTACAAACGCAATAATTTTTGTTGGAGAAAAAGGAAGAAAAAAGCGAAAACGAACAGCAAGGTCCACAAGAAAGATATCGAAGAAATCGAAAGTAAAAGAAAGAACGAAAAAGAGGAACGAAACATAAAATAAGAAAAATACAGATGTCGAAAGTACCAAGATCAAGCGAATCGCAGATAGCTATTTGACAAAAAAGGACCTCGCCCCTCTTCCCCACCCACAGCTGGGGTCACCAACTATCCTATCCAACGTCCCAGATCGCCGATCCCTCATAGCTCCGACGATTTTCATATTTATTTTGCTCCTTCTCCCCCCATCCTCCTCCTCCAACCAGGACGTGCTAAATCCTCTTCGCCGACCCCTATTCAAATTCCAAGCCAGCATTTTGATCGAATGCTCGAGGCAGCATCGTCGAATACCCAAGGAATCCGACAGTCCGAATTTACAAACGAGTCAGGATGGAATGTGACGTGACGTGGCAGCGCACGCAAGTCTCTGTGTTTGTTATAAAGGTGGGATAGTTGTTGAGTGTGTAAGTACGTATGTATGGGTGTTCGGTGCTGCAGGAGTTTGTGAACGTGAACGTGAGTCTGAGCGTGTGTGAGCGTTTATGTGGGCATGGTTCGGGCATAGGCATAGGTGCTGGATGGGTGACGGCGACGAAGATAAGGAGATGATGGTGGAGGGTGATGAGGATTTAGAGACCTGGGTAAGAGATGGCCAATTATTGGCGATGCTGGGTTGCTTGTAACGATATATATTTCATTCGTTCGCTACCTAGGCACGAGCAGCCGGAAGGTCCGCACGACTGTAAACAGAAAAAAAAAACATCAGTTTGTATGTTCGACGACCCAGACATAAGGTAATAATATGAGAAAACGAAATTAAGAAGACACCAGGTGTTGATGTACGGGCCCAGTCTCGACACCAGCAACAAATGCGGATCGAAAAGAATGAAGAAAAAAATCGAAGAAAAAATCGAAAAAAAAGAGAAAGGAATACGTACTGCCTCAACGTGAATCCTCGAATTTCCCTTCAACCAAACTATACGTATCGTTCGGCCTATCCAACCTCGTCAGTTCGACACTGAACCGCACTTCAAGTTTCATCCCCGGCGTCCTGCGATGGATCGCCATATCCCGGTCCGACCGCGCCAGAGACAGAGTCACTGGTGAAAGGGAACACCCCTGTCCAGGCAACATGACAGGGTCATAGGGCCGACACTGGAAGATGCTATGGTGCCACACAACTAGTCACCGACTATTTTGTGCAGTGGCCAATTTGGTCGGCGAAAAAATTGAAGTGTTATCTTATCTTATCTATCTCAGAAATGAGGGTCTTGCTCACAAAATATTTGACATTAGCTCGGATTAGCTGCGTTTTGCAAAGGAAGCCCAGCTGCGAGTGCAATCCTTCAGCTACACTTCTCATCGCCGTGTTTCAACCATGTTCTGGCACACGTTACAGCGGTGTTTGATTAGATTAGATTAGGTTTACCTTCCATATATGGGTAGTATTATATAAGCTGGCCAATTTTGGCTTGGTCGGATTTTATAACTCGCTCAGTTTTTATCCTATCGAAATTCTGTTTAGATGATCGATTCATAATGACAATTGAAAGCTTTCATCTAAAGGAATAACAATTCCAAGGTTTTTTGGGACCCTTATATTTTTTGCACAAAATAGTCGGTGACTAGTCGTGTGGCACCATACAAGCCCACGAGTCGAGGGCAGAGGCTCGCTAACGACGATGGAATGTTCGTTATCGAATGCCAGAGTGTTCGAGGCCCCATGAGATGACGCTGCGGCTGATGATGGGGGAGGAACACCCAACGCGAGTTTGGACGATTGCTGAGAACGTGCTAGACACATAGCTAAGGGAAGTCGTAATCCGCACTTATCGACGCCGTTGGACCGCGCCTCAACACCCATACTCTCAACCACCTTCCTGACATGGGCCATAACCTCCAGTGGTGGCCTCGTAGTAATTGTCATTTGATCCACCGAACCGTAATGGATACCCAGTTGAGCGTACGGACGAGGTGGGAACAGAATGCTGTCGCTGCTGCTGCTGCTGCTGCTGGCTGTGCTTGCGAAGACGAAGACAAAGTGAACACATAGAATGCACTGAGCCTATTGGACGACGTCGAGGTCTGTCGTTGACGTTCGCGGTGCCTGCTGCACATAGTAACACTATTCCTGCACTTAGAAACCAAGGAAAATGCAACGGGTATGGTAGCTATAGTGGGTACAGCAGAAGCTGCCGTCTTGCTACGAACAGGTGTGGGAGGTGCAGGGCGCGAAACGCTCGAAGTTGGAGTGTTAACTACCACCTGCACAGGCGGAGCAACGAAGCTCTGCGCTCATGGACGTCAAACATGCAGCTGCACCTGGTGGGAATGGCATGGACGTGGGCATCGGTGGAGATCGTAAGCTGGCGTTGGGGTTCTTGGCTATAGCTGGTACGGCAGTGGTACTGCCCTCTGGATAAACAGAGCTAATCGGTGTCTTCTGGTTCTGAGACCGGGTCCTAATGGACCTGCTAATAGGTTCAACCACAACCATAAGCGAGTTCGTTCCACTAGTATCCTTTTCCCTCTCCTCCTCTCCTTCGCCTCTGCCCTCTTCTCTCCGTCGTTCATAGTAATCCATCGTCGAATCAGGCTGAGAAACGCCCGACGCAGTGCATGGCGTAGCACTGATGCTCGGACTCCCACTTCCCTCTTTTGCGTTGGCACCGGCATCTTTGGCATCAAAGATCTTCCCCAAGCCGGTCCCATCAATGCTGGATTTCCCCTTCTCATGGCCCGTTTCTTGGGCTTTACCAACCGAAGAAGTATTCGAGTTTACTCCAGCGGAAATGCAGATACGGCGGGCAGGAGCCGGAGCCGTCGTCGCAAGTATTCCGACAGGAGCCGACACATGTACTGGTGCTGGTGTTGAAGGTAGTGCAGTCGGAACCGCAGGTGCACAATAGGCTGGCGGTGCTGCTGCTGCTGCTGCTGCTGAGCGCTGAAGCTTGGACTAGTACATTCCTTGGACATACCCCCACTCGGCTGCCTCATTTCTCGTTCCTTCGGCTCCGAATCGTATTCGACCGGGATAGTATGCTCAAATGCTCCATAGTCATTTTACTCCTTGTCGCTTTTTTCGTTAGGGGATTGGCCGGGTAGTGAGAATGTTTTGGAAGCTGTGTTAGCGTTAGAGATGGGAGCAGCAGCCCGACACCGAATGCGAACGGATCGTCTTCGCCCAGACCCAACGCAGTAGAGTGGCTGATTTCTTCTGGCCAGGACTTTCTTTGTTCTGAGGTATAGCTGAGTGAGGTTTGTTACCAGCCGGCTTGGAAACGACAGAGGGTGGAGAAGTGAGAAGCGATACAGAGGGGTCAATAATAACGCCAGTAACGGGTGACGAAGGCGAACTTTCGTAGAGGTAGGTCGGGTCGAACGGCTGCGAGTGGGCATGGGTGCAGTGGTGCAGGTCTGACCAGCGACGGCGGTGGTAAAAATCGGCGGGACGGCATTGGACGACACCGACCTCTCGCTCCTCGCCCCAGAACGACGGCTCTGCGCTCTGCAATGTAAGATTTTCATTTAGTGGATGTACCAGACACCCGAGTCGAGTTGGGAGAATAGTTTGGCTGCATCTTTTATGGTCGAACAATTCGCCTCCAGATGCGTATTCAGTATCAATATTCGAGGATCATACCGATGTATTTGTCGATTTCGCTAGCGTCGTATAGTCGGACAATGTTTGGATTTTGGAGCGTCTGTGACGGAGAAGAGAGATTAGTCAGTCAAATAAATTGTATAGAACGACGACAACGATGCGTAAAATAGAGACGAAAGAAATGGTTGTTTCATGGTAGCAAGCACACAAAGGCTGCAGCTCCCCCACATATTCTGGCGCCAAAAAACCCGCAAGTAGAGGTTTAAATAAGATAGAAATGACAAGAAGGTTTGAAATATATATATTTCCAGTAAAAATGGGAACGATAACGTCGAAAGCAAAGGGATGGCCCATGGACGTTAGGCCATACATGAAGAAAGGAAAAGATAGGAGTAAAAAAAACATACCTTTGAGACATTGGTTTCCCTCTCGATTTTGCTTAACCCCTGACGGTACTGACCACATTACCCCTCTTAATCAACTTTGCCGCGACCTCTTCTCCCCACTGACTATGCAGACCGAGCTTGACCCTTTCAAACTGGTCTGCAAGAGCAGATAGGGCCCAAAGTTGGGAATCGTACGGCGTGGACGAGCAGCCGCCTAAGCCAGGGCAGCTGGGTGCGAGCAAACGTCCAGTAAGGGTACCTGGGCAAGTGCTGCGTCGTTCGGGTTCCCGCCGGACAGATTCGAACGGTCGCTGGTTGGCTCTGTTGGTGATCCCGCTGGCTTGGAAAAAGAGCAACGGTGGCGCGTTGCTGTTGGCGTATATAGGATGAGCTTGGAGGCGCCGGTGGACTCTGTGTCGGGGGTATTGACATGGCGTTGTATGTGTGTCGTCCTCCTGCGTCGCCGATGCCGCCAGCTTGTGAGTGGGAATGACTTGAAAAATTATCTTGGGGTGCTGCAAGCAAAGTGAGCCGTTGGATGTGATAAAGATGGACCAGACATAGACTTACAATGGGCTCGAAAACCATATGATGTCTGCCGTATATTAGTGTTTTCCCCTAATTTTCGCTCCCCGCTGTCGTTTTACGATCCTCGTCCTTCCGGGAATGGTAGTATCACTCCCTTCAATCTTCTGTCCCATTTTCACGTCCTTCTTTCATCTCTCTCCGTCTCACTCCCATATCACTTTGTCCTCCATCCCCCATCAATACCCTCCAAGCTCATTTGCGTCGTTGTTTTATGTGTTTCGTTTCGTGTCATGTGCGTCCTCCGATCCTTTCATAACTCTTCTGCAATGACTTGCCCATTCAGCAATTTGACGCGTAAGATTTAGATCGAAGAAAAGAGTCGAGAAAAAGGAAACAAACAAAGTTATGGTCGGATACGAACGTACGTGATGCCAGATCGGGTTAGGGTTCGGATCAAAACCCGTGTCAAATTTCCGTCGGCCCGTCCACTTATGTTTGCCCTTCCATTGTCAGTCATCGTCCGCTCGTCGTATTAGGCCTATTCATTGCTGTTTGGTGATTTCAATACCACCTTTCATAAAGTCGACTCGTAAGATTCAAAAAACAGTGTTCCTAAGCACAGAACCTGAAGAAAACATAAAGAAAAGATTCGAGGGAGAGGAACAAAGACGAAGTACGAACGTACGCGACGCGATGTGGGATTAGGGTCCGGGGCGAAACGCGTTTCTCCTCCGCATGTTCGCGTTCGTCTTTCTCTTTCCCCCGAATCGTTCACTATCGTCCGCTGTTCGTGGTTTCAATTCGTCGCGTTTCTGGGAGTGTCGAGGTCAAGCCCCATTATATCTGTCCACCCACTGACATAAATCCCTATCGTCCCTTCCGCCCCACTTGACCCGACCTTCCTGTTGTCCGCCAACTTCCAGCTTCTGGACTCTCTTGATTAATGACTTCTCTCACACTCACATCTCTCCATTAATCCCCTCTTTTTGGTGCCAACCCACTTCACACTTCCCTTCAGGCTCTTTTCTCCGCCGTTCTCCTTTTCCTGCATCTGCGTTGTAGGGTCGATTTTCCTGTGTCCCATCGATCATTGTGTGCACCTCACTCTGTACCGTCTCTGAGCGTGTGCGTTGTTCTTCTTCGTCGCCATTCTTCCTTTTTTTCTCTATTCACCGGCACTTGCTGTCGCATTCGTGATACCCTTCCACCCGCCGTGATCAATCCCATCCCTTTCATTGTTACTTACATCCTACCTTTTTTCTATCACTCCGCTCGCCTTGCTCTCTGCTTCCATCACTTCTTCGAAGTTTACACAATTCACGCTCGTTTCTCTTTTTCTCCTGTTTATTATTGTGCGATTACATTAATTATTCCCTCTCCTCCACGTCGTCTTCGCGGTTGAGACATTTGAAAGCCGATGTACCCTACCCGGGAAAATAATGCTAGTTCGTCTTTCCTTCTTCGTCTTTTCCTCTGCCCGTTCACTGATTGCTGGTGCATCTCCACCGTCTGTTGCGGTCCATAGAAATACCTGTGTGTTGTGCATCTCTTCTGTCGGATCACCGCTGTTCGGTGCCTCGCCTCGCCTTTCCCAAAGGCCAAGGTTAGCCCTACTTTCGCTCCGTCCATGAGCGTGTATCGCACTTATTATCTATTTTTAAGACGGGCTTTCCTGCGGCTTATCATTCTCAGAACACACGAACATATTCCTCTTTTTTCTCCCTCTCGGCTCGGTATCTCCGCCACTTGTTCTCCTTCGATAATTTCTTTCTTACTCGCCTCTCTCTACTGCTCTTGGTCTTCATGTTTGAGTCTCCACCCTGTTTGCCTCTTCTATCTGCCACTTTACCTCCCTGCTCTCTCTCATATCGTGTCGTGTCGTGTCGCATCTCATCATCAAATCTTCCGCCTCTCACATTGATCCGCCTTCTCGCACTCTCTACGGCCTGCCGGCTTAACGAATCATCAAATCCCAAACCTCTCTGCGCGATATCTGCATATATATATGCGACTTGTTCAACGGGCTCCCTCCTCTCCTTGCTCTCCTTTCCCAGTTTGAGACATTCTTGTTCCATATTTCTCACCGAGTTTGAGCCTTCTTTAAATTCCAAAGGTTCCGTGGTTACGAACATTGAATGACACAAAGGAGACAGCTAAGAAGGTAAATTCGTAGACCGTAATACTTTGAATTGACTAACTCTGACGACGCGTCAACGATTGTTTTTCGACGTCCATAATTCAAAATTTCGAAAGGGTCTAGCTCGTTTATGTTGGCGAGATGCCATGCATTGTACATATTAGAAGCAAGAAGGGACGCGATGGAACGGTAGAGGTGAAAATATGAGATCTTGAGCAACATTAATGGGAAATTGCCAATAAAAATGGCACTCCTATTCCCATCGAGCCAGAAAGATAGTATCCGAATGAACCAAAAACCTGATTTAAAAGATCCTTTCAGTCGATACTTAGGTAGATTAGATTAGATAGACTAATTATAACCTTTACACGAACCTAAATTTAAGCGTGGGCACAGGCGCATGTATCGGAATCGGTGCTATGAAGGACGACGACATTGTCCTTGACCTGCTACTTGACCTGTTCTTTATCCTCCCTCGATATTAGGTTGTTTCGTAAACATGTCCGATATACCATCAACATCTGCACCTTTCTTTTCCTCTTCGAACGTCATCATCACTGGAGGATCGTTGGCGATGAATACCACCCATGTTCATACCGGGGGAAAGAGTACGTACGCATATAGCGCATACGTCCTTTACACAGAATATTATTTTCAGGTGGATATGATCGTTTGCTGGAAGCTGCCGCACCCAATGCCCTGCATAACTCTGGGCATATCGTTGATCCGCCCAAATGTCACCTTGGGACGAGGGTCGCAATCATCCAAACCCTTCTGGACTGGGTAGCAGGATCAGACGAACGAAATCGCGATAAGTTCATCACATGGGTGACCGGAGCAGCAGGAGCTGGCAAATCCGCTATCGGGAGAAGCGTTTGCGAGCGCTGCGCCGAGGAGGGAACACTGCTTGCCAGTTTTTTCTTTGGCGCGAGCGATCCCACACGGAGCCACTCAAAATCGCTCGTGCCGACAATTTCGTACCAGATATGTGCTAGAAACTCCCATTTCCGGAGGCTCGTCTCTGACTTCATCGAGTGTGATCCACTTATTTTCACCCAGTCTTTGCGTACTCAGTTCACGGCCCTTGTCATGGATCCGTTAAAGGCAAGCTATGCCAAATCACCTCAAACTGCACCCAGGTTGATTGTCCTAGATGGCCTCGACGAGTGCGTGGACCAAGCAAGCCAACGAGATATAGCGGACGCCCTACATTACGTTGTTACCACTTTCCCAATCCCACTTCGTTTCCTTGTCTTGAGCCGTCCGGAAAGCAATATATCCAACGCATTTAGTGGGACCAAGATAAACTCGACGCTGTTCAAGATATTTCTTGGAGACGAGTACCGTCCGGATGATGATATTAGGCTCTATCTATCTGACTGTTTTACAGAGCTTCGCGAAGGTCACAAATTCAAATCTTCCATCCCTCATCACTGGCCTGCTGCGGACCAGATCACCAACCTCATCTACAAGGCTTCAGGTCAATTCATCTATGCAAAGATAGTAATCGGGTATCTCAATTCTCCCCGTCATCGGCCTCATCAGCGTCTGGATGCTGTGCTTGGTCTCCGCCCTCCTTTCAAGGACCTGCCTTTCTCTGAACTCGATGCTCTTTATACACATTTATTGAATGGCACAGAAGATCCATCACTCTCTGCAGATATAATGGCATTCCTTGCCTTATATCCCACAATGGTCCCCTCAGCCATTGATCTATATCTCAATCTCGAGGATGGGACAGCAGAGATTGTGTTATCTGATCTCACGGCCATTGTACAGATGATTACAGACCCAGTTTATCCTGAACTTCAAAAAGCAGTTCTGCTTCACAAGTCCTTTGGGGACTTTCTATTTGATGCACACAGGTCAAAAGACCTTGCAAAAGGACAAGCAGAGACACGCGCGGGGCATCTTGTTCGATTGATTGAGATATTCTCAGGTCAGAACTTTCATTCTCTTAGAAAAATATACTATCATTCTGACTAGATTGTACCACTAGAGGAATATAACGGCCCACGGTGCCAGTCTGATTCCGGATACAACACTATTCTTCAGCCTTTTAAGATCAATATCTCTAGATCTGATTGTTTTGAACCCAGTTATGCAGCATTTTTCAATGCTGTAAGGAATTTCCCTATGGAACTTTACTGCAAAAGCATTTTTCGACAGCAGCTTTTGGAAGAAGTGGAGGATTATTTTCTTGCCAACCTCTTTATACTCATGTCCAATCTTGTAAGAACTTATACACATCAAGTTGTATGGGAAGCTAAATCTTTACATGGCTTTTTTTCTTTAGGAGGAGGATGGGCATCTTACAGCAGGCACCTATCATAATAATGCTCTAACATTTTACAACTTGGCCCTCTTTGAACTTCATAACCAATACAGCAATGATTGGGAGATGCATTACGTCTTTGCTAGATGCCAGCTTAAGATACCAGGCCCATATACTATTCTATCAGAAGGTCTAGGACGTGTATTTGATTTAATCCACTTCCATCTCACAATCTTGATCCCTCTCAGTGACATGGAAAAATCACTCATAATATCCAAAGCAGCAGTCCATTGTCTTACATATCTGATTGATGCTTCACTTACAGACCAAGAGGCTGAATCACACCTTCAATTACACTGGATTGATAGGAAAAAACAACAAACACGTCCCTGGAGGTGGCATAGGCGAACACCATCACACAACCTGCCAAGCAAACCTGTTCTTGTTCGCAAATACTTCTCCAGCCGTGACCGACACTCTGTCCAATTACTTCCATATGCAAAACTCATCAATGTGGATGCATGGGAAATCTTCCCTGTGCAGTCTGTCCATAAATCAACACAATGGAAATTCGGACTGTTTTATCCGGACAAGCAGTTGTGGCAGAAATACAGAGAATTCCTGAAAATTCTTCCTCAGATACTTCCACTGGCGGCCAGGTTTCCGGTACTTGTTGATCTTTGCAGAACTAAATGTTTTGCAAAAATGTCAATGATGTTCCCCCAACTCAGCCGTCAGGCACGTCGAGCAATAGCCAAGTACCTCGATCGTGTTGGGGCAGGGTCAGATGATGCTATCAATGCCTCAGGGGATGATTGAAGGTAATTCAATGTTCATACTTCATCTGTCCAATATGTACTGATACTCAATATGCAGATTCATGATGTTACCTCTTACCTTTATTCTTCCATCCCTTCTCCGCCCCCTCTCCCTTTCGTGTCATGTCCTTCCTTACCATACTTTTTTTCTCCCCTATTGTCGTCGTCGCGTCACGTAGGATTCCCCGTCCGTATTCCGCTCGCCATTTTCTCATTCACTAGTTTGTTATCATCCAAACATATTTGTCAAAACATGTTTTCGTATTTTTGTTATATGGATATTTACATTCCGACGTTTTCCGTACGTGCGTGCACACAAGATAGTTTAAATGAATCAATGATATTGATGATGAGGCCAAGATAATTTAATATACATATATAAAGTTCTGTGTCGTCATCGTCGACGCATGAAGTACCAGAAACACAGCCCTGAACCAGAGGAGAAGGGGACATGAGAGAGAGAAGAAATATAATGAGAAAGGAACAAGACAAGAAAGAGAACAAGACAAGTGAGGCGAAGGAGCATAGAGGGCTGAAGAAAATGGAAAATGGATGCAAGCGGAGAAGAGATGGAAGCGAACATAACGGGGGAAGATAGGTGCGCAAAGGAATAATATGCAAAAGGGCAGGGAGAGAGGGATGACATGCACCGAGATTTGGGATTTGAGAGCTCTAGTGACGGAATGCGAGAGAAAAGAGAGAAAATAGGCGAGAGGCGAGATGGCATGTAGAGGGTAACGGTAGGTCAACCGGTCGCCTTCGATACATTGTTAACGGGGGGATGAAAACGGACGTGAAGTGATGATGGGAGGGCAGAACGGAACAAGAGAGGGAAAGAAGTGAGCATACCAAGAGAAGCAGGCTATAATTGGGAGGAGCGAGGACAAAAGAAAAGGTATCTGATATAACAAAGCCATTGCGTCGATGCGAGGTAGCATATTTTGAGCGTGTATTCGTCTATTTCCTATTGCTCTTGGCAGTTCGTACATGGTATAAGCTCGTCAGTGGTACGAGAGGACAGAGAATGAGAGAGAGAAGAGCAGAACAAATGATGGACTCGGAGCTCGTGCACAGAGAGAAAAGAACGGAGAGGGTTGGTAACTGACAGCACAGTCGAGGAATGTGATAAGAGCGAGCGATGGGCAAGACGCACCAGTACAAACAACCAGTGCGTACACACCGTAAGTCTCTAAGAATATCCGATTTGAGTTCGGTTCGTTTCATGTTCGTCCCTCGAATCTTTCCAACACCTTCTCCAATGGCCCTACGGACGTGTATAATTCAATACTTCATATGTCGCGGTGTTGCTGAGAGCTAGAGAGACGGAAGGTGAGATGGTAGATGCACGACGTTTACAGCAGGGGAAGACAGAACAACAGGGAGAGAATAGAATGTCAATGCATAATTGTGGAAAAGGACGCCAGTAAGCGGAAGTGGGCCAATGAAATAGAAACTTTGAACGAAGAGGCAAGAGAGGGAGGGACAAAGACGGAAAAGGGGTTGCCATCCCTAAAACTTGTAACAGATTAGTGAGCAGAAAGCGAAGGATGATGCGTACCAAAAAGCCATACACACTCAGTGCGTACATCCCTCACTATAAACATGTTTCCTTCGATTCCATTCTGCTGTTTTCTATCATGTACATCCTCCGATTATTTCTTTCGCCAATAAAATCTCCGTGTAGCCATTGGACGCGTAGAATTAGCAGTGCCAAGGACGAAACTTAAAGAAATGATTTGAAAGAGAGGAAGCAGAGACAGAATAAGACGAACATACGCGATGCCATACCGGGTTATGGTTCGGATCAAAACGTTCGGGACTGTACCTTAGTCGCTTCCTTCGCCCCGCTTTTCCATCTTTACCCTTGCACCCTTCGTTCGGATCGTTCACTCATTTCCCTCCGGCATCATTTATGCATCCTATTTGCGGTCCCAGGTCCATTTCAATATTCAATTCTTCTCTTCTGCGATTGGTTATTAATTATTTCCCATTCGACTTTCTCTGTGTGGCTCCTATTCATCGATCGTATGTGTCCGTCCCCTGTCCACCTTCAAATGCTTGCACTGTCCCTGTACTCCCGTTGTTCTTCCTCTGTTTCTCCGGCCCGTTTATAATACCCTTTCACCCACTTTCCATCCCTTCTGTCACCACACTTGTCCCCGCGTCTCAAACACTTTGCTTTTCTTTTTGTTCCCTTCCCTTGCATCTTCACCCTGTTTGTTCACGCCCCCCGTCTGTCTACTGTCGTGTGCACGACTTGACTCCTCTACTCATTGATCGTCCCTTCTGTACTGCCTCCCTGCCCTCTGCCTCTTATTCCCTCCCTCTCTTTCCCTTATTTACTTTCATCAATAACTACCTTCTTCTACCTTCGCTCTGTTCCTGCCGCTTCACTCTCTCCTTGTATGCTCCCTCTCCCTGCTCCATACTTTTCTCTCCCTCTCATCCCCTTCACATCCCTGCCTTCCCAACTTTAGAACCGCCCAAATGTTTTTATGTTGTCCTTTTCCCCCCTATAGGACTAGGTTCTCCCTGCACCTCGCCTCACCTCGCTTTTTTGTTAGCTACGTGCCGCCGTCTTCACCCTAGTGACCCCTCTCGTCGCTCTCGCTCCGTTTCTGGTCAACATTCTCTTGAATGCTTTGCTGTCGTACTCATGACATCCCTGCACTCACATCGATCATCACTTCCTACTTGCCTACTTGTGGTACCCGGGTGCTCGCTTTCGCCGAACATGCTGTTCTTTTTTCGCCCTTTGTCAATTTATTTGCGACTTTGTTCTCTCCGTTTACTTCTTTCATTGGCCTTACTTCCTGGACAGTATATTGTCTATTTAGTGCGCGTCTCTTCCCCCCTTTCCCACTTCTCCCAGGCTCCTTTCCCTATTCTTCCCCGTTGCCGTCCTTGTCCTTGTACATCCGCGTCCGCATCAATGGTTTTGTTCCGTTGTATCTTTTTCCCCAATGCATACCACACCTATGTACCTTTCATTATGACGATATATGTAATCTATGGGCCAACCCGCATATCGCTTGCTGTATACCCGTTTGCTAATGTACAAATATTCCATTAATGATTTCCTCTCCTTTGCGTCTCCTGCGCTAATTCCTCTTAGCTTCATTTTTCCATCCCCGCTCCATTTTCGTTCAGTCTGAAAACGGAGAGGCGTAGGTGGTGGACGATGGGAAAGGATGTTGGAACTCAGAAGTGGGATGGAAATTTCAGACGAGTGAAAAAAAAAGTTTATAAAGAAACCGAATCGGATAATTATTAGGGTATAAAAAAGGAAGAAGTAGAAAAAAAAGGTGGTAAGTATATCATAAGCAAAAAGGAATCTATTAGAATGGTATTGATGGAAAATGGATGGCGGATTGGTTGACCTAGGCCGACGACGGAAAGTAGGGAGTACTAAAACAGAACATGAAAGTCCTCCGCCCGGATATATGACAGATATCATGAAGGGAACAAAGAAATGAAAAGGAAGAACAAGAAAAAGAAATGTCCGAACTACAGTAGGGACATGAATAATTTTGCTGGAGGGAAGGAAAGGGAGAAAAAGAAATCGAGAATGGACAGCAAGGTCCAAACAGAAATCCGGCCCCAGATATCGAAAATGTGAAAAGTGACGAAATCAAGCGCGCCGCAGAAAGCAATTCGAAAAAAAAAAAGAAACCTCGTCCGTCTTCCCCAAACACGACTGCGATCGCCAACTATCCACCGCCCCAGACCACCTATCCTTCCTAGCTGCGACGATTTTATATTGAAAATTTCCTGCTCCCTCCACCCCCACCCTCCTCCTTTTCCGACCAGGACATGCTAGAGCTTCTTCGCCGATCCCTATCCTTTCGTATATCGATCGAATACCCGAGGCAACATCATCAAATACCCAAGGAATCCAGTCTTGGGCATAGGCATAAGTACTGGATGGGTGACATAGGTGCATAGGGTGACGATGACGACGATAACGAGGTGATGGTGGAGGATGAGAGAATTTGGCAGCCTGTTAAGAGACGGCCAATTATTGGCGATGTTGGGTTGTTGGTAAGAAGATATATATTCGGTCCGCACGCCTGTAAACAGAAAAAAATCATCAGTTCGTATGTTCGATGGCCCGGACAAAAGGTAAAAACACGAGATAAAGATATTAAGAAGATAGCAGGTGTTGATGTACGAGCCCAGTCTCGACACCAGCAGAAACGTCGGATCGCAAAGAAGGAAGAAGAAAAAAAGAAGGAAAAGAGAAAAAATACCGAAGAAAAGAAAAAATAGAATACGCACTGCCTTAACTCCTCAATTTTCCATTCAACCTTCCATATCCAAACTATACATATCGTTCGGTCTATCCAACCTTGTCAGCTCGATGCTGAACCGCACTTCGAAGCTTCATCCCCAGCCTCCTGCGATGGATCGCCATATGCCGGTCAGACCGCGCCAGAGACAGAGACACTGGTGGAAGGGAATGCCTCCTGTCCAGGCGATATAATAGATAGGATTCACGACCGAACATCCTACAAGCCCACCAGTCGAGGGCAGAGGCTCACAATCGACGGCGTAATGTTCGTCATCGAATGACAGTGTGTTCGAGGCCCCATAAGATGATGATGCTCCTGATGTGGGAGGAACACACGACGCGACTTTGTACGGTTGCTGAGAACGTGCCAGACGGAGAGGGAAGCGGTAAGCCGCGCTTATCAACACCGTTAGGGGCTGCACTACTCATCATGGTGATCACAGCCAACCCTGCTAATTTTCCATTTCGTGTCCTTCAGCAGCAGAACCAGACGAAACGATGACTGCATATCCCCTCTGCTTCTTCACCCTAACACATCTAACCTCCTACTCGCTCTCCATCTGCGCCTCAACACCTATACCCCCAAGCACCTCCGGCGGTGGCCTTGTAATGATTGTCGTTTGATCCACCGCACCGTGATGGACACACAGCTCACTATAAGGATGAGGTGGGACAGCATTCTGCTGCTGCTGTTGCTTCTGCTGTGCCCGTGACGACGACGACGACGAATTAAACCCATGAAAGCACCGAGCTTGTTTGACGACATCGACGTCTGTCGTTGAGGTTCGCAGTCCCTGCTGCCAGCGGTAACGCTATTCCTGAACCTAGGAACAAAGGAAGATGTAAGCAGCCGTCTCGCTGCGAATAGGTGTGGGAGGTGCAGGGAGCGAAACACGCGAAGTTGGAGTGGTAACCACCACCTGAACAGGAGGAGCAACGAGGTTCTGCTATTCCTATCCATCCTCCTTGCCAGGTTGGTTGACAGTGAAGCAGAGTGTAATAGCGACGCAGCCGCGTCCGAGTTCATGGACGTCGAACGTGCTGCTGCACCAGGTGGGAATTCCATGGAGGTGGGTATTGGTGAGGGTGGTAAACTCGCGCTGGCGTTCTTGGTTGTAGCTGGTACGGCGGTGGTAGTACCCTCGAAATAGACAGAACTATTGGATGTCTTCTGGTTCCGAAACCAACTCTTAACGGACCTGCTGAGAAGCTCAACCACACCCGTAAGTGCGTTCCTCCTTCCACGTGTACCCCGTTCCCTCTCCTTCTCCTCCTCCTTCGTCTTTTCCCTCTTCTCCCCATCACTCGTCGCAGGTTTCGACGAATCAGGCTGAGAAGCGCCCGATGCAGTGCTGGGCGTAGCACTGATGCTCGAACTGCCACTTCCCTCTTTCGCGTTGGCACCAGCATCTTTGCCACCGAAGACCTTCCCCAAGCCGGTCCTATCGATGCTCGACTTCCTCTTGTTAAGGCCCGCCCCTTGGGCTTCACCAACTGAGGAAGTATTCGCGTTTGCTCCAGCAAAAACCGCAGATACGGCGTGGCAGGAACAGCCGGAGCCGTCGCAGCTGGGACCTGGATAGGAGGGACCGACACAGGCGCTGGTGCTGGGGGTGGGGGTGGTGCACGATAAGTTGTTGATGGTCCTGGCACTGCTGCTGGGGAAGGCAGGCCGGTAATCGAACGGGTGAGAGGTTGTTGGGAGTCGTTTTAGCATTCGAAGTCAAAGGAGCTCCGACACCGAATGCGAACGGATCGTCCTCGCTCAGACCCAAAGCAGCGGGGCTGGCAAACTTCTTTTGGCCAGGCCTTCTTTGTTCTGTGGTGTAGCTGGCTGAGGTTGATTACCAACCAGCTTATAAGCGACAGACGGTGACGGAGAAGAGAGGAGCGATACAGAAGGGTCGATAGGAACGCCTGTAACGGGTGATGAAGGCGAACTTTGGTAGGGGTAGGTTAGGTCGAACGGTTACGAGTGGGCGTGGGCGTGCTGGTGCTAGTGCTGGTCTGACCAGCGACGGCGGTGGTAATGATCGGTGGGACGGCATTGAACGACGCCGCCCTCTCGCTCCTCGCCCCCGAACGATGGCTCTGCGCTCTGTGATGCATGATTTTCTGTTGATAAATGCACCAGACACCCGAGCTAAGTTGGGAGAATAACCTTGCTGCATTTTTTTCGCGAGGATATGGTCGAACAGCTCGCCTCCAGAGCCGTATTCGAGGATGATACAGATGTATTTGTCGGTTTCGATGACGTCGTATAGTCGGACGATTTGACCGTCTGCGAATGGAGAAGGAAAAATAGTCAGTAAAATGATTTTGTGAAGAACGATGGCAGCGATGCGTAAGACAGAAAAGAGAAACGAAACGAAAAGATTGTTTGAAGGTAGAAAGCGAACATATGCTGTGGCCCCTCTTCCACGAATACTGGCGCCAGCAAAACGCGAAAATGGAGGATAGAAAAAACAGAGCCAACGGAAAAACCTTGATTCGCAGTGAACGCAAGAAGATGGCCTTTGGGCGCCGGCCTTGGACCATCCACGAGAAAAGGAAAAGATAGGAGTAAAAAAAACATACATCGATTTCCCTCAATTTTGCGTAACCTGACGGTACTCTCCATATTTCTCCTCCTAATCAACTCCTCTCCCCATTCTATGCAGACCGAGCTTGACCCTTCCAAACTCGCCCTCTCCCAGGGTGCGCAGGAGCAAATAGGGCCTAAACTTGTGAATCGTACGGCTTGGATGGGCAGCCACGTACGCTAGGGCAGCTGGGTGTGCGTAAACGTCCAGTATGGATACCTGAGCAAGTACTGCTGAATTGACACGAGTTGGGATGTGGGGTTGCCGGTTGGCTCTGTTGGTGATCACGACGGTCCGAGGAGTGGCGCGTTTCTGTTGGCATCTATAGGATGAGCTTGGAGGCGCTGGTGGGCTCTGTGTCGGGGGTGTTGGCATGGCGTGTGTCCTCCATGTGCGTCGCCGCCGCCGCCGCCTCCAGCTTGTGAGTGAGAACGACTTGAAGAAGAGTATTTGGATGCTGCGAGCGAGGTGAGCCGTTGGGAGTGATAGAGATGGACCAAATACTGACTTGCACGAAAACAAAGCATTATCATTCCGTCCCTTTTTCACTTCCTTCTTTCATCTCTGTCCTGCATCCCCCATCAATAATAATATGCTCCATTTCCGCCGTTGTGTTATGCGTTTCGTTTCATTTAATGAAGGCCCTCCGATCCTTTCATAAATCCTCTCTAGTGGCTCCCCCATTCACGCGTAGGGTTCAGATCGAAGAAAAGAGTTGAAGAAAAAGAAAGAACGAGAGAAACCTATGGTCGGATGACCGATACGTTGAACGTAAACCATGGTATGTTGGGTTAGGGTTCGGATCAAAACCCGTGTCATTCCGTGACCCTGTCGGATCGTCCACCTCATGTCTGTCCTCCCATCGTCTGTTCGTCGTATGAGTCCTATTCATCGATAATATACGTTCTCTTTGTTTCTGTAAACGTACACCCCGCTTTAAGCGTGCTTTGGTCCCTGGTCAGTGGTGTTTTGAACATTTGTCGTTCATCGGCGTCATTTCTCTCTGCAGTCTGGGTGTGTGGTCTTTTTACTGTGTTAACGTTGCTACTCTATTGGTGCTTTCTCCACCCGATTCTCGTTCTCTATCCGTCTCTAGTACTTTATTTCTAAACGTGTTTGGGGTCGCTCGTTCGTGCCATTCCTTGATGTCGGCAAGCTCCTGGCATATTTTTGCAAGTTATCTGTATTGCAAGTGTGTATTTTATATATATACAAGGCATGCGCCTCGCTTCGCTCTGGCACCAAAAATATAAATAAAATTTGGAAAGCATATGGGTTGCAAATGGGAAGGAGGAACTCAGGAATTAGAGCATAGCCGTAAATCGTAGGCATCAAAATGATACCAAAATCAAAGATAAGATAAGATGACACTAAAAAGCATGATAATATCTGTAGTTCCAAATTTGGCGAGGTAAAATGGAGAGATGGAGGACAAAGGATGGAATATGTCGAGAGCAACAAAAAATACGTCATCAAGATGAGAAAAGGGGTGAAAAGAACAATAAGATTTACCTAAAGAGGTGCAAAAACAAACACGTACTATGATGCGCCGTTTTATGATGCGCCGTTAGTCTTGATTCGTGAAGGGTCCCATACAAAAGCTGGTAGAAGGTCTAGTACTAGTAGGACGAAATGGTACTTTGGTGGATTCGCATCGTGATATATATCAGAAGGTCATGTAAGCAAAGGGTCCCAGTTCCTACGATGCATCTTGTGGGACCATACAATTAATGATACTATGGAATTATACAACGCACCCGAGGTGTTTAATATTGGAAGTATTCGTCCTTTAAAGCGAGTAAGAAATTGACATCAGATTATAGCCTATAACTTTTGATGCATCATTTGATACACTGTAGAACGGACAACAACTTGATGGAAACAGAGACGAGAAATTTTCGTAATAGCACATACGGTCAAGTCAGATATTTAGAGGACTTCTACATGCTCGAATTACTTCGAGATAGTACTCTATGAGTGGTCTACGAGAAAAACAAATTCGGAAAATGAATTGCATCCCTGAAAAAACGACTACACCATGCTGCTGGGTTGCAAGGCACTGAGCGCAATGATGGTTGATGCATAGGCCTTGAGTCTGACGGTTGTGAACTACTGAGTGTATGTGTTTGATTGCGGGCCAGGGAACAAGGAGATCATCCTCCACAGTTATCGACAATCAGTGTCCGTAGTGAGCTTGGAATATTTGGATTGCGATATATATCATAAGATGAGCAATGAGTTCCGGTTCCTATGATACATCGTGCGTAATCATACTCGTAGAGAAGTTAATAACGGAAGTATCTGTCCTTTGGTGGCAAGTAATTGAATTATTCCTTAGCGAGCTTTAAGTCGGTACCCGGGAACAAACAGCATAATCCCATGAGATCAATATAAATATTAGCTCGAGGAAGCATTGGGAAATCGTACATAAGATCACAAAAAGCCCACAGGTCTCGCTACAAGCCCACATAAAGCTCGATATGTCTTCCTTGGACGACATTTTCCCTCTATCTTTGCAGAAATCATCCATCAGCGCCAACCTCAACTCTACTCTTTTGTTTCTATACTTATCAGGTAGAGGACCTTCTGGCAATTATAAAAGGCGATTACTGATGGAAAGACTACAGGGGGTTATTTTGGGTTTTACTTCTTTGCAATTCGAGTCTATAGTACGTCAGGTACACCAGAACTGAGCATAAATCTGACCACTAGCTTTCACATAGCATCGAAATCCCACTCCAGAAGCTTTATTTCCTACACTCTCACCCTTCTTGTTGCTATCACAGCATCACAGGTGGTCGTGGATTGGTATTCAACAACCATATCCTTCGTCATTTCCTCGACTAATGTCAACGATATATTTCTCACGAGTAATGGCTTCGGGCCCCTCATCAATCCCGCGTTGAACATTCTACCAGCAGTGTTATTCGCAATAGGTCAAACTCTTGCAGACGCCTTGCTGGTAAATATAACTAATTCACTTCATAACGGGCTTACTGCTAACATTTTCCGCTCTAGATTTGGCGCTGCTGGCATATTCTAGTACAACGTCGATATCTCCGAATAGCACTTGCCTGTCTATTCGTGGCTGAAATAGGTGTGTTTACTCTGTTCCACATTGGAATATGGCTACTCAAATATCTTCCAGTCATAACAGCCACAGGCATTGTCACAAACGCGCTGATCAATACCCTTCCAAGCTTTAATACAGACCAATTTGCACGGAAGAATAATATCATACAGGGAACCGTCAGCTGCGTCACAGCCGCGATGAGCGTCATAGCAACGCTAGTGATTGGGTCCCACATTTATTTCTCGACAAAACTGCAAATACGTGCTCGGAGGCGATATGCGCATATCATAGATATCATAATCCAATCCTCCGCGTTATATTCCCTTTCGAATATCTCTCAAGGTGCATTGGATTTGATGGACTCAGGAAATTTCTCCGGGACGTGGCAAAACACAGTCGAGAACGGACTGTCATATACGAATGGTATCTTGGTGATTATAACGGTATGATACTCTGCTGAGTGATCCTGTTTCTTCTATCATGTCTCATTTGACCTCAATATTGTGCCCAGGCATTTGCACCCACACTCATGGTTGCTCGTCTATCACTACACAAAGACAAATATGTGGATAATTCAGTGACAGACCTAACTTCGAATATTGAGGAGGCAGTACTCAAGAACTACCCGTAAAGCGAAGCAAAGAGAGAGGGGAAGAAGTGAACGGACCAAGAGAAACAGGCTAGAATTGGGAGGCGCGAGGACAAAAGAAAAGAAATCGTATCTGATATAACATAGCCATTGCGTCAATCCAAGATAGCATATTTTGAGCGTGTATTCGTCTATTTCCGGTTGCTCTTGGCAATCGTACATGGTATCAGCTCGTCAGTTGTACGAGAGGATGGAGAGGTTTGGAGAGGCAGAGAGTGAGCGAGAAAAGGACGGAAAAAACAATGGACTCGGAGCTCATACACAGTGGGAAAAGAACGGAGGGTTAGTGACTGATAGCACAGTAGAGGAATGTGATAAGAACGAGCGACGGGCAAGACACACTAGTACAAACACTCGTACACGCCGTAGGTCGCTAAGAATATTTCCTTCCATTCGATTTGAGTTCGGTTCGTTTCATGTTCGTCCTTGAATCTTTCCACTACCTTCTCCAGTGGCCCTACGGACGTGTATCATTCAGTACTTCAGATGCCGAGGTGGTGCCGGGAGTTCGAGAGACAGAAGGCAAGATGGGAGGTACACGACGGTTACTGTAGGGTAAGAGAGAACAACAGGGAGAGAATAGAATGCCAATGCATAATTGTGGCAAAGGACGCCAGTAAGCGGAAGTGGGCCCATGAGATAGAAACTTTAAACGAAGACCCAGGAGAGATAGAGGCAATGACGGAGAATCGAGAAAGGGTTGCCATCCCTAGAATTTGTAACAGATCAGCGTGCAGAAAGCGAAGGACGAGACGTACCAAAAAGCCATACGAACTCAGTGTGTACATCCCTCGCTATAAACATTGTGTCCTTTAATTCCATCCCGCTATTTTCAATCATGTACGCCCTTCCATTATTGATTTCTCGGGTGAAACCTCCGTATAGAAACTGGATGCGTAGAATTAGTAATTTCAAGGACGAAACTTGAAGAAAAGATTTGAGGGAGAGGAAGGAGAGACAAAATAATGACGAACATACGCGATGCCATATCGGGTTAGGGCTCGGATCAAAACGTTCGGGACCGTACCTTAGCCCCTTCCCCGCTTTTCCATCTTCACACTTGCTGTCGTGTGCATGACTGGGCTCCTATCCGGTCATAGTCCCTTCTGCACTGCCCTCCCTCTCCCTTCCGTGATGCAGGGCCGTTCAATGCTGTCCGATTTCATCGTGTTGCATTCCTTCCCTTCCTATCCACTGCTTTCATAATCACCTAAATGTTTTAGCGGTGTCAATTATCTTTTCCTTCCTTCTCTCGCTGTATTCCTTTGATCTTTGCAACATGGAGAGATTATCGAACGACATAAATCGTAAGATTACGTCCTTTCTGCGCCTCGCCTCGATTTTCTTGTTTACCCTTTGCTTTTGTGTTCACCCCACTCGTCGTTCTCGCCCAATCTCTGGTGAACTGTCTCTTGAACGCGCTGTTGTCGCACTCATGATATCCTGCACACACCTCGATCAATGCCTTCCCATTTGCAGTATCCGTGGGCTCACGTTCACCAGAACACCCTCTTATTTTCTTCCACCCCTTGTCAACTTACTTGCGACTCGTCTTCCTTCTCTTCTTCGTCAATTTCTTTCCCATTCGCCTCGCCTTTTTATATCTCTTCTCTCGGTCGCGCCTCTTCACACTTCCCTCAGGTTCTTCTCGCTTTCCTCCAAGCCCTCGTCCTTGTACATCCGCATCCGCATCAATCATTTTGCTCCATCGTTATCTTTTCTTCCAGTTCCAGTTTACATATTGCTTTATCCGTACCCATTCACTAATGTACAAGACACTTTTTTCACAATAGATACCTTTTGGTTTGGCTTATCAGCTCTTCGGCTCTCTCTCCAATCACGTCTCTCTCTTTCATGGTCCCCACGTTTCTCCGTCTTCATGATCACGCTAACGAATCAATTTTTACTCCTCTTTTCCGTCCTTCTCTGCGGCACCGCTCTCCCTGATCCTCATACATGCATATGCATATGAACACTGAACGATGCACATCAAAGGGCAGGATGTATGTCGTTATATTGTCTCGTTCTTCATCTCTCATCTTTCTTTAGATCTGACTTTTCGTTCCCTGCTGTCTTTCGCCCGCCCCCACCCTATCCGGCTGGCCCACGCACCGTCATACAATCATTTGCGCCAAAGACTCGATGTCCTTCTGTTTCTCAAGGTGAACTTGTAACTTGGTTCGAATAAGGATATATATATACGTCGCAGGCGCCGATTGGCATTGGCAAGACGTTGGTTAGGTTATCGTGATCAGCAGAGTGAGTCGAGTTAGGGACAACGACGGAGAGGCATAGGTAGTTGGAACTTGGAAGTGGTGTGGAATTTCAGACAAGTGAAAAATAAGTTTATAAAGAAGCCAAATCAGACAATTATTTAAATATTAGGTTATGAAAAAAAAGCAGAAAAAAAGGTAGCAAGTGTATTATACGCAAAGAGGAATCGTGTTGGAATGATGATGGTGACGATGATGATGGCGGTTTGACCTAGGCCGACGACGGAAAGTAGGGAGTACTACGGGAAGAAAACAGAACATGAAAACCTTCCGCCCTGATTTATGGTAGATATCATGAGAACAAAGAAATGGAGCATATACGAGAGAGAGAAGAGAAAGAAAAAAGTCAAGTCCGAACTACAGTACAGACACGAGTAATTTTTCTTAGAGGAGAGGAAGGAAGGAAAAAAAGAAACAAAAACAGAGAACAGACAGCAAGGTCCACAAGAAAAAAAATCAAAGACATATTGAAAAAAGAAAAAGAAAGATAAAGAAAGATAGAAAAAGAAAAGAAAAAGAAAAAGAGAAGCGAAGCGAAACATGAGAAAACACACAAAAAGGGAGAAATACAGACTGGAAAACAAAAATCCGGCCCCAGATATCAAAAAACACCGAGATCAAGCACGTCGCAGAAAGCAAATGAAAAAAAAGAAACCTCGACCGTCCACGACTGCGATCACCAGCTATCTACTGCACCAGATCACCTATCCCTCCTAGCTCCGACGATTTTATATTCATTTTTCTCCTTCCACCCCCATCCAGGACATCCTTCGTATATCGATCGAATCCCCGAGGCAATATCGTTGAATACTCAAAGAATCCGTCAGTCCGAAGTTACAAAACGGAATTGACGTGGCAGCGCAGGCAAGTCTATGTATTTGTTATAAAAGTGGGGTAGTTATGGCGATTGTTGAGGGTGTGAGTGTGTATATGTGCGTGTTCGACGCTGCAGGAGTTTGTGAATGTGAACGTGAGTCTGAATATGCGTGAGCGTTTATACGGGCATGGTTCGGGCATAGGCATAGGTGCTGGATGGGTGACGACGACAAAGATAAGGAGGTGATGGTGGAGGGTGATGAGGATTTAAAAACCTGGGTAAGAGATGGCTAATTATTGGCGATGCTGAGTTGCTTGTAACGATATATATTCCATTCGTTCGCTACCTAGGCACGAGCAGCCGAAAGGTCCGCACGGCTATAAACAGAAAAAAAAACATCAGTTTGTATGTTCGATGACCCAGACATAAGGTAATAATATGAGAAAACGAAATTAAGAAAATGCCAGGTGTTGATGTACGAGCCCAGTATCGACACCAGCAAAAAATGCGGATCGAAAAGACTGAAGAAAAAAATCGAAGAGAAAAATCGAAGAAAAAAGAGAAAAGAATACGTACTGCCTCAACATAAATACTTGAATCTCCATTCAACCAAACTATACGTATCGTTCGGCCTATCCAACCTCGTCAGCTCGACGCTGAACCGCACTTTAAGCTTCATCCCCAGCGTCCTGCGATGGATCGCCATATCCCGATCCGACCGCGCCAGAGACAGAGTCACTGGTGAAAGGGAACACCCCAGTCCAGGCGACATGACAGGGGTCATAGGGCCGACGCTGGAAGATGCTACAAGCCCAAGAGTCGAGGGCAGAGACTCGCTAACGACGATGGAATGTTCGTTATCGAATGCCAGTGTGTTCGAGGCCCCGTGAGATAACGCTGCGGCTGATGATGGGGGAGGAACACCCAACGCGACTTTGGACGATTGGTGAGAACGTGCTAGACACATAGGGAAGTCGTAATCCGCACTTATCGACGCCGTTGGACTGCGCCTCAACACCCATACTCTCAACCACCTTCCTGACATGGGCCATAACCTCCAGTGGTGGCCTCGTAGTAATTGTCATTTGATCCACCGCACCGTAATGGATACCCAGTTGAGCGTACGGATGAGGTGGGAATAGAATGCTGTCGCTGCTGCTGTGGCTGGCTGTGCTTGCGAAGACGAAGACAAAGTGAACACATAGAATGCACTGAGCCTGTTCGACGACGTCGAGGTCTGTCGTTGACGTTCGCGGTGCCTGCTGCCCATAGTAACATTATTCCTGCGCCTAGAAACCAGGGAGGATGCAACGGGTGTGGTAGCTATAGTGGGTACAGCAGCAGCCGTCGTCTTGCTGCGAACAGGTGTGGGAGGTGCAGGGCACGAAACGCTCGAAGTTGGAGTGGTAACTACCACCTGAACAGGAGGAGCAACGAACCTCTGCGCTCATGGACGTCGGACGTGCAGCTGCACCTGGTGGGAATGACATGGACGTGGGCATTGATGGGGGTTGTAAACTCGCGTTGACGTTCTTGGCTATAGCTGGTACGGGTACGGCGGGAGTGGTGCCCTCGGGATACAGAGCTAACTGGCGTCTTCTGGTCCCGAGACCGACTCCTAATGGACCTGCTGAGAGGCTCAACCATACCGCTAAGGGTGCTCCTCCTCCCACTTGTACCTTTTTTCCTCCTCCTCCTCTTCTCCTTCCTCTTCTCTCCTGTCTCTGCCCTCTTCTCTCCGTCGTTCGCAGTAATCCATAGACGAATCACTCTGAGAAACGCCCAATGCAGTACATGACGTAGCAATGATGCTCGGCCTTCCACTGCCCCCCTTCGCGCTGGCCCCAGCATCTTTGCCACCGAAAATCTTGCCCAACCCGATCCTATCGATGCTCGATTTCCTCTTGTGGTCTGTTCCTTGGGCACTACCAACCAACGAAGTTCGAGCCTGCTCCAGCGGAAACGTCAGATACGGGCGTGGCAGGAACAGCCGAAGCCGTCGTAGCTGGGATCTGAACAGGAGGAACAGACACTGGTGCTGGTGCTGGTGCTGGTGCTGGTGCTTGGGATGATGCACTCGGAACAGCGGGCGCACGATAAGCTGTCGGCGGTCCTGGGACTGCTGCAGCCTGCTGCAGGAGGCAGACCAGGCACGGCCTTCTCATCCGTAGAACTCTGTTTGTGCTCCACTCCTTGCGCCTACCCCCACTCGGCTGTCTCTTTCCTCGTTCCTTCGGCTCCGATTTGTATTCGACCTGGATGGTATGTCTGAACGCTTCATGGGCTTTCGTTCTCTTTGTGACTTTTATCTCCAGGGGATCGATCGGGTTGTGAGAGGGTATTGGAAGCCACGTTAGCATTGGCGGTGGAAGCAGCAGCCCAGACACCGAATGCGAATGGATCGTCTTCGCTCAGACCCAAAGCAGCAGGGCTGGCGAAGTTCTTCTGGCCAGCGCTTTCCTTGTTCTGCAGTGTAGCTGGCTGAGGTTGGTTACCAGCCGGCTAGGAAACGATGGAGGGTGGAGAAGTGAGGAAAGATACAGAGGGGTCGATAGGAACGCCAGTAACGGGTAACGAAGGCGAGTTCTCGTAGAGGTATTCAGATTGGGTCAAACGGTTGCGAATGGGCATGGATGCGGTGGTGCTGGTCTAACCAGCGATGGCGGTGGTAACAATCGGCGGGACAACATTGGACGACCCCGACCTCTCGCTCCTCGCCTCTTGACGATGGCTCTGTGCTCTAAAAGGTATCGGAGCCACGTTCGCATTGCCGCTGCCCCATGATGCTACTCCATCGCGTGCTTCTCCAAATTGCGAGGCTCGATTTTCTTTTTGGCGGATGTACCAGACAGCCGAGATGAGTCGGGGAAAGAGTTTGGCTGCAACTTTTTCGCGCAGGTATTGGTGCGCGAGGATGTGGTCGAATAGCTTGCCTCCGGAGACCCATTCGAGAATTATGCCGATGTATTAGTCGGTTTAAATAGCGTCGTATAGTGGGACTATTTGAGCATCTGCGAATGGAGCAGGAGGATTGGTTAGTAAAACAATTTGCAAAGAAACAACGCAAGTTGGTGCGTAAATGGAAAAAATTGCACCAAGGGAACAAAGGCCGCAGCTCCAATACTGGCGCCAGAAAACAAGCAAATAGAGGTATAGGACAAAAGGAATTTTAAAAATTGTTCGCGGTTGATAGCGTTGAACGCGAGAGGATGGCCCATACAAGAAAGGAAAGGATAAAGTAAGAAACATACCTCCAAAACGCCGATATCCTTGCAGACCGTGCTTGAACTTCTCAAACTCGCCCTCTCCCAGAGTCTGCAGGAGCAGATACGGCCTAAACTTGGGAATCGTACAGCGTGGATGAATAGCCGCCTAAGTTAGGGCAGCTGGATGAACGTAACCGTACGGTATGGGTACCTGGACAAGTGCTACTGCGTTCGGGTTCCCGTTGGACTGGTTCGAGTTGGTGTGTGCGGTCGCTGGCTGGATCTGTTGGTGATCCCGCTGGCCCGAAGAGAGGCGCATTCCTGTTGGCATCTATAGGATGAGCTTGGAGGCGTTGGTGGGCTCTGTGTCGGGAGTATTGTCATGGCGGTGTATGTGTGTCGTCCTCCTGCCTCGCCGCCACCACCAGCTCGTGAGTGGGAATGACTTGAAGAAGAATATTGGCCGCCAGTGCAAGCGAAGTGGACCGGTAAGAGTGATAAGATGAACTAGAGACGGACATCCAAGGCGCTCGAAAGTTCCATGTCTCTCAGCAACTCTCCCATCCTTTGTTCCCCGTTGTCACTTCACGATTCTCGTCCTTCCAGAAATAGCTTTCACGTCCTTCTCCATTCTCTTCGTTGCGTCATGCGTTTCGTGTACGTCCTCCGACGCTTTCGTATCTCTTCTGTGATGACTCGCCCGTTCAGAAACCTGACGCGTAGGATTCAAATCGAAAGAAAAGAGCCGAGGATAAAGAATGACAGAGACAAAGTTATGGTCGGATACGAACGTACATGATGCCATGTCGGGTTAGGGTTCGGATCAAAACCCGTGTCTTTCCGTCGGACCGTTCATTCATGTCTGTCCGTTCATCATCTATTTGTCGTACATATGAATCTTATTCGTCGCTGTTTGGTAATTGTGATCCAATGCGACCCTGTGCGTGCCGTTTCTTCATGTTCTCTTTTCTTTCGTAAAGGTTCACCTCGCTCTAAATGTGCTCCGGTCTCTGCTCGATGGTATCTTGAGCCTTTGTCGTTCATCGGCTGCGTTACCGCCCTCATTCTCACCTTTTCCCCGTCGCTGGTTCAATAATTGGTCTCCTGAACGTGTAGGTGTCGCTCGTCTGTTCCTCTGTGTTGGCTCGCTTGTCTTCAATGATAGTCCTCTCTCCCCTTTAATCACTTCTTTCTTATTTGCGTCGCCCTCGCCCTCATTCTTGTATCTGTACGGCCGTATCCGCATCTAAATCAATATTTTCCCTCCCTGTACCGTCTCTTTCTCTTGTTACTTTTTATCAAGACGTTACATAGAATCTGCGGCTGGCAGTCCAGCACCTTCGTGTGTTATTTGTGGTTTCCTTTCATATCTATTTTTCTATCCTTGCTCTGTCGCTTCCGTTTGTGCTCTGTCTGTGGATTCAACCAAAGACATTATTTTTAGCGTCCTAAATTTGACACGACTAATTATAAGTTCAACGCGCTTTTGGACAGATTTAACAGTGGAAACTGCGCACGTGTATTCGGCAATGTGATTCACCGTGAGGCAGTGAAGGACAATGATTGCCCTTGACCGGTCTTGACCTGCTACTTGACCCTGTTCTTTATCCTCCCTCGCAAGTCGTTTCTCAGACATGTCTGAAATACCACCATCTGCCACACCTTTCTTTGCCTCTTCGAACGTCATCATCACTGGAGGATCGTTGACGATGGATAACAGTTCGACCCATATCCACACTGGGGAGAAGAGTAAGTATGCCCCGCCATATAGCGCACACATCTTCTATATGCAATATTATTTTTCAGGTGGATACGATCGTTTAGTTGCAGCTGTCGCACCCAATGCCCTGCACGACTCAGGTCACATTGTCGATCCTCCGAAATGTCACCCAGGCACGAGGGTTGCGATCATCCAAACACTCGTAGACTGGGTAGCAGGATCGGATGTACAAAACCGCGATAAATTCATCACATGGGTAACCGGAGGCGCAGGGGCTGGCAAATCCGCTATCGGAAGAAGCATTTGCGAACGCTGCGCCGAGGAGGGAACATTGCTCGCCAGTTTTTTCTTTGGCGCGAACGATTCAACGCGGAATAACTCCAAATCCCTCGCACCAACAATCTCGTATCAGATCTGTGCTTTAAGCCCGCATATACGCAGGCTCGTGTCCGATTTCATCGACTTCGACCCGCTCATTTTTACGCGGTCTTTGCTGACCCAATTTAAATCGCTCGTCATGGACCCGCTATTGGCAAACTATGCCAATTCCCCACAAGGCGCACCCAAGCTAATTGTTGTGGATGGTCTAGACGAGTGCGTAGACCCGCCGAGCCAACGGGATATATTGGATGTTTTACATTATGTCGTCACCACTTCCCCAATACCGGTTCGCATTCTTGTCTTGAGCCGTCCGGAGACCAATATATCCACCACATTTAATTCGCTAAAGTTGAATTCAACATTATTCAAAGTATTCTTGGGAGATGACTATAGTTCGCGTGATGATATTCGGCACTATCTCTGCGATAAATTTGCCGAGCTTCGCGAAGGACACATATTCAGGGCTTCCATAACTTCCTCTTGGCCGACTGAGGACCGGATCAGAAATCTCGTTGACAAATCTTCCGGCCAGTTTGTGTATGCAAAGATAGTCATTGGATATCTCAATTCTCCCCGTCATCGGCCTCATCAGCGTCTGGATGCTGTGCTTGGCCTCCGCCCTCCTTTCAAAGGCCTTCCTTTCTCCGAACTTGATGCTCTGTACACCCACCTACTGAAGAGCACAGAAGAACCATTACTCTCTGCAGATATAATGGCATTCCTTGCCTTATATGATGAGATCACTCCCTCTGTCATTGATGTATATCTCAATCTCGAGGATGGGGCAGCAGAGGTTGTGTTGTCTGATCTCACGGCCATTGTACAGATGGATAATCAAATAGCAGTTCTGCTTCACAAATCCTTTGGAGACTTTCTATTTGATGCACACAGGTCAAAAGACCTTGCAAAAAATAGAGCAGAGACACATGCAGGGCATCTTGTCCAATTAATTGATATTTTCTCAGGTCAGAACCTTCATCATCTCAGAAAAGTGTACTGTCATTCTCACTATATTATACTGCTAGAGGGATACAATGACTCACGATGCCCATCTGATCCAGAAGGCAGAACTATACTCATGCCTTTTTATTTGAAAATCCCAAGATATGAATGGTTTGAATGCAGCTATTCAGAATTTTTTATTGCCATGAGCAATTTCCCAATGGAGTTTTACTGCAAAAGTCTTTTTCATCAGCAGCATTGGGAAAGAGTGGAAAATGATTTTCTTCGCAGCCTATTTAGAATCATGTTTGATCTTGTAAGGACTTCTACATTTTGATTTGTCTAAATCTTTACATGCCTTTCTTTCTTTAGAAGGCAGATGAACATCTTGCAGCAGGCATCTATCACAACCATGCTCTGACATTTTTCAACTTGGCCCTCTTTGAACTTCATAACCAATACAGCAATGATTGGGAGGTGCATTACATCTTTGCTGTGTGCCACCTTGAGATACGTCGGTATGTGCATGATTTTTCACCAAAAGGTCTAGGAAGTGCATTTTATAACATTGGATTCCATCCCACATTCTCGATCTCTCTCGGTGATGATGAGAAATCACTCATAATATCCAAGGCGGCAGTATATCGTCTTACCTTTTTGGTTGATACTTCACTCACAAACCAAGAGGCTGAATTACACCTTCAATTACATTGGGTTGATAGGAAAAAACGACAGACACGTCCCTGGAAGTGGCATAGGCGAACATCATCACACAACCTGACAAACAAACTTTGTTTTTTTCTTCCAAATGACTGGGGAAATCCTCCTCTACGTTTATTTCCATACACAGAGATCCTTTATACAATTAACCCAAGAATCTTCCCGCTGCAATCCATCCAGGAACCGACAAAATTAATGCTCAAACGAGGTAAACCAGACCAACAGTTGTGGGAGAAATACATGATGTTCCTGGAGGTTCTTCCTCAGATACTTCCACTGGCGGCCAAGTTTCCTGTACTTGTTGATCTTTGCAGAACTAAATGTTTTGCAAAGATGTCAATGTTCTTCCCCCAACTCAGCTGTCAGGCCCGTCGAGCAATGAATGCTTACCTTGATCGAGTCGGGGCTGGGTTGGACGATGATATCCATGCTGCATGCCAAGCTGACTAAACGTAATTGTAATTACATTTGTGCGTCTTTCAGTGAATATTTACTGATACTCTGTATGCAGATTCATGACATTACCTCTTACCTTCATCTTTCCGTCCTCGCTCCATCCTTTCTGTTTTCGTACTGTATGTTCCTTCCCTTCTGTTGATAACCTTTTGCGCACCCTTTGGTGTCGTGCCTTTCTTTGCCGTACTTTTTTCTCTCTCCCATCGTCGTCATTGCGTCACATGGCATTCCCTGTCCGTGTTCCGCTCGTTGTTTTTTCATTCACTTGTTCATTCTAATCCAAACGTTGTCGTCCAAACACGAGACATGATTTTGTACTTTTACTATTTTGATATCTATATGTGTGTCTTTCCAATACGTGTGTACATACATACGAGAACAAATTGAGTGAGTTGATGGAGCCAATGATGAGTGCTGGATACTTTAATGTGCTTATACCGGTGTTTGTGTCATTGTTGTCGATGCAAGAGGTACAGGAAGCGAGCAAGGGAGGGAGAGAAAGGAAATAAAGAAGGGCAAGGATGAAAGTGAAATGGAAACGATACGAATAACGGAAGGAAGCAAGGGAGCTTAGAGAGTGTGAAATGGAAAGAAGGGAGGAGAAGAAGAGAGGGAAGCGAAAATAACGCAGAAAGATAAGTATGTAATGGAACAGAAAGCAAATGGGGACGTATGGAGGAACAACACACGCTGAGATATGACAATTGAGAGCTTGAGAGCTTGAGATGTGGAGGGCGACAGAAAGGAGAGAAGAGAGAGAGAGGCAAGATGGTATGGACGGATATGCAACGGCAGGCCACTCTCGACGGATCGTTGATATGGATAACGAGTGATGTGGAGTGGGGATGGGGGTGGAGAGGTGGGAAAAGACAGCGTAAGACAGAACTGAAAAAAAGAGAGAAAGAAGAGAACAGACCAAGAGTAATGAACGCAAATTGGGATGCGCGAGGAAAAAGGTGCGTCTGATATAACCAAATCAGCGTACTCCGAGCGCGTATTCGTCTGTTTGGTCGCTCTTGCTAATTTTTATTACGCAGTTGGTTTATTAGTGATACGAGAGGCAGGGAGAGGTCTGTAAAGACGTGGAGCAACGACGAACTGGAGAAAAGAGAGAGGAAATACTACGGAGAGTGTTCATCCAACCAGTGCACAAAGGCGATCACAGCGCATGTGGGCCCGAATATTCCTTTCCTTTCGAGCGCACGGTTTTTTGTCCTCTGATACCTTTCAACACCCCTTCTCCAATACAATTTTTCCAATGACCTACAGAGCGGCTCGAATTGTATCGTTCAGTACTTCACAGGTTGAGGTCGTACTGAAAGCTCGAGAGACGGAAGGCGAGATGGGAGGTGCATGACGGCAAGTCCGTCTTCTGCTGAGACCGTTCGAGAATGTATTGCACTGTATCCAGAATAGCGAGCGAGAGGGAGGAAGGGGAGTTTTGACGAATGACTGATGGAAAAGATAGGAGCAAGAAATCCCATGAGAATGAGACCTTAAGCGACGGGGAAAGCGGTGAAGGGGAGATGAGAGAAGGATATGCAAGGACGAGAAAAGCTCGCAAACCCTGAAATTTGTAACAGAACAGCGTGGAGGGAGCTACGAACGACACATACCAAAAAAACACGACGCCCCCAGTGCGTCCGTCTCGCTGCAAAGAATGTTGCTTCCGTCGATTCCATTCTGTTACGTACGTCACCCTCCGATGATTTCATCCTCAATGAAATCCCCGTGCAGAAATATGACACGTACGATTCAGAGACCAGTGTGTATATGGACGAAACTTGAAGAGAACGTATGGAAAGACTCGAGGGAGAGGAAGAAGGAACACGACGCGAACATACGCGATAGCATGTCGGGTTAGGATTCGGATCAAAAACTTTCGGGGTTCGTATTTCGTTCGTCGTCGTTCCGTGCAGTCCCAGGCCCATGTTTGTTCATTGTTCCATTCCCATCCATGTTCAAATTTTCAAACGTTCGCCTTACTCTTCCTCGGTTTCTGCTCAGCGGTCAATCAATTGCCATTTTCCATATGTTTTTCCATCCACTTGTCGCAAAGTTCATGGTGTCCTGCCACCCGCCAGTACTTAGATCAACCCTTTCCATCGTCCCACCTCCGGTGCCAAAGAAACTACCTTCGTTTTATCACTGTCACGCAACGAAATAATCTCCTCTCGCTGTTTTACCTCTCGGCTAGGCGTATCTGTTGCTTGTCTTTCCTGTCTTTTTTATTTATTTAACATCCGGCCCTTTCTTTGTGGTTCTCCACCTTTCGGCTTCTCGCCTCTATACCGTCACCCATTTCACACTTCCCCTCCAAACCTCACCTGTCCTCATCCATTTCTTGGTATGTGCACATCCGCATCCTTATTCGCATCAATCTTTTCTCTCCCCAGAGTATTTCATTTCCTCTACACACCTCACCTACTGTTGAAAAATATATCCTGTCTGCACGAAATATAGTACCTATTCGTCTTTTCCATCCCATCCATTACATAAATTTTTAATCCTCTCTCCCTCGCTGCAGTCTCTCTCCCTTATTTTAAGTTTTTATCCAATCTGTTCGTCCTATTCCCTTCCTTTCTCCGTCTCCGCCTCCTCACCTTCCTTACGATCACTTAGATCCATCAATATCTCTATATACTTGGTATGTTCGCATCGCGGCTGTTCATGTATGGTTCGTATCTCGCCTCCTCACACTTGCCTGCCCTCTACTAGGCTCTCTGAGTTTCTGCTCGATGACCTCCTGTGTATATGCTGTTTTCCATCTTTATATCCTTCCACACACCCCACCATTATCCGTCCCACGTCTCCCAGCTCGTTTCATCACCCTCAGATGCCCGCTTCTTCGCTATACTATTTTTCCCATCTCGCCCCATTGCTTGCTGTCGCGTTTGTCATTTGCGTATATATGCGCCAGCATGAAACAGGCACCAATAACCACCTCCCCCTCTCTCCTCCTTGGCGTGACACGGGCTCGTACGATGCCATCCTCTTCTTTCGTATGTATTTTCATCTCCCCAACATCTTCTGTTCAATCTATTCTGGCACTCTCACTAGGCTATGCTCCATCTCTTCACCCATATCGTTCTCTCTCCTGTAATCCATTCACTTCTCGCTTCTTCTTCTCGATCACCCAATGTTTGTTTTCGCAGGATCGAGTAACATTCATCTTTTCCTTCCTCTCGTCTCGTCTCACATGTCTCGTCTCTCGTGTTCCGCATTTCTTCATTAATCTGACACCTCATCATTTTTCTCGCACATAATTGCACATCCTCTGTACCACGTATAGTGACATGCCATATAAACCTTCAACCAAAGTGCTTTAAAAAAATTCATAGACCAGCTTCTTCATTCCAGCCTTACATGTAAAAAAAAGAAGATAACATTCGCAACGTTAACCGTACTCGACAACAGACAGACAGATAATCAAGACAGAACTCGACTTCGACGAGAAAGAGCTTTGACTCGTGAGATGATGAAATAAGAATACGTCGCAGGCGTGGATTGGCATTGAGTTGAAGATATTGGGCTGTTGTGACCGGTGGAGCGAGTGGGCTAGGGACGACGACGATGGAGAGGCGTAGGTGGCGCCGGTGAATTCTGGGACGCAAAGGACGTTGAAAGTGGCACGAAATTTCAGACGAGGGAAAATCAAATAGGAGTTTATAAGAAAACCGAATCAGAGAAGTATTAGGGTATTAAAAATTAAAAATTAAAAAGAAGTAGTAGGTATATTATACGCAGAAAGAAATCGTGTTGGAATGATGTCAATAATGGATGCGGAATTGTTGACTTATGCGGACGACGGAAAGTACTAAGGAAAGAAAACAAAAAATGAATATCATGAGAAGAAGAAATAAATGAAACATTTAAGAGAGAGAAGCAAAAAGGAAGAAAAAGGAACGAGAAGAAAAGTCCGAACTACGGTACAGACATGAATAGTTTTGTTGGAAGAGAGGCAGGAAACAAAAAGAAATCAAGAACGGACAGCAAGGTCCACAAGAACGAAATCAGAGACATATATTGAAAGAGAAAGAAAGATAGGAAAAGAAAGATAGAAGAGAAGCGAAACATAGAAAAACACAAAAAAGAGAGAAAAACAGACAGTGGAAAACAAAAATCCGGCCCCAGATTTAGAAAAGTACGGAGATCAAGCGCGTCGCAGAAAACAGTTTGAAAAAAATAGACCTCGCCTCTCTTCCCCAACCACAGCTGGGATCACCGACTATCCTATCCATCGCCCCAGATCACCTATCCCTCCTAGGTCCGACGATTTTATATCCATTTTTCGCCCTTTTCCGACCAGGAAGTGCTAGATTTCCTTCGCCGATCCCTATCCTTTCATATGTCGATCGAATGCCTGAGGCAACATCATCGAATACCCAAGGAATCCGACAGTCCGAAATTACGAATGAGTCAGAACGGAATGTGACGTGGCAGCGCACGCAAGTCTCGTTATAAGGGTATAGCGAATGTGTTCGACGTTGCAGGAGTTTATGAATGCGTATGTGCGTGTGCGTATATGTAGGCATGATTTAGGCATAAACATAGGTCATGGATGGACGATGGATGGCATAGGTGCATAGATAACGACGACGACGACGATAAATAGATGATGGTGAAGGATGAGAGAATTTGGCATCATGGGTGAAATGGCCTATTATTGGCGATCCTGGGGTGTTGGTAAGGAAATATATATATTGTTCATTCGCCACCTAGGCACGAGCAGCTGAAAGGTCCACAGTGCACACACCTGAAAAAGGGAATATATATATAATCAGTTTATATGTTCGATGGCCCGGACAAAAGGTAAAAACACGAGGAAAATAAATTGAAAAGATGCTGGGTGTTGATGTAAGAGCTCAGTCTCGACACCAGCAGAAAATGCGGATCGAAAATAACGAAGAAGAAAAAGAAAAAGAAAAAGAATCGAAGAAAAGAAAGAAAAAAAGACGTACTGCCTCAACTCCTCAAATTCCCTTCAACCATCTATATCCACACTATACGTATCATTCGGTGTATGCAACCTCATCAGCTCGACACCGAATCGCACACCATCTCTAGCGTCCTGTGATGGATCGTCATATGCCGGTCCCACCACGCCAGAACCACAGGCAGCGGTGAGAGGGGATGACGCTGGAAGAAGCTACCAGCCCAGCCGTGGGGCACAAAGGTTCAATGTTCACTAGCACTGACGACGACGGAATGTTCGTCATCGGATGCTAGCGGCGTGTTTGAGGGACCATGGGATGACGTGGGAGGAAAACCCGACGCAACTTCAGACAATTGCCTCCTCATCAGCAGCCCACGAAACATCCCGCACGTCGAGGCTGTGAACAAACAAGACGAAGAGGGAAGTGGTAGTCCAGGCTTATCGACGCCGTTGGAAGCTGCACTGCCCACCCTCGAAGTCGAAGTGGTAACCACCACCTGAACAGGAGGAGCGGCAAGGTTCTGCTGCTCTTTGCCATCCTGCTCGCCAGGTTGACGGTGCTGATCAAAGCGGACTATCCCCTCTTGTACCCATTCGCAATAGGTGTCTCCGTCTGGGTAGGCGTACTGTCTTTATCGACATCTGAGTCCTCCATGCTGAGCGTAACAGGATACGAGAAGCAAGGGTTTCCCTGCCCTTCGACTTGCTCCTGAGCCACTACTTCGCCTTGCTCGTCAACGCATGCCTACCAGCCCTCTCGCTAGCCGTCATCGGCACATAGCCAAAGTCCTATGAAGGAGGCGGGACCGTGGCCCAGTTCGCAGCTGAAGACGAGGGGCAAGAAGGAGCAGCAGGGTGTGATAACGACGCAGGCGCGTTGGAAGTAATAGCTGTCAAGCGTGCTCCTGCACCCAGAGAGAATGCCATGGTGCTGGCCATCGGTCGTCGTAAACTGGCATCGATGTTCTTTGCTGTAGCTGGTACGGTGGTAGTATTACCCTCATGCTGGTGCTGGGGGCTGGGGGTAATGCACTCGGAACCGCAGGCGCACGATAAGCCGTCGGTGGCGCTGGTGCTGCTGCTAAAGGAGGCAGGCCAGGCACGGCCATCTCATCGGTAGCACTGTTCATGCTCCTCCTTCTCCTCCTTGGGACCAGTAGACTCCTTGGGCCTACCCCGACTCGGCTGCCCCGTTCCTCGTTCCTTCAGCTCCGGATCGTATTCGACATGGATGGTATGTCTGAAGGTTGCTATTTTGTAGTGTAACTGGCTGAGGTTTGTTACCAACCGGCTTGGAAACGAACAGAGGATGGAGAAGTGAGGAGCGATACAGAGGGGTCGATAGGAACGCCAATAACGGGTGCCGAAGGTGAATTTTCATAGGGGTGTTCCAGTTAGGTCGAACGGCTCCAAATGGGCGCGGGTGCGGTGGTGCTGGTCTGACCAGCGACGGCGGTGGTAATAATCGGTGGGACAGCATTGAACGACACCGACCTCTCACTTCTCGCCCCCGAACGATGGCTCTGCGATGTACAATGTTCTTTTGGTTTGTACCAGACACCCGAGATGAGTTGGGAAAATAGTTTTGCTGAATCTTTTTCGCCCAGATATCGGTGCGTGAGGATGTGGTCGAATAGTTCGCCTCCAAAGGCGTATTCGAGGATAATCCCGATGTAGTTGTCGGTTTCGATGATGCCGAATAGTCAGAAAATTTGAGCGTCTGCGAATGGAGGGCAGATTAGTTAGTAAAATAAATTTGTAAAGCACGATGGCAGCGATTCGTAAATAGAAAGAAATTGTTGCAAATGGAGGTTTAGGACAAAAGGAATTGGAATATTTATTCGCGGTTGATAGCGTTGAATGCAAGGGATGGCCCACGGGCCTTACGTCATCCCAGAGGAAAGGAAAGGATAGGAGTGAGAAAACATACCTTTGGTCTGCAGGAACAAATACGGTCCAGATTTGGGGATGGTTAAGCGTGGATGAGCAGCCGCTTGAGCTAGGGCAGCTGGGTGCGCGTAAACGTCCGATATGGGTACCTGGGCAAGCGCTGCTGCATTCGCATTCCCGCCGGACTGATTCGAGTTGGGATGTGCGTCCGCTGGCTGGCTTTGTTGGTGATCCCGCTGGCCCGAAGAGTGGCGCGTTTCTGTTGGCGTCTATAGGATGAGCTTGGAGGCGCTGGTGGGCTCTGTATTGGGGGTATTGGCACGGCTTAGCATGTGTGTCATCCTCCTGCATCGCAGCCGCCAGCTCGTGAGTGGGAATGACTCGAGGAAGAATATTGGTGCGCTGCAAGCAAAGTGGGCCGTTGGGTGTGATAGAGATGGACCAGACATGGATGGACTTATACTGGGCTCAAAAACCATATGATGTCTACCATATATCAGTTCCGCGTTTCTCATTCATCTCTCTCAGTCTCACCATATCACTTTGTCCTCCGAGTTCCATCCCCCATCAGAAACCTCCGAGTTCATTTGCGTCGTTGTGTTACGCGTTTCCTTTCGTTCAATGTGCACTTCGATCCTTTCATAACTCTTGCATAATGACAGGCCCATTTATCAACTTGACGCGTATGATTCGAATTGAAGAAAAAAGTCGAGGAAAAGGAAGGAAAGAGACCAAGTTATGGTCGGATACGAACGTACGTGATGCCTTGTCGGGTTAGGGTTCGGATCAAAACCCACATCTTTCCGTCGGATCGTTCTGTCCTTTCATCGTCGTATGAGTCCTGTTTGGTATGTTCTCTTCGTTTTCTTAAACGTTCACCCCGCTCTAAGTGTGCTCCAGTCTCTGGTCAATGGTATATTGCACATTTGTCGTTAACGTTCATCGGTATCAATCACCTCTCTGCGGTTTATCTTCACCGTCCCTTCCGCTACCGTCCTCTCCTCTGACCTCTCTTTCCACTTCGTTATCGCTCTTTCTTTTCCATTTCCTTCACTTCTAACTGATTTACTTCCTTCTCTCGTGATGACCCTCTCATTTTGCGCGTTTTCCTTCCACTGAGTTCGAACATCCCACTCCTGCTTTGGTTTCTGGTCAATGGCCTCTTAAACGTATGTCGTTAGTCGGCTTCCTTTTCTGCTGTTGCGCTCATGGTATAGAGATCTGTTCTTTGTCTTCATAATTCATCGTCTCTCCCTTTCGAACATTTTTTTCACATTTGTCTCCTATACACCCGCATCTGCATCAATCCTTTCCCTCCCGATAGCGTCTCTTGTTCCTGTTACTTCTCATCAAAATCTTGCATAAAATCCGTGGTCCAGTCCACATGTCACTTGACACGTACCTGGTTGCTGTTGTGCAGTTTTATAGATCATTGGCTCTCCTTCGCGATTGCCTCTTCTATCCATTCTTCCATCCTCGCTTTATTGCTTACGTCTTTGTTCCAATGCTTCCTCCGCCCCCTACCGTGCTCTTCGTTCCATTACTTTCCTTTCCTCTGTCTCTCTCACAGTCTTTTCCCATTTGATTCAATCTATTCTGTCTATTCCCCTCTTCTGTTTAGGCTACTATATCGTTCTCCGCCCCCCATTCCACTCCAATCACTTCCTCTACCTCTCCCCTTTTTTCCGCTTCGCGATCACGCCACTTGTTTTGCAGCATTCCTCATTCCCTTACCCCCACTCGTCTTACAGAGCCTCTCTCATCAGTATTTATATATGCAAATAAACTAGCCCATTAACGTTTAACGATAGTCGAAAGAGGTAGATCGAAGATATAATGAGTCCTTCAGGTTGCTTTCATCTGTGTCCGCCTTCTCATTTGCTTTCTATCTTGTCTTTTGCCTGCAGACAGCTTCCTCGCTCCCTCTGCGACCGACCTCTTTTTCAGTCATCAGATAAACTCAGACGTGTCTCATTGATATCGGTATATGAATTATCGTTCAAAAGTGCTCGTGCTCGTGCCGGAAATTTTGGTCAAGTCTCGAATCTCGACAAAGTTCCCCCTCTGTCTGACCTCCGCTCTTCAAAATTCATCAATCATCGGGTCCCATATACAGAATTCGCTTACTCGCTCCCTCCTCGTGGAAAAGGGATAAAGAGACGGAAAGGAAAGGAAAAGGAGAGCAGGGAGTAGTAAAGTGAGAGAAATGTCATCGGAGGAGAGGTGAGAATTGAGAAAGGGAAGCAGAAAGGAGGAGGAAGTTCCTCTATCTCTGTGGGGAAGCAGAAAGGAATATGAGACCTCTATCTCTGTGTTTCCTCTTTCCGTTTCTTCCGATCTAATCATTTCCATCCTCTCTGTTTTCCCTTATCCCTATTTTTCTACGTATTCATCATCACGTGAAGGAATCAAGTACCATCGCTCATTTTTCCCATTGGCTTGCGATACTGCTATGCTTGTTCCTGTTTTGAATATGCATTTATGAGCCTTGAACGACGCACATTGAAGACCTAATTGTGAGTCATCGCTCGTCTCGTCTTTTGTCTCTTGTCTGTTGACTTTCAATTCCAACTCTCGTGCTTCATCTTTCGGTGCCTCCGCCCAGCTTTATTGCTCCCTCGAAGAGTATAGGACCTACCGCCTTTAGCAGTCATCAAATATCAGTCCCGAACATTGAACAATGGTTAAATCATGTAAATACCAAATCTCTCGTGGTCGTGCTCTTGCGTTACCGTCTCATTTGGTATTTTCTTGTATCTCGACTCCGTCATTTCTCATCATTCACGTTTTGTCCGTATTCATGATATCCTATGACTGTCCTGCAGGATTTATCGATGACCAATTATTATCATTATATACGCGAATTACTTCACGCTGTCCCTTCCTCTCTCGTCTGCCATCTCGCGCACGTCTTTGTTCTATCATTCTCGCGGATTCGCTTTGCCAGTTTTACAAAAACATTAGGTAGCATCTGATGACAACATCGACTCCGCCCTCATATTCCACCTGGGCTTGCATTTGAGGTTTCTGTAAACTGATAATTATCAATTAGGGACACCAGATTCAACCAAAGACATTATTTTTAGCGTCCTAAAATTGGCACGACTAATTATAAGTTTAACACGCTTTGGATGGATTTAACGTGGAAACTGCGCACGTGTGGTCGGCAATGCGATTCACCGTGAGGCAGTGAAGGACAACGATTGCCCCTGACCTGCTACTTGACCCTGTACTTTATCCTCCCCCAACGTCAGCTTGTCTCGCAAACATGGATATACCACCGTCTGCTGCTGGATCTCTCTTTCCGTGGTCGAAGGGCATCATCACTGGAGGATCATTTACGATGGAAACTCACCTTCACACTAGCGAACGTAGTACGTATGCCATACCATACCACACACACATTTCCTACATATGATATTATTTCTCAGGTGGATTTGATCGTTTGGCCGCCGCCGCCGCACCAAATGCTCATCACAACTCTGGACACATGGTAGATCCTCCGAAATGTCACCCAGGCACGAGGGTTGCGATCATCCAAACACTCGTAGACTGGGTAGCTGGATTGGACGAACAAAATCGCGATAAATTCATCACATGGGTAACTGGAGCAGCAGGAGCTGGCAAATCCGCTATCGGGAGAAGTGTATGCGAACGCTGTGCCGAGGAGGGAATGCTGCTTGCCAGTTTTTTCTTCGGCGCGAGCGATCCCACACGGAACCACTCAAAATCCCTTGCAGCAACAATCGCGTACCAGATCTGTGCTGGAGACTCAAATATCCGCAAGCTTGTCTCTGAGTTCATCGAACGTGATCCGCTTATTTTGACGCAGACTTTGAGAACACAGTTCACGGCCCTTGTCATGGAACCGTTAAAGGCAATCTACGCCAATTCACCTCAAACCGCACCCAGGTTGATTGTCCTGGACGGTCTAGATGAGTGCGTGGATCTAGCAAGCCAGCGAGATATACTGGATACCTTATATCATGTTGTCACCATTTCCTCCATCCCAATTCGCATTCTTGTTCTGAGCCGTCCAGAAAGCAACATATCTAGCACCTTCAGCGGGGCAAAAATAAATTCAACACTTTTCAAAATCTTCCTCGGGGATGAGTACCATCCGGATGATGATATTCGGCACTATCTCTGCGATAAATTTACTGAGCTTCGTGAAAAACACATATTCAAGGCTTCCATACCTCCTGGTTGGCCGACTGAGGACCAGACCAAAAAGCTTGTGGACAAGTCCTCGGGTCAATTTGTCTATGTGACAACAGTAATTGGATATCTCAATTCTCCGCGTCATCGGCCTCATCAGCGTCTGGATGCTGTGCTTGGCCTCCGCCCTCCTTTTAAGGACCTGCCTTTTGCAGAGCTTGATGCTCTTTATACACACTTATTGAATAGCACAGAAGATCCATCACTATCTGCAAATATAATGGCATTCCTTGCCTTGTATGATGAGATCACTCCCTCTGTCATTGATGTATATCTCAATCTCGAGGATGGGACAGCAGAAGTTGTGCTGTCCGATCTCACGGCCATTGTACGGATGGTCACATACCCACATTTGCCTGCATCTCAAGAAGCAGTTCTGCTTCACAAGTCCTTTGGTGACTTTCTATTTGATGCTCACAGGTCAAAAGCACTTGCAAAAAATCAAGCAGAGATGCATGTGGGGCATCTTGTTCGATTAATTGAAATATTCTCAGGTCAGAACCTTCATCATCTCAGAAAAGCATACTATCCTTCTGACTACATTGTACTGCTAGAGGGATGTAATGGCCCACGATGCCCATCTCATCCAGAAGACGATACTATACTCAAGCCTTTTCGTTTGAAAACCCTCAAATCTCATTGGTTTGAATCCAGTTATGCAGCATTTCGCATTGCTGTGGGCAATTTCCCCATGGAATTTTACTGCAAAAATCTTTTTCAACAGCAGCTTTGGGAAGAAGTGGAACATATTTTTCTTTCCTACTTGTTTGGAATCATGTTCAATCTTGTAAGAACTTCTACATATTTATTTGTATGGAAAGCTAAATCTTTGCATGGCTTTCTTTCTTTAGGAGCATGATGGGCATTTGGCAGCAGGCACCTATCACAACCATGCTCTAACATTTTACAACCTGGCCCTTTTTGAGCTTGCCAGCCAATACAGCAATGATTGGGAGATGCATTACATCTTTGCTAGATACCAGCTCCAGGTACCAGGTCCTCATGTTCGATCAAAAGGTCTAGGAGAAATCTTTTATTACCTCAGTGAATTCCGGGATACACTCTTGAACTTTCTCAGCAATGAAGAAAAATCACTTATAATATCCAAAGCAGCAGTCTATTTTCTTAATTTTCTGGTTGACGCTTCACTTACAAACCAAGAGGCTGAATCACACCTTCAATTACATTGGATTGATAGGAAAAAACAACGGACACGTCCCTGGAAGTGGCATAGACGAACATCATTACATGACCTGCCAAACAAATTTGTTCTTCTTGGTCGCTACTCCTCCAGCTATATCTATTGTGTCTCTTTAGTTCCATACACAAAGCTCATCAATGCGCCTGTCTCATGGGAAATCCTTCCAGTGCAATCTGTGCAGGAAGCAACACAATGGAAACTTGGATTATTTAAACCAGACCAGCAGTTGTGGCACAAATACAGGGAATTACTTGAATATCTTCCTCAGATACTTCCACTGGCAGCCAGGTTTCCTGTACTTGTTGATATTTGCAGAACTAGATGTTTTGCAAAAATGTCAATGATGTTCCCAAAACTCAGCCGTCGGGCACATCGAGCAATAACTACTTACCTTGATCGTGTCGGGGCGGGGTCAGATGATGCTATCGATGCCTCAGGGGACAATTGAAGGTAATTATTTTTTCGTACTCCATTCGTCCAATATGTACTAATATATTTAGTTAGCAACTCGTAGAGAAGGGACGAGAGGTCTCGTGGGGTTAGTGGGAAGTAAAGAATGATTGATTGAGAAAGTGCACGAAGTAAATATTAGGACAAAGAAAAAGAAACGAAGAGATGCAAAGGAATATCGAAATTGATGAATGCGTTTGGCGAGAGAGTGAGAGGGCGAACATTAATAACAGCTGAGACAAACAAGTGAGAAAGAGAAGGGTGAAAACAGAGAGATGGGCAGGGGTGGAAGGACTCTATACTACGTAATAAGGATGCGGTGGAAAAAAGGACTGGATGGCACAAGCTGAGCGCTGAGCGTTTGAGAGATAGGAAAAGGACGATGCCTGACGGCAAGTAAGTTTTTCCAGTGAAGAGGATAGGAAGGAAGACCGGAAGACCGGATTGGGGAGAAGCAAAAGAGTAAGAGTAAGAGGTGGTGAGAAAGGATGAGACGGAGACTGAGAGAGAGGGCGATGGAAGGAGTGAACAGAATCAGAGAGAGAAAAACAGATGTGAGTATTTGCTAGTGCCGTACCTAAAGGTAATTGTGATAATATTTGTGCGTCTTTCACCGAATATTTACTGATACTCAGTGTGAAGACCCATGATGTTACTACCTCTTACCTTGATTCTTGCATCCTTTCTACGTCCCTTCTTTTTTTATACTGTATGTTCCTTCCCTTCTATTGATAACCTTTTCCACACCCTTTCGTATCGCGCCCTCCCTTACCGTACTTTTTTTTTCGCTCCCATCGTCGTCATTGCGTTGCATGGCCTTCCGTGTCCGTGTTCCGCTCTTTATTTTCTCATTCACTTGTTCGTTCTCATTTAAACATTTTTGTCCAAACACGCAACATATTTTTTGTATTTTTGCTATCTTGATATCTATATTTGTGTGTTGCCAATATGTGCGTATGTACATAGGGAAATGAATGGAATGAATTGGTGCTGCCAATGATGAGTCCTAGATACTGTAATGTATTTATACTGGCGTCTGTGTTATTGACGTCAGCAAAAGAGGGACAGGAAGTAAACAAGGGAGGCGGAGAAAAAAGAGGAAGAAGGGCATGGAAGGTAACGAGACGGAAACAAGACGAATGACAGAAGGAAGCAAGGGAGCTTAGAGAGTGTGAATTGAAAAGAAGGGCGAAGAAGAAGAGAGGGAAGCAAAGATAAAAGGATAGTAAGAAATTGGGGATAGACAGAGGAATAACACGCACTGAGATATGATAGTTGAAAGCTCGAGAGGTGGAGGGCGAGAGAAAGGGGCGAGAGACGAGATGATATGGACAGATATGCAACGGCAGGCCATCCTCAACGGATTGTCGATATGGATGACGGGTGATGTGGAGTGGGGGTGGGGGTGGGGGTGGATAGTAGGTAGGAAAATACAGTGTAAGATAGAACTGAAAGAAAGAGGCAAGAGGAGAACAGAGTCAATCTGGATCAGCGTACTCCGAACGCGTATTCGTCTGTTTCTGGTCGCTCTTGCTAATTTATATTACGCAGTTGGGCTATTGGTGATACGAGAGGCACGGAGAGGCTTGGAAAGGCAGGCAGAGACGACGAACTGGAGAAAGGAGAGGGAACATAACGGACAGTGCTCACGCAACCAGTGTGCAAAGACGATCACAGTGCATGTGGGCCCGAATATTCACTTCCTTTCGAGTCCATAGTTCGTTTTGTCCTCCGATCCAATTTAACAACCCTTTTCCAGTATTGGTTCTCGAATGACACTACCGAGAACAGCCCCAATTGTACCATTCAATACTTCACATGTCGTACTGAAAGCTCGATAGACGGAAGGCGAGATGGGAGGTGCATGGGCAAGTACGCCTTCGGCTGAGACAGTTTGAGAATGTTTCATACTGTATCCAGAAGAGAAATCGAGAGGGAGGCAGGAGATTTTTGACGAATGACTGATGGGAAAGACAGTAGTAAGAAGTGGTGCCACGAAAACAAGACCTTAAGCCTTAAGCACTGGGGAAAGTAGAGAATGAAAGATCAGACAAGGACAGGAAAAGCTTGAAAACTCTAAAATTTGTAACATATAGCGTGGAGGGAACGACGACCGACACATACCGAAAAGCCACAGACGCCCCCAGTGCGTCCGTTTCTTGCTATAAACAATGTTGCTTTGAATTCCATTGATTCCATTCTGTTATGTACGTCACCCTCTGATGATTAAATCCTCAATGGCACCCCCGTGCAGAAGCATGACACGTACGATTCAGAGACCTATGCGTCCAGAGATGAAACTTAAAGAAAACGTATGGAAAGGCTCGAGAGAGGAGGAACAATATGCGAACGTACGCGATGCCACTTCGGGTTAAACGTTAAGGTTCGGATCAAAACGTTCGGGGTTCGTCTTTCGCTCGGATCGTTCAATCATATCCCTCTGTCATGCGCGTCATGCTCTCTATTCGTCGTCGTTCCGTGCAGTCTTCTTCAGGTGCATGGTGGCTTTGTAAAAAATCGGAGTGTAGAGAGCGACGTACGATGCTTACCGGAGAGCCATAGACGCATCCAGTGAGTAGTAGATCCCTTGCTATAAACGATGATACCTTTCCCTTCAACTCCTGGATTCCGCTGATTTATATACACGTACGTCCTCCGATGATATATTTCTCCCATGAAAGCCGCTTTCAATAATATTACCCGTACGGTTTGTAAATAAGTATTATAAGGGCAAAAATTGAAGGAAAGATTTTGAAAATATTCGAGCCTGGAGAGAAAGGAGAAGAAAAAATATAGTCTGGCAGATACGCACATACGTGATGGCATGTCGGGTTAGGTTCGGATCAAAACGTGTTTCGGTGCTGGGGGCCGTTATGCATGTTCGCGTTCGTCTTTCCCGTCCGGCCTTTGTGTGTTAAATTCTTCGTGTTTGGGGCATTGCTAGGTTTACTTCCATGAAAGGTCGAGCTCAAGCTCAAGCCCTGTATATGCGTCGTCGTTTTGCGTTGGATCGCCCATCTTCGTGCCTTGCCTTGCCTTCCGCTTCGTTGCATATTCGCCTTACTCTCGCTCGGTCTCTGCTCCCCGGTAAATGGTCTATCGTTTCTCAGCGACTCAGTATAATCCTCCCTCAGTTTCCACACACCACCAGGATCAATCCTTTCCACGTCCGACTTTCGGTGACCAAGACCTTGTCTAAGACTCTCCGTGGCTGGTCTTTCTCTTTTGCAATTCCTTTTTTTTCACCCGCACATATGTTCGTAGCTCCTCCATATCCGAGTCATACTTCCCCTCAAGCTCTCTTTTCCCCTGTTCTTCTCCTCTCCTGAGCGTGTTTATTTTGCGTGTGTCGTCAGCCAGCCGAACTTCTCTCAATTCCCTTTCGTGGTCGTCCCTCGCTCTTCCGATGACTCCTTCCTCGCTTTACTACTCGCTTCCCTGCTTTCTCTTCTCGTGTCTCTCTCTTCCTCTCCCACCTTCTCTTCCGGGTTCTTGATATTGTGCATCCGGATTCGCAATAATTTGAATTTTTTCCTGTGCACATCTCTACTATGTGCTTCTCACAAAGAAGATTGCACACCTTGCACACTTCTTTCCCGTCCTCGTCCCCGTCCTCTTCCTCGTATTTGTACCTGCTCCGCGATTGTCTGTCACTTTCGTTCTATTATCTTCCCTCCACCCCTTCCGCTTGCGTTTGATCTGTTCCCTCTCCGAGCCAATCAATTCTCTCCCCTGTCTTTCTTCGTCATTACCTTTATGATCACTTGAAGGATTCAAGTTGTTGTATTCTTCATTTTCTTCCTTCTCCTGCTGTACCTCCATTCTTGATCTTCATACATGTATATATATATATGAGCCTTGAACGACGAACATCGAAGAGCTAGATGTATGCAGTCATTTCGTCTCTTGTCTCTCTCTTTTCTATTTCCCTCTTTTCGTCTTTCACCTCTAGGCACCTTTCTCCCTCCCTCTACGACCTGCCGCTTTTATCAGCCATCATACATCGGTCATCAAATCTCAGACGTCTTTCGTTGATATTCGTAAGTATATGAACGGTAATCGGTAAACGTCAACTTGAACGTTTAACGATTGTCGAACAGCGTTTATCAACGAGTCTCCATCGTACTCGTGCGTTGACATCTCATTCGCGTCTTGACTCTTGACTCTTGCATCGGCTGCCTCCCTCGTTTCTCGTCCTTTGACTGTCTCCTTGTTCCTTCTATGGCCGGTCTCCCACCTTCATCAATCATCATGTATCATGAGAATTATTGTCAGGCACTCTCTTTTCGTCCCTCCCTTCCTTCGCCTCTTTAAGTTTTCTCCGTTCGAACATTAATTACCCAATCCTCTTCCGTTCACACAGATTGCTGGCGTATCATTTCCCGTTCTGCCGCTTGAGGCTCCCGTAGCGTTCTTGGAGCTTCTCGTACTATACGGCAAGTTTTTCTGTTTTTATTTTTATTTTTTTATATTCAATTCCATTCCATTATTATTAGCATTCGGCGTATTAGTACGCCCTGCCAGCCGGCCGGCCGGCCAAGCTAGGCTATACGAAACTAATCTTATCTTCGAGCTTCCTCGCGAAACGAAATTCTCATGGATCCATCATCAATATTAACCAAATATCAGCGTATTGGTTCATTAAACCCGGCCGAAGAAGAGAAACTACATTTGTGCCCGATAACGAGCTCTGGTTATTAAGTATCAGTGTACGGTAGGTGAACGAAGCAGAGATATAATTACCTTCAAGCATCCACTGCGGAACCGACATCATCATCCAACCCCACCCCGACTCGATCGAGGTACGTGTCTATTGCTTGACGTGCCTGACGGCTGAGTTGAGGGAACATCATCGACATTGGCGCAAAGCATTTTGTCCTGCAAAGATCGACGAGTAACGAAAACCTCGCAACAAGCGGAAGTATCTTGGGAAGTTGCTCCAACATTGACATATATTGGCCCCACGATTGCCGTTGTGGAATTTCTATCCAAAGCTTCCATTTTGTCCAATCCTTGATGGATTGGTATGGGAAAATGTTGAATTCGACCCAATTAAAGAGCTTTGCGTATCGCATGGTTTCGATATGTAGGCCCCTCGGGAGAAGAACAAGTTGGTTTGCTAGGACACGCGATGATGTCCGCCTATGCCACTTCCAGGGACGCGTCCGTCGTTTTTTCGCATTGATCCAATTTAATTGAAGATGTCGATGAGCCTCTTTGTTTGTAAGCGAGGCATTACACAGGAAGGTAAGACAATGGACCGCCGCTTTGGAAATTACGAGTAATTTTTGCTCATCACTGAGAGGTATTGAGAATGTGTCATGGAATTGAACAGAATAGAAGGTATTATCTAGACCGTTTGAGCCAGCAAAAACCCGAGATGATCCCTGAAGCTGGCGCATAGCGAACATATAATTGACCTCCCAATCATTGCTGTATCTGTTAAAAAGTTCAAAGAGAGCCAAGTTCCAAAAAGTCAAAGAATTGTTGTGATAGAAACCAGCTGGAAGATGCCCATGTTTCTCCTAAAAACAAAAATAAATGCAGGGATTTAGCTTGACATCCGAATCACTACGTGGAATTTCTTACAAGAGCAAGGACAATTTCAAAAAATTTATGAAGAAATGCATTTTCTACTCCCTCCCAATGTGGGTGTTGAAAAAGATTCTTGCAGTAGAGATCCATTGGAAAATTTCTCACAGCATTGATAAATGCTGCATAAGTAGACGCGAACAAATCAGAGGAAGAGATAGTCGGGTAAAAGTGATACAGAGGATTTAAAGAGAAGCGAAAGTGGTAAGGGAACTGTATACCATGATATCCCTCTGGCACTACGATGTATTCAGTACATTGGTGTATTTGTGAGATAATTAATGTTCTGACCTGAGAACCACTCCATGATTTGTACAAGATGTCCTACAAGCGTCTCTTCTCGGTTTTTGGCCAGGGTTTTTGATCGATGAGAATCAAATAAAAAGTCCCCGAGGGACTTGTGAAGAATAAAAGCAGAACATTTGGGAGGATCTTGATAGGTTTTCATTCGTACGAGGGCCGTAAGATCCGACAACACAACTTCTGATGTCCCGTCTTCGAGATTGAGATATTTATCGATATGCGGGGGAAGCATGAAATTATATAACACAAGGAACGCCAATATATCGCCGGATAGCAATGGATCATCAGTGCTATTTATCAAATGTGTATAAAGAGCATCGAGCTCCGAGAAAGGCAGGTCTTTAAAAGGAGGGCGGAGGCCAAGCACCGCATCCAGACGCTGATGAGGCCGGTAACGAGGTGATTGCACGTATTCAACTACTGTAGTTGCGTAGATGAATTGACCAGAGGCCTTGGACACAAGCTTCCGAATCTGGTCCTCAGTAGGCCAATGGGGAGGTATGGAATCCTTGAATGTGTGTCTTTCATGAAGCTCGGTAAATTTATCGCAGAGATAGTGCCGAATATCATCACCCGCACTATACTCGTCCCCAAGGAAGATTTTGAAAAGTGTTGAATTTATTTGCACCCCACTGAAGGTGCTGGATATGTTGCTTTCCGGACGGCTCAAGACAAGGATGCGAATCGGGATTCGGGAAGTGGTGACGACGTAGTGTAGGGTATTCAATATATCGCGCTGCATTGCTAGGTCCACGCACTCGTCTAGACCGTCGATGACGATCAACTTGGGTGCACCGTGAGGAGAATTGGCATAACCTGCCAAAAATGGGTCCATGACAAGAGACGTAAACTGCGCCCGTAATGACCGACTGAAAATCAGCGGATCGAAGTCGATGAACTCGGAGACAAGCCTGCGAATGTGTGGGCTTAAAGCACAGATCTGATACGAGATTGTTGATACGAGGGATTTTGAGCTATTCCGTGTCGGGTCGTTCGCGCCAAAGAAAAAACTGGCCAGCAGGGATCCCTCCTTTGCGCAGCGTTCGCATATGCTTCTCCCAATCGCGGATTTCCCCGCTCCTGCGGCCCCGGTTACCCATGTGATAGATTTATCGCAATTCCGCTCGTCTGTTCCTGATATCCAGTCCACAATTGTTTGGATGATTGCGACCCTCGTCCCTGGGTGGCATTTTGGAGGATCGACTACATGCCCAGAGTCATGCAGGGCATTGGGTACGGCAGCTGCAGCTAGACGATCATACCCACCTGAAAAATATCTATAAACGAGGTGGGCGCTAGATACTAAGACGTACATACTCTTTTCCCTAGTGTGAACATGTGTGGAACGGTTGTTATTGATCGTGAACGATCCTCCATTGATGACGGCCCTCGACGACGGAAAGAAAGACCCAGAAGTTGCTGGGCTAGTAGGCATTGTAAGTGTGTGTTTACGAAGAAAGTGACTTTAACGGAGGGTAGGGATGCCAGTTGCTGCAGGTCAAGGACAAACGCCGTACCTCAGAGCCTCAAAGCAGTGGATTGCATGGGAATAATCTAATGCCGATACGTGCGCTCTTGCCCACGCTTATTATTAACACCATCCAAAACATGTCGGTCGATCCAATCTAATCAGATGTCGTACTATGTCCCACGCTATTCATAAACTGAACGGCGTTGAAATGATGTTCTCGACAATCATAAGTACGAAAGAAGAGTGTGTGCCTTTCATTTTCAATTCATAGAATTACGCACTGTGCAAAGGCACTGTCGCTATAGTGGGACATCTGTACGATGAACAGAGTAATACTTGCACCTGGTCGGCGTAAAACTGATAAAATAATGAGCAATCACTCTTCAAGTGCGCATGCATAGTGAAATGAACATACGTTAATCCATCAAACCGGGTTCAAGTTTTTCCTTTCTTCCGACATCGAACATGTATCGTCACAGATCAAAGTTTTGAATTTGATTTCAGAGACAGAAGGGGCAGTCCTGTTTAAATGCACATTACCATGCACTGGCCGCGAGATGAGGGAGGGAAACTTAGCTTACCTAGACCTAGGCGATCACAGAGCAATATGAAGAGAAACAAAACATTAACAGGGAGGCGGAGACAGAGAGTAACGGAGAGGCGAGTAAAAAGCAGTGACCGGAGGAAAGAAGGTCAAGACAAGCTAAAATCGAGAGAGCTGGAAGGTGTGGATGAGCGGATGAGGGATTGATATTTAGCACAGTTGGGATTACCAGAAGTGGTAGAACAAACGAACCGACTTTACTTTCATCTTGGGCGAACGGTGTTAACATCCCAGCTCTGTCGTCTCTTAAATTTCGTTGTCGAACTTTTCCATGTGAGTACCCGGTAATTATGAGTGCCGGATCGTACAAAAACGTAATGTAGATTTATAACCAACTTTGGTGTATTATCCACCAAGTCGGTCACATTATCCACCAACTTACATCGATTATCCACCAACTTATGTCGATTATCCACCACATTTTAGTATTCTCCACCAACTTTTTGTATTCTCCACCAACTTTTTATATTCTCCACCAAGTGTCATCTATTATCCACCAACTCAATTATTATTATCCACCAAGTCCGGTGAATTAGATTTTCGACATGCCGTCCCTGCCGGGCTCATTCGATGGCCGTTATGATCCCTAAATGAGCCGTTCGGCACATGTTACACATACACGGCACCAATACCTGGTAAGCGGTGATGAGCGCGCACGCTATCCAAATGCGAAATTCGACCCAGTCCGCTATTGTGGCACAGCCACATCCGGATTTGGACGTATGCATCAAAGCGCATCACACGCTTTATCTGGCGCATCGCAACCTGATCCCCCGAAGTCTCTGGACTTTTGCTATGGTCTGCATTCCATTTCCTTTCTTTTAATTTAATTGTATCACTCATCCATCTCCTCATATGGTTTCTTTCGAGTTCAATTCCGACGCCACAGGCAAAAATCGGCCCACGGCAAGTTCCGGATACCATCAAAATTGTGGACTTGGTCGTTTCAACACATTGTGCATCGTATGGAGGCGTCACCAGACCTGTTAAAAATCAGGAAAAATCGGTTTCACGACCTCCATTATATCTAGTATTTTACTTGACTTTCTCTTCTTTTGTTTCTTTTGTCCCGTAAGTTTTACACTGATTATTTAAAAAGATAAGGACAAATAGTATATAAGACATGTAAAAAATTACCTATCCTACAGAATACATCGGTTTCTCAATATCCAACTCGTCATTCAACCATTCTCTGCTATTCCCACGGCCTAGCAGCTCTCAAGAGGACCTGGCGTCGGTTTTTTCTGGCGGAATACCCTTATTGGATGGTAATCTACATATTCACAAAGTTTCAAATAATACTAGTTCGTTGGAGAAGTGCTACGAGTAGATTCAGCAACGAGCGGCTGATGTGCGCGTTGCGCGCATACCGTGTTCCCACGGTTCATCAGCGTACGGAATAAGCGATCCGGCTGCGCATTTAGTGTCTCCATTGTATTCACATGTAATTAATAGATACGAGCATTGCACGTGTAACATCAAATATATTCAGTACATAATTGAGGGTATGTAGTACATATGCGATCAGAAATACGAAGTACAATGGTCGGCTTACCAATAATTGGCAAATGAATGCCGCCGCATATTAAATCGAAATAATAAATCAAAATTCAATGCCGTGTATCACTTATTGATGCGTGTCAAGTGCCGAGCGGCTGATTTAGGGATCATAACGGCCATCGAATGAGCCCGGCAGGGACGGCATAACGAAAATTTAATTCACCGGAGTTGGTGGATAATAATAATTGAGTTGGTGGAGAATAGACGACACTTGGTGGAGAATATAAAAAGTTGGTGGAGAATACAAAAAGTTGGTGGAGAATACAAAAAGTTGGTGGAGAATACTAAAATGTGGTGGATAATCGACATAAGTTGGTGGATAATCGATGTAAGTTGGTGGATAATGTGACCGACTTGGTGGATAATACACCAAAGTTGGTTATAAATCTACATTACGTTTTTGTACGATCCGGCACTCATACGGTAATTCACGTAGGTGCCGAATTCTAACGTGCATTTAAGTTCTTCTCTAGTTTCTTTCACAATGGGCCGAAAGGTTAAAACCTTGGATCCCAAAACACAAGTCCGAAGTGTACCTTCCACGCCGAAGACTCCAACAGACACTCTGCGAATCCTTCCAACCGAACTTTTGCTTCGTATCTTTTCATTCCTAGAGCTGAAATTCTATATAATCTCAAGGAGTGGAAGCGCCTTCTTCCTCTGGCTGACATTCTCACTACACGAAGGCGATTATTCACTCCAGCTCCCACCTTCTCGAAACGCGCGGGTGTGCACTGAAGAACCTGCAATCGTTTGATCGACAAAGCTATGTGGATAGCCTGTTCTCTCAGTACCCATATATACCTGAAGAGTTTCGCGTATGGATCCTCGAATGGCCAGCTCGCATGGCAATATGTGGCATGTGGCCCGGTCTTCCCTTTGGTAGCCCTGGCTCATTAAAACACGACGAACCTTGTACTGTTACCTGGCTGGCATATAAATCCGACTCTCCAGACCTTCTCACCCTTGTATACAAGCATCGTACTCCTGATGTCAAGTATATCCCCGCGTTGCTTGTTTCGAGGAGTAGCTTCATGGCCTGGCTTATATTCGACCACAATGAACCCAACCTCTTCGGCCGCGTACTTGAAAATGACGATAATCGGCTTGAGCGCCCTGCCATCATTCCTGCCACGTTGAATTTAGGGAATAAAGGCAGGGACGGAGAATGGAACGAAGAACGGGATGGATTCAAACTTTATGTTAACACCCTTTTTCCCGATTGGATTACCTACCAGCAATCCGAGTGGGATGCATGGTTGGACTGGGTTTTTTCGGATACGTTGATGCCGCGGATTAAAGAGTTTACTGTTATCCACGACCCAGCTCCATTTGAGTTCTGCGGCGGAATTTCTTACGAGCTTCCGTCACCATCGTGAGTTCACTGCAATGAACGAATCCATCAGGAGCGCCTGAGTACACATTAAACGTAAATATTCCACTCTGATTGTATTTTATCAGATAATGATCATTATCTGTGCGTATCCTTTTTCTCAACGATAGCCTGAGCATGATTGAACTGTTGGATATATAATGTGTAGTAGTAATCCGAATAGTAGTATTTTACATGAGAACTATATTCAGTGTTCTGTCTTCTTCGCACCAAAAAACATGGCCTGGAAAGATGATTCTTGTAAATGCTTTGAATAAACTCCTAATGCAGAAGCTTACCGTCTCAGTTGATTCATAAACCATCCTTGTTGATAGATCAATTATGCGAAGCCCCACATAATCTTTGACTAGTTCATTGACATAACGAACGCAATTTTCGCAAAACATTTTTGTTCGTCTTGAATGCTGACTGGGACAAAGACTTGACGACCAGCATCTTTCCACTCTGTCCGTCACCGAGGTACTATTTAATGAGATTCATAACGTACGGAAACGCAATGTATTCCGCACACTGATCAGAGGGCCATCTTCCTTTGTCTTGCCCTTTCGAACACGGTTCTTCTGGCAGTAGAAATGCAAGGACGTGCCCTTAAATCCTTTACAGATATTTCTTTTCCTTGGTGTACCTTGAAGATTTGAATCTGCATCATATGGATATGCTGAGTGTCCGTAGTGGTCTGGGATGTCCGGCGTTTCCGTAACTACGACACAGAATGCACTGGAAGAAATATTCTCCGGATTTCCGCCACCCGTCTGGACGTATGAGTCTATAAATTGCCCGAGTGCTTGTCGAGGACTACTCGCCCCGCTTGTGTCTATCTCGTATTTCGGATGATGGAGACTGTAAGAAATATGCATTTATAAAAGTGCTTTGTCATCCAGGAGGGACCGCCTGGAATCATATTTCTCTGGATTGCGCCTTGGTCCACCCAGTAAGCCAGAAGGCGATCAAGATAGCTGGATGGTATTTCCTTTTCTGGACTTTCTCACAACCTTTCAAAATTCGGGCCTAGTGCACAGTGAGTCATCAGGTGAGTAGATTGTCGTGAGAAGTGCCGTATCATTGTCGTAGGGGAGGTTGCTTACTCGCTGCAAGTTACGGTCTAAGCAGTTGAGTAAATTTCACACCATCAGTCATATGAGCCCACAATTCTGCTTTCGACTGACTCTGACCAGGGATCTGAGCAGTTAGAGTCACAATAGAAGAATGGAAAGAATGGAAGAGCACAGACTATAGTGGGTAGCTTTCAAAAGGTTTGAGTATTCTCATCTCCGTCCTTGACGCCAACTCAGGACATTTGTTCGTCATAAAAGCAATGTCGATTCAGCTAGACTCTGCCTATTAATAAAAAGCTATAGACGGAGCTACCTATCATCCTTTGCGTTGTTCGTAACCCATGCTTGTCGGCATCGAAACATTGCAGACTCCAAACTTAGCTGTACAAAAGTATACATGTAGCTTTTAACATCGAAGTTTCGTAGGATAGAAGTTGAAAGGGTGAATAGGGTGATGGTACCTGAGGCTTCCCGCATGAACATTTGAGTGTGCTTACAAACTGCCTTAGAAATTGCTTAGAAGCCTTTGCTGAGACGCCAGAATCAGGTCAATCGCATCCATGCCGTATTTCATAGTCCGATTGAGGTCTGAGATCTGATTGATGGCCGTTACCAAGCCGCTTGACCTTTTAGACGCACTGCTGGCTCTGATAGTTATATGTCCGACATATACCTAAAAAATATACGTAATGTGTATTTATTTACCTATATATTGGACATACACATGATGTGTATTTTAGACATACGTTCGGCATACAGATGATATGTATGCCGACCATAACTCCGACATACACATTAAATATATGTCGGCTGTATTCCAGACATATACCGTAGCATACACATCATGTGTATGTCGGAGAATATGGCCCGGCATACATATCATCTGTATGCCGAACGTATGTCTAAAATACACACCATGTGTATGTCCAATATATAGGTAAATAAATACACATTACGTATATATTTTAGGTATATGTCGGACATATAGCTATCAGAGCCAGCAGTGTCGACGAACATCATGTCATCCTTCCCCTGTCCGGACTCCACATGTTTGTTAGGTTTATCTGGAATCAAGTCGTAAACTAGTGCAAGCTTAGCGTCTACGCATAAGTCGACCACTGCATACTAATCAGGCAAACAAATCTCCGTGACAAACTCCGACCAAATATCATCGGCACCCTCTTCGCTTCTCAACGTGGCTGGGAGCAAGTAAGAAAATATTCATTATTGCTTTTCAAAAACTTTCATTACCTCATCTATACGATGCAGAAGAAAACCTCACGTTCGTGTCGCAAGTTTGTAATGTGAAGAAGTCAGCGTTCCTCAGAGTCATCCGATACATCCCGTGTTTGCCGAATTTAACTATGGAATTATGTATGCGCTGGGAAAATCGGTGACAAAGCTAATCTGGCAGCTGGCCAACAACTGGCCATTCTAGTGTGAAGTTTTCCTCTTACCTCTCGCAAATACCAAGGACGATTTTATCGAATGTCATACAAAGACGAGGCGCCCATTTTCGGTCATGAAATGCTAAAACATTACTCAATGGATCCAAATTATATCAATTTAAACCATGGTAAGTGGTTTCTCACTTATTCGTGATCATCAGGTATTATGTTACAGGATAGGATCGTACGGAACGACCCCTCTACCCATTCAACGGGCTGTCGAGAGGATTTCAGCAAAGATCGAAGGCAGCCCTGATCATTTCATGCGCTTGCATCTGTTTCCTGCGTTGGAGAAGATTCGCGCGCAACTGGCGGAGTTCTTGAAAGTGAAATCCACAGAGGTAGTCTTTACCGTAAATGCATCTTTGGGATTAACGACTGTATTGCGAAACTTCGAATGGGAAGAAGGGGATATCATATTTTCGTGTAGGTCAAATTTCACCTATTTTTTTGATATTCATATATGTACCCTTTAGAGATTGACAGTCTCGACGACGTACGATTCGATATCTCGTACGGTGGCATATCTGTCTGATGTGCCTCCATATCCTACGAGCATCGTCATCCCCCTTAGCTTTCCCACAACTCACAGAGACGTCATCGAAATGTTCAGACAATACGTACGTAAAAACGCGGCGAGACCAAACAGGAAGCGTCTCGCTGTGATAGATAGTATAACCGCTCTCCCATCGGTACATCTACCATGGCAAGAAATAGTGAAGGTGTGTCGGGAAGAAGGTGTATGGAGTGTAGTAGATGCTGCACACTCGATTGGTCAGGAAGTGGGATTGGATTTAGGCGAAGCAGCCCCAGATTTTTGGGTATCGGTAAGCCGTTTGTTTCCGCTCCCATTTTTGCTATCTCTCCTATTAAAATCATGAGCAGAACTGTCATAAATGGCTCTCTGCGAAACGATCGTGTGCCATAATCTATGTCCCAGAAAGGTATGTCTGTCTGTATCCCATTTTCTTCCCGGACCATGGCTCGAGATTTTCAAATTAGGAACCAACATATTATCAAGTCCTCGATACCGACATCGCACGCTTACATATCACCAAAAGATAGAGTAGGTCCTAATTTTGTGGAGCAATTCGAGTGTACGTGATTACCTTTTTTTTCTACAGCGTCAGTCTAATTACTTTTTGCCCTCAGGGAACGGAACTTTAGATCACGCAGCATATTTGACCATTCCTGATGGTATCGTTGATTGAAAGTACAGCATTCAGTCTTGTCACGCTGAATCGTCGTAACGTAAATAGCACTGGAATTTCGTAGTTGGTTAGGCGGAGAAGAACGCATCAACGCCTACTGTCGTGATATCGCTTATCGTGGCGGGCAGGCTCTTGCGAAGATACTTGGGACTCAGATTCTCGACCCAACTGGTGATATGACACTAAACATGGTGAGCACTATATACGTTTGAAACATCATCCGACTGGGTGGCAGATTGAAGCATGGACTCCAGGTGAACGTGGAACTTCCGATACCTGCGCATGTTCCTGTCAATAAGGAGGTGCATGGATTCATTGTTCGGGAAATCCTGTCGCATAACGCGTATTCTAAAATATGCCATTATGAGGGAAAGTGGTGGACGCGGTGTAGCGCCCAAGTTTGGAACGAAGTAAATTTGGATATCTTTGAAAAGCCGTCGTTAATTAATCTGAGCGATATTCCAACAGGTCATAGACTTTGAGAAGATTGGACGGATGTGGGTCGAAGTTTGCAAGAAAACTGCGGAGATCTATGGTGGTACAGTTACACATAGCGCATAAATTCACAAGATGGTTACGTACCTATGAAGTCAATTCATTGAAGATCAAAGAAATCAAATGGCAGAAGAAGAAATGCGACTAATTATTTCACTACAGGTCTTGGTATAAATTGACACATACATATGCCTTGAGCCCTTTAGACTGTTTCAATCTCGGATTGACTACGCTGCAGTCTTCAAGGTACATTCTCTTCCAACGGATATGAGAATGAGTCATTCCAGTCGAATTGAGTGCACGAGGCTCGGTCCTCGAGGATTGTATATTTACTATATGAAGTTCAGCTATTTGCATCATTGACTGTCCATATATTCTCCTGCAGGAGGGTATTTTATGCGGGCCCAGTAATATAATACTTAACAGTTTGGTAGCCTTATGCTTGAAGCTACTGGTGTTTCTTAAGGATCTAGAAGATTCATACCCTTTATGCCACAAGCTCGAAGCAAGTATGCTAACGTTGATTGCGATGGAGTACTACGAAATTATACAAGTCCTCGAGGAGGCTGGTGTTATAAAATTGAGCTATGTTTAGTGACAACAGGATGAAGAAAGCGAGACGAAGAGCCACGGTAATCCAGTTAATGGAAGGATACAGGGCGCACTGAGCGAACACAAATAAAATCGAAAAGGAGAGCATTACATCGTTTGTCGAGGTCCAAATTCAAGGACAATCAATTCCATAATTAGCTAATTATGGAATTGATTGCGTCTAATTCTGTAAGTACCATTGTGATGAAGCGCTCAGGGAATACAGTCGAAACAGAACCGGCCCAATAAACCGATAAAGTTCGCTTTGGGGCGCAGCTCCGTTCCAATTCTTGGCATTCAATCCAATCTGTCAACGGGCCTACGACCGATTCATCTAGGAAATCGTCTGAGTTATCTGAACCGCTGCCGGCTGGGTTCTCCTCCGTATAATGAATGGTTGTGGCTACGTCTCCCCGAGAACAAAACAGTGTAAACACTTTCCCAAAAATTTCGGGTCCTTCATGGCCAAAAATTAGTCAGTGTGTAAGATTACCAGTGCGCCAGACCAGGAGGGCCGGTAACGCTTGACATCGGGTGTGCCACGCTTGTATTCCACTGTAAGGAGATGAGGTGAATGCGAGCGGTATGCTAATCGGTTGGTTTCGTAGACAGTAGCAGATATCACTTGATACCGGGTGAGAGGGGGACCTGGTCATCCTCTTCTAGCAGGATACTGGGATAGGAGAGTAATTATCAACGTAGCCAATTGAAAGGTTGAAGGTTCTCGAGAATTATCGGCTGGTTTTCCAAAAAATTAGATTCCTTGGTCCTGGCATACTATAGTTTAATAATCTGGCAACAAATGGGATGAACTTTGATCAGTCAAAGGCAAAATCTCTTTCCAAGCCCTGCATACACCATGAGCCAGGATGTAGGGCCTGACTTCCAAGAACGAGAAGACGTGGAGGATAAGTTCGACGGGTAATTTTTCAAACCCTGCTTTCTGCAAGAAATCCCATTTCTGAGATTATGCACCGCCGGACTGTCTTTAGCATTGTCCCCCGGACCCTTTCTAACGGGTCACAACAGGACTCCTTGTGACACAATGCGCAAAGACGGCGACCTCGCCGACGCCCGACGCGTCGCGTATGCCACTCGTTCGACGTCGACATTGTGCTCGACGTTGGTAACAGTATTGGTCGGCCTGTAGCTCTCAGAGCAGCAATTTCCTGCCGTGTCTTTGTATGTCCGCCAATGCTGCCAGACTCCCACGAGTGTCCGATGGCGAGACCTTTGACATTACTCTTCAGCACAGGTGAGCCTTCGCTTCGGCATTAGTTACTCCACAGCAACATTGCGTCGAGGATTGGCACCGCAATGGTCGGCGCGCTTGGTCGACAACGCTCACGAAGCAGCCGTTCGAGCAATTGAGTGTCGGTGGTGATGACACGTCGTCAACAATGCCGACTCCGAATGCCACTGTCACGCACCAAGGTCAATTGTTTGGGGGACAGTCCCGCGAACAGTCCCGCGGATTTCAATCTCAGAAATGAGATGCCCTCGCTTTCTGCAGTTGTAAAATAATGCTCGATATATTTCTTTCTATCCAAAAGCTTCTCGTGAGCCAATGAACTGGAAGAACCGAGATTTTCTGACATGGAGTCGTACAGACTACCAGTGTGCGCTGTGCCCGTCGGCCGTCCGATATGCCAGAGAGAAGACTTTCGCGTTGGTAGTACTTGGATCTAGGAGGACAATCTTGAAAGTAGGTAAAGTTCAACGTGAAACCAGATAGGTTGGATAGATACCTGATACAAGTAACAATAAACAGAGAAAGTGAGTAAAAATCTGAATTCTCCTGAGTTCTATTTATAACAATGTTCACGTGACTTGAGTTATTCGATTCAATTCGTTCGCAAAATCTAATGATCCAAATTGGAGAAGAAAAAGAAAAGGATGAACATGATAATCAGAGGCCAGCGGGAGTGACGCGTGAGAAATATGTTGACCAATTTCAAGAGGATTTCTCGAATCAAGCTCGAACAAAGAAAAATTGGAGTGCTTACAACTGAACGGAGTGGAGACCTGATAAAAGAAAATTCGAAAAGGTACTGGTTCTGTATCCTCAACAGGATGGGTTTCGTAGTGACTGCATTTTGGACTTCCAAAGCTTGTGGAGCAAAAGTTACGCAGGATCCTTGTCGACCGAGAGCCGAATGAAGGATTGCACGTTGAAGAACACTGATTCATGAGGAACCGTTGAAAGTGTAAAAGCTGGGCGCTGCACGCTATCCTAGACGAGAGGAAAGATATAGATCAGTGTATCCTTGCACTCGTACAATCTTTGGCCAGCATGATCTCGAACTTCTGGCACTGACCCAACCGCACTGAAAAGTCAACAAGCAACAGGTTCTGGAATAAACAGTCAATATGAAATCAATTACAAAAACGATACTTATACATCTAAAACAAAAAAAGACGAGAGACGAGAGAATAAAGAAACAATACACCAACTCCACGAACGACGCTAGCTGCTGCCCGCGCACACACGACGACTGATTGACAAGTCCTAAGTCATAGCCTTGCTGGCAAGACGAGTGCCCTCTTGAATAGCCACAGCCTAAAACACGGAGAGAAAAAAGGTATATCAGCAAAGGATGAAAACGGACATCGGGGTTAATTTTGAAAAATAAAGAAATACACACCTCTTCCACCCAAGGCAGCCGGAAGAACTCGCTCCGTTTGAGTTCCTCCTGCCTGACAGTCATTCCCTCCGAAGGACCATGTCCCAGTATACTCTCAAGGTCTCTCGACTGCGATTCGAGCCATGTTTGGATGAATTGAGCGGGGTCCTTCGAGAACGATTCCAGGAATGTCTTTTTCATGTGCGAGTTGTGCAGAGATTGGGACAAGAGGGCGATCTGAAAAGGGGGGAAAGTATCAAAAAAGAGGCACAATTTTGAACTGGAAGATAAAAGGCGAACGGTACCTCTTCGTCAATCTTCAACAACGTCTGCGCAGACTCTTTGCTCGTGTTAACTGTCACCGCCATTCGGTTCTTCATAGCTGTGTCTTCCAGCTTAATTTCGACGTCCCATGCAGAGGGCCGTTCTGCCGGTGGCACACTGGGGTTGATGTGGTAATGCAGGATTATGGGGTCAGGAGCGGCGAGGAAACGGTTGACGGCGTCTGGTAGTCTGTGGAATGAAACAGTATCGATTTGGAAGATCTGAAGCCAAAGGACAAAATCAGTACACCACAAATGTGAAAGGAAGGAAACAGGCGAGGGGAAACACGAACCGCTCGGAGTTTGTCGTCGAGTTTGATTTGTCTCCTATCGTTCTTATCCTGAAGACCTTGGACTTTAATGTAATTCCATAGTGTTTGGATGACACCAATGCGGGTGTCTTCCTTGATACCCAGGATATTTCCTACACATAGGGTTTAGTTCTGAACGCAAGAAACTCGCGCCGTGGAAGAAATTTGGGCATACCCAGTTCCGGTAGAACCTTGTACTGTTCAGGGAAATGATCCGGATACATGATTACTCGAATTTTGGTGGGTCCGTCGCCTGTCCGTCTAACTGTGAAACCGTCCAGAGATGGGTTGTGGTGGCCAACTGCTCGCGGCCACTGTATGCCACAAATTCAGTCTTATACGAGTGAATGACTTAAAGTTGGATGGCGCACCTCCACAATGTTTCCATCTGGGTAAAGTGTTGGGTCACGGTCCAGCTCGATGACCATTCTTTTGATCATTGTAGAGAATCTGCGCTGGGGAACTTTGTCTCTATGTCTCTGGTTGGGAACCTAATGTTTATGCGTAAGCTATAGACCAAAGCCACCGTCATATTACTGGTTGACGCACCTCCAATAACCGTCCTTCAATTTTGAATGACCACGCAGGGATTCCTTCGCCAGTCTCAAAGTTTGGAACAATGGGTACGTCTCCTGTCTGCCATAGTTGACCAGAAACCGTATGACTGAGAAATATCCTCAAAGTCCGTGTTGCCTAGGAGCAAAGATAAGTACTCTGGATCGTTGATGCATGGATGGTACGAGCGCCCTTCTAAAGACACGAAGCCTCACCGTCGGTGCTCGAGCAAGGGCATCCTGAACCTCCATTTTCTTCCTCGTCATTGTCCAATCAAGCTTTCTCTCCATGTTCAACAAGTCTTGATACATTTGAGAATCCTCTGCGAATTCTGGATTCTGGAGTATGACATTAGGGATGGATTTGTCTAGTAACTTTCGTTTTCTGCGAATGAAATACGGTAACTAGGAATTCTCCGAGATAGTGGATAACTCTTACTTTATGCTTGACGCTGCTTTTGGAATCTCCATGTTAATCGTGAGCGATTGAGTTCAATAGCCGGATTCGCGTCTGACTTGCGCGACGACGAGTGATCAACCGTGTAGAGTGACAAAGCGTAGAGTTGTCACGCAAATGACATGCTTGTCTTTATTTACTTACGGCTTCCGTCTATACATAGAACTGCCTGCACCACTATGATGTCGGAGGCCTCCTTTGGTCCTCTCATCTGTTTTGCATCTGTTGCGCTATTGAAACACTGCGCTTTTTAAAAATTCAGAGTTCCATTACGAACCCCGTGTGTTACCGCCCGCCGTCTATTGCCAATTCCACCCTGCATCTCCCTGTCGATTCTGAAAACAGCTCCGTTCAGGTGCCTGTCCTCGACACAAAATTAACGCTTCTTTTCGGACTAGAAGGCGAAGCTCAAAGATTTGTGGAACTGGCTCTGTATATTACGCTATGGACCACTGGACTCTTGCAGATTTTTTGCCGTAAAGGACTGCATATTCTAGTCGAATGCACCGTTCTTTGCCACTGATTTCCGGATCTCTTTGTCAACAATAACCCTATCAATCGAACGCTATATCCTATGACCTGAAAGCACGTCCGAACGTCAAGGATATCGTAAAGGATGCTGTGTTGCCGCCGATGGCCATGGGCGTCGGTGATTCTTATCCCAGGCCGACTCCATTATATTACCCAAATTGTTGTTATTATTAAAGGCACCCCGAGGTTATAAAGGCAGGGGTTTTCGATACTGTATACTCATCAGCCCCCATCTCATATCTTCTAGTACTCATCAAGCTTCACACATAACAAACCAACCATGTCCAGCGCCATCGTCCTCCCAAACCTCACCAACTGGGCCAAAAACCACATCAATGCCATCTATTCAGCCACGAACGCTACCGACTTCACGAGCGCCATTAATGCCTTCCTCTCCGACAAAGCAGTCATCACAGTCAACGGCGTCCAAACCTCCCGCGCTGACTTTATCTCCCAAACTCAAGGAGAGAAGTTCGATGAAGTCGGAGCAAGCGTCAACTACCTAGGCACAGTCGAGGTTCCCACCGATCCCAACCAACCTATTAACGTAAGTGTGATTATTGCGTCTTCACAGACGTTCTGTAACTCATTTCGATTCTCAGGCTGGATCAGTGGGTCTTTTTTTCAATGCCATCATCACTGAAGGAATCTTGGTCCTCGGAGCCCCGGTTAGCAAGCAACAGACTGTTTCTCTGAACATCGTGTAAGTTACATCTATTGGTTTTCACGATCCACGTTCTTAAATGAACAAATGCCCAGTGTTGCTGAGGATCCTGATGTCCCCAAGCCTCCTCCATCTCCCATTCGCGGCTTTTTCGATGGTCGAAGGGTGATGGTTTTGAACCAAGTTACAGTAACAGGCCGTGCCCCAGCCGAAACAGCCTCTTAAATTACCAATATAAGCCAACTCTTCTGTTCCCTGGAGTACAACTGTATTTGTAAACCTCATAAAACGCACAATGCAACCTATATAATATATGACATCTCACAAATCTCCAGAGTTCCCATTTATCTAAATGGTCTTTTCGACTTCTCACACCTACTCAACTCCAACACTCCTCTATCAGCCTCTTCTCTTTCACCATCTCATTGACATACGCCTTCGCCTGTTCAGGCGAGTATCCTCCATGTTTCTCAACCGCATAGGCAATCGCCTCCTTAACCGCAGCGGGCATCTTATTCGATGACCTGTATAAATTAAAAGATGAACCTCGACCCACGAAAAAAGAAGCGGACACATACCCAGAGATGAACACCCATCCTTTATCTTCCCCAACAAGCTTCCAGATCCGCTGCGAATCACCACGAATAAGGTCCTGAACATAAGTCCTCTTCTCGCCTTCAGGCCCGTCTCGTGAAAAGGCTACGCGGTAGTCCAAGTTTTGCGAATGGGAGTGTGCTTCCCACTCAGCAGCGTAATGTTGGTCCTGTTGGGCTGATCGGCAGCCGAAGTATAGCGTGTTATCTAGAAGTAAGAGATTTCAACGACGTGCTACTGAGAGAAAGGGGCGAAATGACCGACATCTTGAGCCATTTGCAATCCGCTGCTCGACGACGGCCCTCATGGGCGCAACCCCAGTGCCAGGTCCGATGCAGATGATAGGTGTGTCGCGTTTGGCTGGAAGCCTTATCATGCCAGGTTTGTGTCCAATCAGGAGGTTATCGCCTGTAAACCACGTAAGTTGAGAGAAGGTAAAGGTCGAAGCAGCTCAAAACGAACCTTGTTTGAGAGCCGCCAAGTAAGAGGTACAGACACCCTTCCGAGGTATCTTTAATTTCGTACGGTACTTCACGATTGCAACGCAAAGATGAATTTCGTGGTCATGTTTCTGATAGAAGCAGGATATTGATGAAAGCTTCGGAGAAGAAAATTATCACAAACTAACCTTCACCGAACTAGCGATCGAGAACTCTCTAGGTCGAAGTGGAGGAAAAATATCGAAGACATAATCTCTAGGTATTTTGACATGTCGGAACTCGCTGAGTACTTCGTGTATTGTCCTTCGGACACGATAACAATATTCATATAATTCGTCCTGCAATAGAATCAGCCACTGCTCTCAGAAAAATTTCAGCGAATTCTTTTACCAACCGCTCCTGCTGTGGAAAGAAATTCGTCCAGTTTCTCCCTTTCCAATTCATCTGACGTAAAGACCTGCAGGTACCGGAAGAAAGACCTCCTTGGAACAGCGTTGAAGTCGAGGAATCGGGTAAATAGGATCCTCAGAGTAGTCTTTTGAGGTAGGTGGTCGGGAAGGGATTGATCTATCATATGATGATTAAGGTATAAAATGACAAAAGAGGGACGACGTACCTGTCATTGTCTGTTCAATTTCGAAAGCTGCGTCAGCTTCGCTCTCCCATCCCATAGTTTCCAATAAAGCGTCCACATCTTTGGCCGTAGCTAAGGGGTGGATAACAGCGATATCACCAGGTTCATATCTGTGAAATCTTGAGTAGAAGCTAGGGCATTGAAGACAGGAAAACATACCTGATATTATCCTCAAATCGAAACTCAAGGTGTCGAACGTCTTGGTACCAATCAGGAGCCGTGATTCTCTTGGTTTTCTGAACGGTCGCTTTGTGATATTGCATGTCGGTCTTCAGAGGATCAGCACTCGTTTCTAAGGCTGCTTGTGCCACATCTCGTAGCAAAACTCTTGGAGGAGGTAGCGTGTTATCCGGTATGACTTCGAATCCATGCGGTAAAGGGCATAATTCAAGTAGCGTGTTGAGTAGTCCATCAGTCCAAGGTTGTAATGCACCGTCTATCCTGTGACGTGGTACGTAGTGAGTGGATTGGTACAATTCGAAAAATGGCGATTTTTGACTCACCCAAGCTGATGCTGCTCGTCTGCTTCTCCTCGTTCATAGAATTCTGATGCGCCCAGCGACTGCATTCTTCTCGATAGTTTTTTCGCCGCCCAGCAAAACTTCTCGTACGACGTATCTCCAAGGCCAAAAACGGTGAAAAACATGTCTTCGAACGTGTCTGATGGTAGGTCTCCTCGTAAAAGGTCGTTCCATAGCGGTGTCATTGAACGTGGTTCTACTCCAGAACCAGTTGTAGAGACCACAAATATAACTAGACTTTCTGAAAGAAGGTCTGGCTTTCAGCTGTTCAGCCAATGTAAAGTCTCCAAAGGCGTTCACAACTTACCAACGAGAACGTGTCTATGCTTGCAACACGGCATTGGAAAGTTATCCTTCGACATTGTCGGGAAATGTAATCTGCAGCATCTTGTGCATTCCCCGTTTCTGTTGCGTAGACGATGAGCAGACTGCGAGTCTCCTCCTCTTCAAAAATTGACATGGTGGTTTGGTGGTGGTTATCTGATAACATTATTCAAGCCGATTCAGCTTCCGGCTCGTGCGGAGTATGATTTTTCAATTCCGAAATCCATTTCTCGATTGTTATGTCAATGTTCAATAACTTGGACCGATCCAATAACCACCAGAATTACGACTTAATTAATACGTCTTCTATCTTGCATTGAAAGGAGAACAATGTGGCCTTCATGGATAAGGCCTGAGGAAAAGGAGAAGAAACAAAAACAATGGCAGCACTTGAGGGCTCAATACGACGCTTTGCCGCCTTCGGTTGCGGCACTGGTCTATTTTTCTTTGGGATCTGTCTCCGCTATTTCAGCAGCGCTAGTGTATAGACGATATGGACGAAGGGTCAAGAACAGTGACTGGGTTACCCCCAGACTGCTCACGAAGCAACGATGGTTGAAGGGCGTCGTAACTAGGTGTGCTTCTTGAATCATTTCCGTCATCTCTCCTAACTTCTTTCTATGTTAGCGTAGGAGATGCAGATAACTTTCGGTTCTTCCATGTACCTACTCTGGGAGGATACACCTGGCCATTTAAATTTAGAACTATACCGTCAATAACAAAAGGTATGTGCGAAAACAAAAATCTCCTATTACTGCTAATGTGAGAAGGATAGATTTAAAGGACGAAACTATACATGTACGAATAGCGGGAGTAGATGCCCCAGAGGTACATAAACTGTTCTTTGTTTTTTACACATTTGAATCTGGCAGGACTAGGCTGCGCACTTTGGAAAACCAGCGCAACCTTACGCAGTTGAAAGTTTGGACTGGCTGCGAAATCATATTCTCGGGAAGACCGTATACTGCCAACTTCTAAGAAAAGACCAGTATTCTCGTGTCGTAGGTCCGCAATCAACCCACATATACCACCTGTTAACATTTGTGGGCATGTTAGGTCGCCCAAGTACAGCATCCACCGCGCATTCTGCCTGGGTTCATGTTCAATGGGAAGAGCCTTCCAGCCGAGATGCTGAAGGCAGGTGTTGCCACCGTTTACGAACAGGTAGATAAGACGCAGAGATCTTGCTCTCCAGATCTGACATATGACATAGGCCGGTGCTGAGTACGGAAAGTTGGGAAAGGGTGGGTACCTTAGATTAGAAGCGGAAGCGAGGTGAGTCAAATTTATTACCCACAGTTTCGAGTCATATTAATCTAGCGTGGTACAGATCGGCGAAGAGAGGGCTATGGGGAAGGAGCAAGAATCCAGAGACCCCTGCAGAATATAAGCGAAGACACGCTGCAGCAGCTTCCACCGACATAGACAAAACCACCGCGCCTCGTGTTCCCGTAAAGAAAATATCCAAAGGCTGGTTTGGTTGGCTATTCCGAAGGACATAGGCTTATTGTCGATTCTTTACACGTACGATGGCGTCTCATTTGTATACATGTACTGATATTTTCTTGTCTTTTTACGATCAGGACGAAAATCTTTGATACCCTGCATAATTCACGTTTTGCACCTATTTTTATTCAGGTGACACTTTTAGGTTCCATGACATAGCGCGTAGGTGCTCCCTGTACTCGGATTTTGAATTTTCGCCCACACAATACATCCATTTGACGGAAAAAATTTCGACTGATCACTTCCGTGGGCCTCGTTATCGAGAAGTTCGTGTTCATCGACATCTCCAGCGGTGATAAAATGAGCATTCTGAAACCTAGGAATCGTTGTCTCGACGCCCCATGTCGTACCCGAGCGAAAATCCACGACTCCCTGTCGAAATTCTGGGACATATTCTTTCCGATGTTGACTTTAAAACCCTCAAAGCATGTTCATTGACGTCTCGTGTGTTCTATCTGGTTGCCAGAAGCTTCATCTTTGAAAGCGCGACCATCACTTTTGGCGGTTCTAGCCACAGGCCTTCTACAAAATTCCTGGATTTTCTTACACAGGCCGAAGAGAGCAACATTGCCTCGACTATCGCCACTTTATGCCTTGCAGAGGCCCCCTCGTCATTACCTTTACCTGCCAATCGTCTCGATTTGCATTGGTTAGGAATCGCAGAGCAGCTAACAAAATTACTTCCAAAACTAACCCGATTGCACCATCTCATAATCAGATCATCCTTTTTTTCAGATTGGACATCGCTCTGCAGTGGACTTCGCCCGGTTCTCCTCCAGTTCATCCGTGTTCATGCCCTTCAACACGTTGAATTGCACTACGTCGGCCTTTCTAGAGGCGAGTTACTCGACCTGGCCTGGATCCGTGAAGTCACTTTGGTGGGGGTATACGAGGCTTCCAAGCAAGTTTGTACTAGAACAAATCCTCTGTCGCAGCACGAAGAAGCGTCATTGCTTCGGAATCTTTCGATAACTCTAAAAAATCCAGTAGGGGCCCAATTCATCTTCGAGCTCGCCGACGCAACTAGGAATAATCTTATATCGCTTCGGTGGTTGACGAGCCCTTACCTCGGTATGTGCTTGCTTTATGCAATATGTATACCCGTTTACCAAAACTTCGAATATCAACCTTCCGGTCGATAGCTTCTCAAGACCCTTACTTCGAAAGACTGGACCTCCCAGCGCTCTCTTCCCTCACCCACCTCGAAATTTCACTTCCTTTCACCAAATCGTTCTTGGCCAAATTGTCTCGTCTGTTGGACTCTTATCCCGCAGAACACCTTCAAGTTTTAGAGATAGTAATTGACTGCGAAGCCCTTCCGGGCGAAGAAACTGTTTTAACCTGGGATTGGCAACGCTTCATTGCTGTTCTTACTCGTATGACCGCGGCATCTTTGACGCGCGTCAAAGTGCGGTGTAAGCAGCAAATCGTACCGAAATGTCGAAAGAGACCGGACAATAGCTTGTCCTCGAAAGCGCTCTCCATCTTCCGGGCACATCTTCTTTTGGTTATGGGCCTCCAGGTCGAAGGATAACTTTAACTTTGGAAATTAATGCGCATTAATGATCAGGCTCACGTCACTGTCTCAAGGCCTTCATCTTCTTAACGATTTATTACACTCGCCTATGGCATCCTCAATCTCGATCTTTCTCAGTGTCTCTTTGGTGGCTTTCTAATATTACTCTGTACCTGTTGTTTGCCATAGTATACCTATAAGGGCAAGGAATTAATATAAGATGAATTTGCTTTCATGCTTTCCTTGCGTAAATTGATGTTGACTTTACCTTCAAGCCAATGAATTAAGCCAAACAAACGATCCGTTTTCATTTTGTCTTCGCAAGTTAACAACTACATAGTGTTCGACGTTCGTCTCGATTTTTAATCTAACTCAACCAAGTCGTCCACCTGTTTTTCTTTCCCTCGATAACTTGCGCAATCTCCCTTGCCACAATACGATCGGCTTGCTCGCTTGGGTGGAGCTCGTCGAACCTACAAAATAAACAGAGTCATACGATGAGAGTCAAGTATAGAAGCTTTGCGTTGTGTACGCACCATAGGAAGCTATCCCTGTCTGTACCTTTCGCGATGGTACAACTGCCTGTGTCGCTCGTGGACTCGTTTAGTTCGAAAACGCATGCTTGTACGGCTCCTGTAATGTTGAGGGGCGCCGTGCCGTTCAAATACAATGACGGATGTGCGAACATGTCGGCGAAAAGACTGTGTGAGTCGAATATTCCTGTACAAAACATAATTAATTCTCGTGCACGGGCAACCTGGACTACAGTGAGTACGAACCAATGTGTGCACCTGGTAATGTCGGCGCTAGAGCTTGCAACATAAGCTTCGATAACGCATTTCCGGACAACACCAGCTCCTTCGTGAACACGCTCCACTCGGTGGTATTGCGCTGCGCGGTCCAATAGCGTGCAGGGTACGATGTGGGGGCATAGAGAGGCACGGTCTCAAGTGGGATCATCTATAATTAATAGAAAGGTCAAGGTCATAGCCCTCGCAGATAAAATAGACCAATTACTCACGTTCTGGAATAAAAAGTTTCTTGCACCACTTTTAAAAAGAACCTTAACCCAGTTAACCATGCATTCCATTACGTCTACTAAACTGGCGTCGTCACTTCCAGTCAGCAACGCGTTTGATCCTACGTCGTTCGTTCCGAGCCAGAGCGTGTAGAGGGTCTCGTCCGGCTTCAAGGTAGTTTTTCCAGGTCCTTTGGTGCTTGTGGAGTCAAAGTAAGTGGGAAGTTGACTTTCAAATAAAGACGGGAAAGGTCGGAAGGTCAGATTATTTGAACAAGTTGCTCCAGACCTTGCGAAAGGAAAGAGGTCAACATGAGCAAATCCAGAGGCATACACAGGCCATTGGGTTCCCCCGTTGGAAACGATGACTGTGTCAGTGTAACTATCGCCAAAGGTGACGAGGTTTTTTATTTGACCAGGATGAAATCCGGCACCGAGAGTGTTAGCTACGGCAGAAAGTAGGACGGCGGCAGGTAATAACATTATGGTGAGTGCCAGATGTTGAGAATTGTTGCCAGTATCAGTGTGAAGGCGATGGCTTCTATTTAACTGATATTTGTGCTCCTCTTAATACCCGACTAGAATTTGATATTTCTATATAACCTCCTTCCAGCTCTCGTGATCATGATCTCGTTCCTTATTCTGAATTATTGCATCATTGCGACACATGGATTCCCCCGGCCCCATGGGGTCTGATCATAAGGTCGTGTAAATTGAGCATACAGAACCTCTCGAGCCCACCGTTAATAAAACAGGGCTCAACGAGGTTTACCGAGCACTTGAAATGTCGACATAAAAAGATTGCGTGGAAGATATTTTGCATAATGAGATAAATATGGAGTCTTTACGTGGCAGGAGAAGATCAGGCGGGTTATATTTAACTGCGGTCCGAGTATTTGCCGTCAATCGAATATTATTGCCATTGAGCATAACAGTAAGGTTCCTCACCCCCTAAAATACCCTGACAAGGAAACTTTGCTTACTAATTTTCTGCCTTTGTTTGCATTTGCTCTAGATGTCGGCCCCATGCCAAACTCTTACTGACCCTCCTCAGAGTCCTCACCTAATAATTCGAGAGTTTTCTGCCTTTGTTTATATTTGGTGTGAGTGCTGTGGACAAGCTACTCCCGGATGGCTTGCCGCTTTAGCCTTTCAGACGCCGCTTATTATTATTATTAAGTTTCGATGTTAGATCGTTCAACTTCTACTTGACTTCTCTAATGTAGTCTCGAATGAATGTTATGCTGCTGCGGCTGCTTTGTGCGTTATATCTTGGTTCCATGCTTTACACGGCTCCTGTTCATATCCTCCAAATTTCTACTGCTATCTTTTACGTTTTCGGACAGCCCCCGCCTCTGCTGACAGCTCCCACTTACTGGGGAACAAAGTGAGAATTGAGGACCACCACTATCTCTCGTTACAAGGGCATTGTTGGATAATTGGGCATATTTTTTTCGACAGTGTATTCCATGACTTGTGCAGACATTGCGTCGGGATGACTTTTAAAGTTTTATAGTTGAAGAATTTTTTTGAATTTACATAAATAATCTGTGCAGAATCAGATGAATTCTCAGATTTTCCTAATTCTCTTATTCACATGTAGTCTCAATAAGGATGTACATACTTACATCTATTGGGCCAGCAAGCCATATGATGCCGAGGGCGTCCCCTAGTTTCTCAATGGCACCGAAATAACATATCAGAAAAATTTATACACACGAGAGCAAACCAAACCTAAAGAACGCGCACCCACTGAACTGTGAACACATCCAAGACGCGTCTTTTGTGTCATGTGATAGCAATATCATGACCACGTGCTGATCTGATAGACAGTTGTCAACTTGTCATTAAATATTTCAACCCATACCTTTTCGATCCACCAAGTTGGTTCACAGGGAATTCCAACAATAACCCGTAGACCCCTCAAAACCCATAGATTTTGCCCTAAAAGTTTCCATATCTATGTCACATCCCAGGGAATATTCTATCATGACATTGTGTCATAAAACACCTTTTGAGGTAGCTTATGCGTTCAAAATGAAAGAAGAATACCAATCCATATGCCCGAATGCCCCCAACGCGCGTGAGAACATTCAAATCAAGGATTAAGACCACGTCGGCAACACTTTTACTCGCATATATGGGTCATGCTATAACAAAAAACTCTCCATTTATGATTCATTGTCTTGTGCCAAAGATTTGTTTCCTCTCAATATTTATATTTCTTTTTTTAGCATATCCTTCATAGCCCATGACCTTCATGACCCATACTCTTGGCCATCCACCGATGAGTATGGGTTAAGAGGGAGACAACTGTACTGTACTGAAGTCTAACTTTCTCGACGTTTATTTTACTTTGCGCACTTACTGCGAGTGTAGCGCTGTTAGGGCTTGAACCAGCAGACTCATATATAGCTCTGACACGCTGGCAATACTCGGCATCGGCAATTCAACAATTTACTTGTCCGCTTTTGGCTGCTTTTAGCTTATTTCTCGATTTTTAAAAAGCTACTAGCAAAATAAAGAAGGTAATAGGATTTCCTATTATTTCACCGACGAACCAACTTTTTCCTTTCGAGCACCTGGGTTTCTGAGCTTGTTACGTTAACGGCTTTAGCCGCCTTTCTAAGTTGCACAACCCCAAAAAAGTAAAGTGTGAAAATACTGATGGGCCTCGGATGGATAGTTAACTCTAATTTCGGAACTACATGTCTTCAATCTCCGCATACTACCCCTCCAACTCCGCTAAGTGCCTAGAGCAGCCGTAATTCCACAAGGTTCGTACGTACATGCTTCTAGCCCGCCTTCTAAACGACCCTTACTGATCAGCGACCAGACGCGAGACTAATCGCTACTTGTGTAGAACTTAGGGCGAATAGGCAGTTCCAAGCCCGCTGTCTATGTCTATTCTTATTCTTACTCTTAGTCTATTATTATCCATTAGGCGCGCATGGCTCCCCAAAAAGTACGTCCGAGAAGAGGGATAAAAGCATTTGCATGCGTATATACACCGTCTACTTGAAGTATTCCAATCAATATAATATTCATACCAAACAATCGACCCAGATGTATAGTGGAGTCGGAGGGAAACAACACCGTAAGGACAGATGCAATGGAACCAGTAATAATGCTGCTAAGTGACAGTTAGCCCAGTGAATTTTACGTCTGGGGGGATGTATAACTTACTTAGTGTAATTCTTATGTTAATATGTATTTGTCTTTCAACACGCACGAGAAGCATTCAACTGAAAATGTGGTACCCAGTCTAAATACGAAGAATACCCCGTTATTTCTTATTATTATAAAAGACTTGTTCATACAGCGGTAAGACTTAGAGTCAACCACTTCCAAGTCCCTCGAACCAAGGTGGGTTTCGACATTGTATGCCATTGATGCGCTATCTCTAATACTGTTTATGCAGCAATTACCATGTCTTACAGCATCGCTTTGACGTTCTTCCAGACCAAGCCATCGACCTACTACCGCGTCGTCGAGCAAACTGTATGGAACTACGCCAATGGAGGAACGTGGTCAGAGACCGATGGCATTCACACCCTCACCATGGGTGGTAGCGGAACCTCTGGCACGATTCGATTCCGTTCTGCCGAGACTGGGCAGAGCTTCCTCGTTGCCGTCGGCGTGCACAACTACAAGCGCTGGGTCGACATCGTTCCCTATCTTCCAAATGATCAAACTGGGATGATCGTTAACCCTCAGTACTACAACAATGGCCCTCGATCTGCTCAACGCGAAAAGCAATTGGCGACATACAGCACCGGAAACATTACTGTTACTTATACAGTTTCAGATGGAAATACCCTCGCCGCCAACATTGTTGTTTGAAGAGGTAAGCAGTCGTTAAGCTGTTCCACGCGTATAGCTTGAAATTGACTTTTACATTGGCCCCCTATAGATCGAATACATACCGGGCGCTACTGTACGATGATTGACTTATATATCATCGCTACTTATATCCCACTTTCTCTATTGTTATGAATCATAAGCAAATGATAGGAACTATCTCGGTAAAACTCTCAGATACCGTTTACAGGTCCCGGGAAGAGACTCCAAAGCAGTAGCAGCATTGCCTTTTCCTTTTTTTCCCTCGGTTAGGGCGTTACAATCCCTCGAATCACTTTCAATATTTAGGCTCTTAACGAAAATGTTGGGCGAAAGAATGTACGTAGATTATCCTTCAACTCAACCAGGTTGTCCACTTGTTCTCATTTCCATCAATCATCTGAGCAATCTCCCTCGCCACAATACGATCCGCTTGCTCGCTTGGGTGAAGTTCGTCAAACCTATTATGTGAAAATATTAAACAATGTCAAAATTTAGGTTGCACAACACATACCATAAAAAACTGTCTCGGTCAGTACCGTGTGCAACGGTACATACGTTGGTAGATTCGTTCAACTCAAATACGCATGAGTTGACGGCGCCGGTAACATTAAGAGGCGCAGTCCCATTCAAGTACAATGATGGATTTGCGAACATGTCCGCGAAGAGACCATGTGAGTCGAATAATCCTGTACGTAAAAGTTACTATATATAACCTCATGCAGTAGAGTGATGTATAGGCGCTTACCTATGTGAGCACCTGGAAGAGTAGGTGCTAGTGCTTGTAGCATAACCTTCGATAACGCGTTTCCGGAAAGAACGAGTTCTTTCATAAAAACACTCCATTCCGTTGTGTTCCGCTCTGTATTCCAGAAACGATTGGGATAGGAGTCTGGCGAGTAGAGAATTACGGTCTCGAGAGGTATCATCTATGCATATTTTCTTATAAACAAGTTCGGACGAGGTTCGAGTTTTCAACTCTAAAGAACAGGCACTTACGTTCTGGAATATAAAATTCCTTGCTCCACTTTTAAAGAGTACCTCTACCCAGTTGACCATACACCCCATCACGTCTACCAAGCTCGCATGGTCACTCCCGGTCAATAAGGCATTCGCTCCCAGGTCATTTGTTCCGAGCCAAAGGGTGTAAATTGTATTCTCTGGTTTGAGTATTTTCCCAGACGTACCCGTGAAATTAAAGTACGTCGGGAGCTGGCTTTCGAATAGGGAGGGGAACGGGCGGAAAGTGATATTGTTTGAGCAAGTCGCACCAGATTTTGCGAAGGGGAAGAGGGTAACATCCGCAAAACCAGCTGCGTACACAGGCCAGGCGGTGCCTCCATCTCCAACAGAAACTATATCGCTGTAACTGTCGCCGAAAGTAACAAGATTTTTAATTTGACCAGGCCGAATTCCCGCTCCAAGAGTGTTCCTCACGGAGTACACTAGCATGAGAGCAGCTTTAAGCGAGAATATCATGTCGCTGTAGAATCGGTGTTTTGAGAGGGGAAGCGTCAGGAATGTAGTCGAAGGAAGAAGATTGAACTGTCGTTTGTCTTGTTGACCTTTTTATTTGTACCATTCTGCGATTACCTGGAGCGTCGCGGCACCCGCGTTTCCGGACAGGTCTGGTCACAAGGCTCGATCTGACTTGAAGAAGCAACCCTTTTGCAGGATGTGGCTATACATCTGTAGTCTGTCGAAATTGCACAGTCAGAAGCCTACCTCTGATAGGATAAACTGGTGGTTCTTTATGACAATAGAAGGAAAATGTTACGACGAAGATTAGAAAGGCAAATATAACCATAAATGACGGTCCGACTACTGCCCGGCTCAATCCCGGCTACCGAACAAATTGAGACGTGTGGTGCATAAATAACTCGAACGATATTCAAAAATAATTCGTAGGACATAGTATGTCAGACACTACTATATATAAAGTATAAATACAACCCTGTGATTCAAACTCAAGGTTTGACACGCTGGAGAACGCGTCGTCCAGATGTTTTTATTTTAGGACGCGCGCAATAACTTGATCATGTGATGGCGATCTTGTGGCATGCGCCGCAAAAATCAAATGTGCCGCTGACACGGCGGGAGCCGATACTATACTCTATATGGGAAGCCCGACGCTGGCGGCTGCATAAACACACGCGACCTGTATTTATCAACCTGTTTCTCGAGGAAACAGTTATCAGCGCCTGCCGTGCATGAGGCTGCGCTGAGGTACACACTTAGAGTACCCAAAGTACTCAACGGGAGAACGGAAGTAGACGAATTTTGGGACACCAATGCTGCTTCTCATTCTCATATGCAGGCATTTACTAAATTTTGAGCTCTTAGGCCTGTCTGCCGGACCTCTGGCTCTTAGCAAAGGAGTTTCCGCTAGTTCATTATTGCCGCTCGGTGATATCCAAATAACTTTAAGAAGTTTTATATGCAGATAAGTAGGACCCTGAGGGCGGTTCCGTGAGCTTCCTGTTTCATGATACCAACAATGAGAATCGGCTAAATCTGTCAAGAATATTTACAATCTCTATAACTTTACCCTATAGTAGTCTGGCCGCCCCGAGAGCTTCTCCTCATTCACGTAGTCTGAGGCCAAGCGTCTCACAGATTTTCTGTAGAATCAGCTCTTTGATCATGATCTGCGTTCAGTAATCCCACTGTCTCTAATGATCGACATAGAATCCCGCCAACGTGCCGTATTACGTCTAGTAAGCGTTTACATCAGATTTCAAGGGATGAAACGCCCGTCGGCCTAGCAAATGGCACTTTTGACAGTTTTTGACCGGCTTGGCAGGCTTACCAACATGACCTTGAGGACCGAGGTAACATTCAGGGTGGAATGTATAAATAGGGCCCACGATACGTCTTAGTTCTTCATCTGGTATCACCCCACTCAAACTACTACAGTCGTTGATCGACCCACAGTATCGCTCAAAGCGCAAACAAAGTTCCATATAACTTCAACTCTATTACCATGCAGCTCATTCACCTCGTCACTATCACCACCCTTTTCTTCACTGGCCTCGTCGCCGCTATTCCCGGTGTCGTCGAGATGCGTGCACCTGACGTTGACCTCGATGAACTCCTTTTGGAGAGAGGAACAAACCACTGCGCGAACATCGCCAAAATCAAGCGTCCCAACAAATACGAGAAGGAAGGGTATGTTACGCACTTCACCTTTTCTTTAATGGCGGTTCTAATGTCTGTTTTTCCGTCTATAGTTGCACCCCTGACCGATCATTGGGATTCTTGAGTGCGCACAACTGCTTCAACAAAGGTGGCCGGGCGTACATGTGTGTTCAAGGAGGACAGTCGTTCTGCGTACAGGGAGGATCGGCGATCAAGAAGACTGGGTATGAGAGCGGAGAATGCTTCCAGTGATAGACTTGTTCGTATACTATACTTGTGTACAATTCAAGGCTGCGTTTGCGCTAGAACGTAAACATCTGAGTTCGAAAATGTGCGCGGAGAGCAACAATTTCCACTGACGTCGTGCCTGTGGCCCAGCTCGTTTTCCAACACCTCTCTGGTATTACATACGTTGAATATTCGGTTGAGCAAGGTGCATCTGACCATTGCATCCATATGCTTACTACTTCCGAGCATCGTTGCCATCAGTAAGAAGTACCCTTAGCCCGTAAAGTCCGTCAATTTGTATGCTTATATGTATGTCAGCAGCTGATTGTTGATGAAACCCAATCAAACCGGACACCACACTCGGTGAAACTTTCTTCCCTTTTTGCTCTTATAAGCGCCATGGATTGACGGCCCGCTGAAGCGGGAAACGATATTATAATTCAGAGGAATGGGAGGCGTGATATAGTTTCGCTGCCGATAATAGTGGAGGAACCATGTGTAGTATCACGCATCAAAGAACACGAGACGAAGGCGCACTTCCTAGATTGTGGTTAGTTCCCTGAGAACGCCGGAAACACGATGAACCTATCGCTTTTGGAGAATATTTGCCATGATTCTAATAATAGCATTGTTGCGCCGGCCGAGCGCTTGTTCTTTGAAAAGTACGTGGATTATTCGGATGACTATCGACGATAGACAAAACTCTCCAGAAAAAAATTAAATTATTCTCGATCGAATCAACAAGTTAAGTGGAAATCATTTCCGACTTTTCTTCTAGTTTAACGTTAGCCCAATGGTATATTTGATGATGATGAAGAGTTTTCCGGAGATTCGAACATGGTATTCTATCAGAAAAATTATCGAGGACAACGCGTTCGGGGTCCTATGGTGTCTATATACGGAGCAGAGACTTGCTGTTGTATGATAAGACATGGCAGCTAGCTTACACTGTGCCTTTTACTTTGAGGAACATTTTGCCGCTATATATAGCCATCAAGATAAGATAAAAAGAGGGGAGAAATAATGGCCGTGAACTTGAATCGAGCGCAATATTCCCATTGTATCCCAATCAGTCTACATACTTCAACATCTCTCTGCACTACGGCGTTGGAATTTGCATTTCCCAAAAATGCTACTCTTGAAGGGAGAGCAGCGGATGAAAGCTTTATTACAGTTACAACCAGCAGCACTGGGACGTTAAGCGGGTATTACCACTCCCTTTGGGAACAGGTCACCGGTCAACACTGGTGCTACCATGAATATTAGTTGTGGACAATACGGTCTTTCCTGGAAGTCTGCTTCCCGGGGCGTGGTTGGCGGAATAGGTTAGATGTCAAGGTCCGCTCAGTAGTAAGCGCTCAGACAGTCAACGTGATGGGTTAAAAATAACATTCTATTTCAGGACCATCACATACGGTGTAAGTAGGAAACTCAAGTACTCAAGTACTCATGCCTTGCTCTTTACGGATGGATTATCAGCCCGCTCACCGAGTATTATATTTGCGACTCCTTTACCATCTATGATCGGAGCGCTACAAGAGTGGGGTGATACATATGTGACGTCAGCGCGTCAGCAATCACAGATCTGAGATGACTGCACACGAAGCTGCTGGTAACCACTGGTACACAGTGCCAAACATTTTACCACCGACATGTCTCATGGCAGTCATTATTGTTCACGTTCAACGTTCAACCTCCATCGTTTCGACATTTTGAAACTCGACAAACTGCACCATGAGCAAAGTACAAGATGCAGCGTCCAGTTCACCCACCCATCCTTCTATCACAGTTAGAAAGTCGGCATGGGGATATACAGAGAAATCCGAGTCGGAGAAAGTTTCTAATACGAAAAAATGAAAACAATGCTTCCAGTTACTTCCAACCGAACTCCTACTCCACATCTTTTCGTTCCTAGAACTTAAACCATACATCATCTCGCATAGTGTATGCAAGCAATGGAACCGACTCCTTCCACTGACCGTTCTACCCGGTTCGACGCCGTCCACTGGATTTTTATCGTCAAATGATAACCTCGCCACATCTCATAGAAAGCATGGACATTATTCTCAGAGACCTTCGACCTTTCGACCGACAAGCGTATATGGATGCGCTCCATTCTCAGTATCCTGTAATACCAAAGGAATTCCTTTTCTAGATACTGGAATGGCCAGAGCGCCTTGCTATTGGATCGGCATGGCCTGGCTTGCCATATTAACTATCCAATACCCACTCGGATAAATTGGCTCGGTTACAGGCCACACTCTCCTCAACTCCTCGCAATCGTTCGCGGGCGTGGAACACCGGGCGCCAAATTCATACCAGCGCTCTGGCGCTCCCGTGAAATTACCAGGTGGCTCATTTTTGATCAAGATGACGATGATATCTTTGGGACGGTATTTCAGGCGTCGACTGGGAGGGGGCAAGTTCCTTGCTGCATACCCTCCCCAGACCTGGCCTCTGACGAGAGTGATTCAGATGCCGATCCACTCGATGATTATTTGATCTATCCGGATTGGATTTCCTGCCAGAAAAAGGACTTCTTGAAGCAACGCATTCCCAAACTAATGGGCATCCCTGGTGACATTGGACACGCGAAAGTTGTTCCATTTACAAACAGTGCTGAAGCAATGCCATGTCCGCCATGGTCACAATGCCATCTTCTCATATTCCAGGCGATGCTACGTTGAAGTTGAGCATTGTCAAATTTTCCTTCGTCATCCATTTTCTTCATGATTTAGCGCATTTTTGTCTTCTTTATGCATTTGATATACGAGGCGTTATTTAATACACTTCTTTGGTGGTACAATTTAAGGAAATCTTATTTGAAGAGCAGATCACTACTATTTATAAATCACTTGGAGAGCACTACCCGCTAACACTGATAGAAGACGATCCAGTGCTTTGGTATCCCTCTGTAGCAAGGATCTGGTAGTTGTGAGTACCCAAACCCATCCCAAGGTTCTTCCACGCGTTGAAGTGGTTCCCTATGGTGATGGTACCACCGGTGCGCTTAGACTGGCGGACGGACCAGAATTGGCTGAAGGTCTGGGTACCTTGGATGGAAGGTGCGTTGACACGGGTGGTCTTGTATATGTCGTAGTTGGAACCATCCGAGTTGACTGTGCCCATGTGGGTGAGGCCCGTGCTGGGGTTGTAGGACCCGAAATTCTCGCAGATGTAGTATTCGACGAGAGGACCGGTCGTCCAGCCGTAGAGAGAAAGGTAAGCGTTTTGTCCATTGGGACTGAAAGAACCGCTGTAGCTGATTGTGCTACAAAAATTCGTTGGTTAGGTTGCATCTGCAATGTTAAGTAGGGTAATAACATACTGTGATGAACCTGGGTTCCAGCCTATCCCTCCAACAACATTTTGAGATGCGGTGTTCCATGAGAGACTGTACTGTCCGGTGTTGATGTTCATCGTCACTCCACTGTTGACCTGCTCCCATAGGGAGTAGTAGTGTCCTCCACTAGTTCCGGTAGTGCTGCTGTATATAGTAAGGAGGGATTTCTCCGCATCGCGTGCATCGATGGTAACATTGCTTGGTGCAGCAATGGCAAGCGCTGCTGAGCAGAGGACGACGAGGGATTTGAATGAAACCATGTCAAGTTTGAAAAGATGTCTTATTGGTTGCTTATACTGTTAGTTACAACTCTCTCTTTATATGTTATGTCTGGCAATTATTCGGATACAAGTGGAGCGAGGTTCGGCTCAACGCTCACCTTAGTGTTCGGATATTCTATGGTTGAGTCAAACTCTACGAGGAATTGTTACTATGTACATAGAAACATTTTTCATGACTTTGGTCACTCGTCCAAAGTTTTCGTGGATCTCGATCCGGGTCAACGTGACAACTTGTAGAAGGGGAGACATGTGCCCGGTCGTCACGCGCACGTCTGCACGTCCGAGCCTCTGGCTTCAAATGAGGAGACCGAAAGAACGGCAATTAATAATAATATAACATCCACCGCATGCTACTACCAGCGGTTGAGCGTATGTGTCGGAGTGTTATCCCTGTTGCAATGGAAGAGAAGATGATCGCAATCACTCGTACGACTCCACCTTGTGATAATGGTCGAATTGATCGAGGAAAGTTGCGTGTACAGTATTGTACTATGTTTACATACGTACTTAGCAAGGTGAAAACGCTGATCGGTGCTGCTATCAGCTGTGACACTTATACACAAAAGTATCCATCATGTGCTCTATTGCAGGAACTGTATGGTTTATTTATAAGTCAAGCTATTTTCAACGACTTTCTTGGTGAGGGTTTGAAGCGCTGGCAACAGTTGACTGCGAAAAAGCACCGAATCTCCGAAATAGACAGTTAGAACATGTGATAGAAGTCAGTTAAGCCTAAATTTCTTAACACCGAAATATGATATGTCGGAGAAAGTTCTTCGCTATTCGCCAGCAACATGGAAAATAATCATCCAGAACGATTTCTTCCTTTATGTAAGATCAAAGCCCAAAAGATCAGAGATTCCTCTGCATCCTATTCGAATTTATAACAAAGTGCGACAGTCGAAATTCTACTGATCGGATATAGTGGGCTTTGTCCTCAAAGAAAAGGCAGGCTCAGATGTTTGGATGCGCTAAAGGAAAGGGGAAGTGGGTAGGCCAGGTTGCATGGAGAAGACGACGCCGAAGAAGAAAGGGAGCTTCGAGATATATTGAATCGATAGTTGCTGGCCCCATTTGAATCTGCCAGCATCGGCCTCCGATGGATTTTGCGTACAAGTACATATGTGATGCAGACGGCTCATACGGTCCTCCCTTAGGCATACCTACCCAAGCCCATACACATATGGCCAGATTGAAGCTGATTCATGTCAACCGGCTCTTTCGCCTCGCCTATCAGAAGCAATAATGTCGGATTTTTCGAGGGTGAAATTGAGTGGCGAGACAAGGAAGGATCCAATGGGTGCTTTTCGGATCGTTCCGCAATGTTCAAGTAGACCACAAGATAGTTTGCAATTCAGTCGGATTGCATTTCACCAACTACCCTACGGAAAATAAGCATCGGCGCCCGAGGTAGGACGGAACCTGGTTCTATGGGGAAGGACTCGAGCATCGATGCTACATATGTAGCACAGTTGCTTACATGCCTTCGTTCTTTGGTATGTCTGAGGAATCGCGATGCAACTTTGCAGATCTTAATGAGGAGAAACCAGTTTTGGATTATTCATATACTTACACTTTACACAGTCCAACATTACATCCTACACCAGCAACTTCCGTTGGCTGAAAAAAAGAAAAAAGAAACCGAGGGGATCAGAACAAAATCAAGGCGATGCGATGCGATTGGCAAGACTGATAAATCAACTCCAGACATACCTTTTCATGCCATCCCAGAAAAACACTCCCACTGATGTATAGTCACCCCATCCGGGCATCGCCATGTCCTTGTGCAGATAGTACTCCATCAGCGTATCCTGCGTGTCTAACGATTGACTTGATGACTCCGGGAATACCAGCAGCCTTAATAGTATTAAGGATCATTAGCAGCGTTTGAAGAGTTATGATCTATATCTATGTTCCAGGTTTCTGATCAGCACAGAAACGACAGAGTAGTGGAGCGTCTATGTACCTTTGCATCGTCGACGTTGGGCCTGTATGGAGCGTTTTCTAGAATCACGGTCAGGGCTCCAGAAACATCGCTCCTGGACATAAATGTGTCGGTCTTTTCTGCGCTATTACATGCGTAGCCCGAGCGCCATTGCGCGAGAGCTGGTTCTTGATGCTCAGAAAGATCCCTCGCGCGCAGGGACTCACTTTGCCAATAAGCTTCTAACCATCCCTGCGCGGTGCTCTACATAGCACTTCGGCAGGATCGCGAGGGTCCACTTCGTACAGCTCTAATTTTTGTAGCATGTCTTCGTCATAGATATCGATATCGATCCTGCGAAATGAATTATACATGGTGTTCGGGCGTCAGGTTATAATTACCTAGGTGGAAGCTAATTAAGCCGCGTCCAACGTCAGTAACGAAGTTCGCGAATCGCCGCAGTGAAGTCATGTTTGCATTTGTTGTGCAGAAGCTTTAAGCCCCTAATTTCCGTGATGTTAAATGTACTACAAAATTTGACACTAGACGGGTATTTAAACAAATCTGTGATTGCAACTTGCGGTCAAACGAGAAAGCACAAAAGGATAATCGTAATATACGTCACATCCCAGAGAAGAAAGAGCAAACCAGAATATTTTACAGTCAAAAAGGACACCTATGTAATTCCGCAAAGCACGGTGTATTTATCACGAGAACTTGGTACCAGTCAAGTAGTCGTTTCGAGTAGGGTGCGTCTCTGCGAGGGATAATAACCCTCCTATTCCTTGCGGACTGCGTTACATACGATTTAAGGCTTTAGTTCGAGAAAGAAGGATATCTGAAGATCTTAAGATCATGATTTTGACGCGACGAGCCGCGAATGTTGACTGCCCTTGAATGTCTGCTCTTAGCATAGTTATTGATGTGCTTTGGAAGGATGCAGTGTCAAGTGAGATAAATATGCTACCACGAGAAAGGGAGTTGATTGCGCCGCTCGATGTTGCTTCAAAGATATCGATAAAGGACCAATTGGCAATGATCGCCAACTTTCCTTCCAGGTGACTAAGTAAACGGAACGCGCCTGCGCGTCGTTCTGTGAGTGTTTAGCAAAACCAAAGCCTCCGCACCTGAGAATACGTTAATATGCATTGTTTGCTGATAGCCTGTCTCGATGACGCATGGTCAATTATATATTTTTCAGCGCGTTTACGGTTAACCTCGCGGTAGAGAAATTGCAACAAACTACATCACAGTCGCTGAAACTTGACAAATGTAAATGTTACAGAGTTATGAAAATATGATTTGAAGAAGCAACGGCCAATTTGGGTTTAACACCGCATGAAAGATGGAAATATGGCGCCGTAATACATCGTTTCATGGCTAGTACACAATAGATAGCAACTGGAAGCACTGTCTAAATTTGGGGTTCGCTCGTATCAAAGGCTTTCTTAGACTCCAAAAGTTGGGGTCTTGTTCAAGCTCCGATCCAATTTTTCTATCGTTGTAAACACGGAAATAATGTGGAGAAGTGGTCCGGGAACAATTGTACAATGGATTGCACTCTGACTATGATGGAGTCTGGTAAGTGTTTTACGAGTCGGGACACGTACGCCTGTGCGTCACGATTCTCAAATTCGGCTAGTTAAAGGTGATTCACTTGTTTCATACGATGAGTTGTTAGCATAGTCACGACTTACAGGGCCGTGTCAAGATATGTTCTTTGGCTTGCAGCAGGTGAATCCTGCGTTTTCTTTCGTGGTACTTTCTTTGTATAGAAGCCAAAAATGGACTGATTGGCAGCTAACTGATCTAGGTATCCTTCTGGGCTCTCACGCTACGAATTAGATTGATGCTGACGGCCGCCTATGTATCAAAAATCGAACCAAGCCAGATAAAGAATTCACGACTTTGCCGCTGACTTGACTTGACTTGCTGACTTTTATACCCCTCTGTGTAGTCGAGAGTACATGGCAGCTATATGATTCTCACGGCACGGATTGCAGACAATAATTTGTGAAATGATCACAATGGCTATAAATTACCATAAGGATGGTGGACATTGTGCCTGAAGGCTGAGGTGCAGCCGTTTTTTTACTCGATCAACCGTGGGCACGTAATAAACCATCTAGACTATGTTTAGTAAAATCAGATATGTGTGTACTACCTATCTCTTGTCAAAAGACACGCTTCTGCATCGAGGAAAACAGAGAACCAGTGTTCGCACAAGAGATCAATTGATATTGATGTCATGATAAGCAATTCTCCTTATGTCAGGACCGACCGCTTAGCCGATGCAATTATCCGTATACATAAATCTGTGGCCCACCGGAATTTATATGTCTGTGGGTGGCTGATCCTCGTGGTTGTGCAATTCGCTGCTCCATTTGGAGTACGAATACCCAGGAACTAATCAGGCCGCAGACCTCGCTCGTATATATGCATGCGTATGTTTGTTCTGTACTATGCATTAAGAATTAGAATCATGAAGGAAAATTAGCCTCCTGAAGCATGAAGCTGAAGCCTAAGCTCAAGGTAACCGGGTCGAAACGAACATTGACTTTGTTTTCTTAAATTAGATAACATCACTGATATTTCCCACTGTTATAAATAGACATCATACCGAGCGCCCACAAACGCCCCATTATAGACTAAATCGTTGGTTGCGGCCATTAGACGGCAAGAATGCTCCAATGACTGGAGGAAACCTTGCACAATTTAATGGGGTTTTTATTGTCAGCCATCAGTGAGAATACTGCGGATACCAACAGTTGCAATTTGACACACAGAAACTACAATTAACTTTACTAGTTTCAGCATCGTATATTCGTTTCAGAGCAATCGAAGCAGAGTCTTCTAGAGCAGACGACTGACGGAGGCCGGTAAGAAGCACTCCTCGAGGCAAAGTCTCACAGGGCCGATGTCCTACGCGCGCACGCATGTATACGCACACAACACCTGAGGAACAGGCTACATAACTGGGTCTCTAAATTTTATACATGTAACAAACATTTTCTCGCATTCAGTGATCACACCTCCAGTGTTCTTTCTCTAACCGCTAGAATATAATGTCTGCTCCTTCTACGAATCTTTCTGGCCGCGAAGTAGTCACCACGACGAAGGCATCTAAGGACACAGGCAAAGATGACGAGCCCCTCACGCAAGATCAGGATACGACTTGGGTATCTGCTGATCTCCTCAAGCTTGAGGATGAGGAAATTTGGCTGGCTGATGTCAACACAATCATCGATGTCATGGAAAAGGCCTTCCAAGAACACGATTCCCGTGGTTGGTATCTTTTTAAGCTCCGATTTTATTTTCTCTAAGTTTCTCCGTCAATTTTATAGTGAAGAAACACGATTGCGATGGCCCTGGAAGCTGCGTGACCAAGTCATTGGACGAGTTCGTCAGCTACAAGCTCATAAAGCAGTCGCTCAGAGAGCGTGTCGGGGACCACATCCTTGCCAGTATCGCCTATTCCTACTTCCATATGCACGTTCTGGAGACCAACGAACCTTTGCAAGACCGCGAAATTCGTCTACTCAAACAGTTTAAGGAACAGTTTATTCTCACTCTTCCCAATCATGCCAAGGTTCCATACAACACTTTTTGTTCAGCGTACGCATCCATACCCTCCCCGCCCCATGTTTTCAGCCATTCCGCCAGGCAATCAAACGGAAGGCCAAAAATATCGTCAGAGGATGCCCAGAAGGACAGAAAGTTTCGAATGGCGATGGCATACCCTTCCGTGAGCGTCGATGACCCAGCCATCAAATCGCTCTCGCGAACAAAGTCTGTTGTGCACTGTGGCGAATATAAATCTCTATCGTTCCTGGTTAATTGGGCCAAGAAGTACCTCAAACAACCAGGAAACGAAGGGTGTTCAATATCTATATCTTCCCTGGCTATCACGGGCAATGACAACGCACCACAGACATTCTGCCTCAATTGTGTTTGTTACGTCTGTGTCACGGTAATGGGGACTAAGGGCCTTCGGATTGTAGACAACGCAGCACAGAGGCTAAGAGTCACCCCTTCTGTTTTTCAATCCAGATATACGGTAATTGCGTTGACTTATCGGCATGTTTGAAAGGCATGCTAATGATTATTTGATGAAATTCTTTTCCCAGATGGATCACTGGAGTTCCGAGGACAGATCAGGAGAATATGTAACCGATGAGATGTTTGAATTCGTGAAAGCGACATGGGGCGGCGCTGGGCTGGTCAGTGGGAACAGAGATGGGGGGGGAGGAAGTTCATGAAGAGGAGAATGGGAAGGAAAACAAAGGGGGTAATAGGAAATGAACATTGTCGTCATGCTCGTCTGTCTGCAATCTGGAATCAGACGAACATGCGTCGGATGTCGTATATGTACACTCAAGGCTTGAGCTTGACTAGTTTCCGTTTATTACACCTGCTTCGATTTATTTTTTTCAGCAGTACAACTTTCCGTCTCTGGTAATATAAGGTACCTGGTGTACAAGAGAACCTCTCCAAGTTTGTTTTCTGCGCTTTCGAGGTTCCGTAAGAATATATAACCCAGATACATAGAGAAAACAAAAAGCAAAACCTGCATAGAAAACGTGTAACAGAGCTTCAAAGATAAATACTATATTTCCAACCCGTTGAAAGTTCACGAGTGGTACAAACGAAAAGAGATGACGAAGGGGAAACTTCTAGTGTAGCATTGTCTGGAATTCGGGGAGATGGCGTTGTACCCAGGGTGGACATGGCATTGCTTCAGGGCTATTCGAAAATCGATCGACTGTCGCGCGTCCAATGTCGCGAGGTACGCCTAATAGATCGGGGATACATTGCCTCAAGAATTCCGTTTTTTGGCAGGAAATCCAATCTCGATAGGTCACATAATTATCGAGTGCATCGGCATCTGAATCACTCTCATCTGAATCCAGGGCCGGGGAGGGCATGCAGCAAGGAACTTGCCCCTCCCTTGTCGAGGCCTCAAATACCATCCCAAAAATATCGGGGTCATCTTCATCAAAAATGAGCCACCTGGTGACTTCACGGTCGCGCCAGATAAGGAGTGCTGGTATGAATTTGGCGTCCGGTCTTCCCCGCCCGCGAACGATTGCGAGGAGTTGAGGGGAGTCTGGTGTATAACCGAGCCAATTTATGCGAGAGGGCCATTGTAGGTAAACATGGCACGCCGGCAAGCCAGGCCATGCCCATCCAATCGCAAGACGCTCTGGCCATTCCAGTATCCAGAACAGGAAATCTTCAGGAATGGCGGGATACTGGGAATAGAGAGTGTCAATGTACGCTTGTCGGTCAAAAGGTTGAAGGTCTCTCAGAATTATGTCCCTGCTTTCCATGAGAAGTGGGGATTTTATCATTTGCCGATAAAAGTTTAGTAGGCGGCGTCGAATTGGATGGAGGTCGGTTAGTGGGAGGAGTCGGTTCCATTCCTTGCATACACCATGGGAGATAATGTATGATTTGAGTTCTAGGAACGAGAACATGTGAAGGAGAAGTTCGGCTGGAAGCAAATCCAAGTAATGCTGTGGCTTGGTCTCAACGATTTTCTTTGGCTCGGATTTTTTTGCATAGGCCCATGCCAGATTTTCAAAGCCCCATGACAAATTTCGGAGTGTGGGGAAAGTATAGCTAAAGTAGCTGAGTAGACTAGAGGCTTTGGATTGTACTTTCCCCATGATGATGGAGCGTGCTATAAGTTCAAACCGTTGAAAGGAAGGAATTATTGGATTGCTCAATGTGGGCGTTCAATTATTTGGCATTGTATACTAAGTAGTGGCCTTGGGACCGACTCATGTGCATGTGACCAGTCATTATAGTTGGTACTGGCGGGTACCTAGCGCTTTTTAAATACAAATTTTAATCGGCTTTCACTTTTTCACTAATACACAAGTTGCAACCCATAATAAAATGAGTCGTTCAATTGACACTCCCACCCAAAATAGACAAGTTCAGAGGATATCACCTCCCTTTGAAATTTTGGATGGTATAAAAGGAGCGGGGGCTAAAACGTTAACCAGTTACCGATTAAGCTTCTAAGACCAGTCGGATGAAAAAGAAGACGCCGACGAAGAAAAAGAGATTAGCGATGCTTTATAATTAGTCGAAGTTGCATAAACCGACGCTATGCACGTCGGAATAGACATCTCCTGGTCCCATTTGAATGTGCCAGCCGATAGACTTTGGGTTTAACTACGCAGAACATTATCGTTTAGGGTTCATACGGTCGTCCTTTGCACATACCCGAGCCTACACATATACGACCGGATGGTAACTAATTCATCTCGGCCAGCAGTCTTGCCTTGCCTGTCAGAAGCAATAATGTCGGATTTTTCGACGGTGAAACTGAGTGGCGACGCTGCGAGACAAGTAAAGATCCAATGAATGTCGTTCGGATCCTTCTGCAATGTTCAGAGTACACCGCTAGATATATATGCCAAGACCGCGAGACTGTGCACTCGAGTCGGAGACCTGACATTTGGCCAAATACACCAAGGTAAATAAGCATCGACGCCCCGAGGTAGGATCCTAGTTGTGCGAGGAAGCACTAAGGTATCGATGCTCCATATGTGGCTTTCGTTCCCTAGTGTCTGAGAAATCGCGGTGCGGCTTTGCAGATCTTAATGAGCAGAAACCAGTTTTAGATTATTCATATACTTATACTTTACACAGTCCTGCGATCCGTCATCGTTCGAACAATACATCCTACACCAGCGACTTCTGTTAACTAAAGACGAGGGTATCAGAATCAAGGCAGTGCGATGTGATTGACAGGACCAATAAAACGACTTCAAACATACCTTTTCGTGCCATCCCAGCAAAACACTTCCACTGATATCACCCCATCCAGGCATCGCCATGCCCTTGTACAGATACTTCATCAGCGTATCCTGCGTGTCTAGAGATAACGACTTGATTACTCCGGGAATATCAGCAGCCTTGGTGGTATTGAGGATCGTTAGCAGCGTTTGAAGAGTTATGATCTATATCCAAATTCTTCTGATCAGCAGAGCAAAGCTGAAGCAGTTAAACCATTTACGTACCTTTGCATCGTCGACGTTAGGCCCGTATGGCGCACTTTCCAGAACCACAGTTAAGGCTCCAGAAATATCGTTCCTGGACATAAATGTGTCAGTCTTTCCCGTGCCATTACATTCGTAGCTCGGGCACCATTGCGCGAGAGCTGGTTCTTAAAGATGGTCCCAGAGATCCCTCGCGAGCAGGGACTCACTTTGCCAATAAGCTCCTAACCATCCCTGCGCGCTGCTTCGCGTCCTCTAGCACTTCAGCAGGGTCGCGAGGGTCCGCTTCGTACAGCTCTGATTCTTGCAGGATGTCTTCGTCATATTTATCGATATCGATCTTGCGAAATGAGTTATCCATGGTATCCGGGCGTCAGGTTATAATTTCAGATCTAGGTGGAAGCCAATTAGGCCGCATCCAGTGTTAGTGACGTTTACCGCAGCGAAGTCATGTTTGTATTTATTATGCAGGAGCTTTCAAGCCCCTAATTTCCGCAATGGTCAGACTCGCGCCCGTAAGACAATACACGATTCGTTAAAATAAATTATCAGTAGTTACTCCCGAGTACAAGTTTATTCTATCTATACACAAAATGTAGTATGAGGTATAGATCTTGCAATAGACGGATATTTAAACAAATATGTGGTTGTGGTCAAATGGGGAAGCACAAGATAAATGAAAGCACGAAAGGATAGTCGTGATAGACGTCACTAACCAGAAAACAAAGAGGAAACAAGAATAATTTACAGTCAAAAAGACAAAAAGTACGTTTTCTACATGATTACACACGACTTGGCCGGTGGTTCTTGTTGGTTGGGTGCTGAGTTCCTTTCAATCTCTTGAAGACAAAGTTCGAACACTTTGCCTGCAGGAAGAGTAAGAGGAGAGACAGGACAAAGAAAAAGGAGTATACATACCAACGTTAATGTTGTCCTTGGCGCTTGTTTCTATCCATGCACAATCATTCCTCTTTGCCAACGTTTCTCCATCCTTAGAGTCCACCTGACGTCTAACGTAACGGTATCAAAGATAAGATAACAAGACAGGAAGGCGTAAACGTACGACATGGACAAATCACTCTTCGACCCCACAACCACACAAGGAATCTTCTCCAAACCGCAGAAATCCCTGATCTTGTCATGAACCACTTGGATCATGTTGAACGAATTCCGCGAAGTGATGGAGTAGACGAGTACGTAGCCATGTATCCCAATAGCATGTTGTGAGTTAATCGGAGAATATTCATCCTGTTTAACATTAGCAATTGAGACGATAAAATTAGCGCTAAATGAACCGAAGGCGCACCTGTCCTGCTGTATCGATGATATGACAGTCATACTCAACACCCTTGTACACTACACTCTTCGAAAAGGTCGTCTCGATAGTTGGATAGTAGGAATCAACAAAATTATTCTGTTATTCCGATGAATAACCGTCTAAACTGAGACCGATTTATGACATACGTCGATAAACTGCTTGACAAGGGACGATTTTCCTAAAATTGTACTTGGTTAGTTTAAACTCACAAATACACGTGTACCACTATCCAAGATACCACCGCCCTCGTGAACAATTAGATAACGAGAAAATACTAACCGACCGACCGAGAGCCCAACACCGCGATTTTTCGTTTCTTCAACGAGGTAGACATGACCAAAGACAACGTAGAGAGAAACCGAGGAACCGAGATGACGAAAAGAAAAGAAGACCAGAGAAAAGAAGGAACAGACAAGGCGGTGGAGAAAGATAGGGTCCTGCTGTCAACACCGGGCTTGTCTTATGTATAGTATATTCCGTCACAACAGTGACATGCCCACAAATTCGAATTACATCAATCTCCAAATAAAGGGTATTCCTGTCACAATCTGTGACATAATCCATTCCACGCTTTGCCACAAGCCAACCACAAGCTTACTCCTCTGGCTCCTCCTCCATCTTGCTTTTGTCGGAATTCCAACGGGATGTCCCCTGGCAGCTCTATTAAAATGCTCCAAGTAATGATTAGGCCGACTTGTGTCATTTCTGGGGTGATAAATATCCTATGACGAAATTTATCACCCAGGATTAAAATAAAAGCGATCCTCGACGTCAACTGCTCAACTTGGAGGAACAGTCGTCGAAAGCACCAGCCCAGCGAGTATATGTTCTTCAAAACTGAATCTATCCGGATGATACATGTTCAAGGCATGACACAACCATTTCGCAATGAATCTATGAAAATTACTGGACATTCTCTGCGACATTCTCGGGCCCGGTCTCAGGAAATGAGAGCCATTTCTGCGATCCATTCCATATTTAACACGTCGCGGATCTCGTCCCATCATCTTGAAAATGGGAGATAGCGGTTACAAGCTGCATCGTCCTCAGTACGCATCCAAGATCCGGTCAATAAGTACTTATTCTGCAACTGCTTACTAATGGACTACCACTCACCAAAAGTTCTGATTTGATAGTGAGCCAACTTTTTACTATTCTACGGAGCGAAATCTATTACAAGCGGGAAAGTTCATCCTCCGGTGATGCGAGCCGCTTCAGAATTGAGGATAAACATTCTGAAAATTTTCGACATGCGCAGTCGGAATCGCCATATAACTAAACTATCTCATCAAATTTATTCCATCGTTATCACTCTCCAACGTTCAACGACCGGCTGTGGAGCATGGATCTAATCTCGAACAACTTGTCTTTCGAATTTCCAACGATATCATTTCACATCTATTCACAATCCAACACTATGTAGATCGGGTTTATGCACGATTATCGATGTGAAGAAGGTTACACACACCCGCTTTTCGATGGTCTACGGTGAAATCTATTTTATTTTTTACAGTACGCTAAGAAAAGCCATATCAGCTACGTCCGCGACCAACATCCGTAGTAAGGATACTACGTAGCTATACCATACACATTCGTGATACGCAGGGACAGGAACCAATATAACCGTGGTCCACAATGGACGCCCCCCAAAAATTAAAACAAAAACATATATATACCAAAACGATGACCGTCCGACAACGATATACAAATACATGGCCTAGTCTATCGACTACGGATTACGTTGCAAAAAGGAAACCAATTACCCGAGTATACGTCCATAGAGCACAACGTGCAAAAACAAAAACAATAAACAATAAATAAGAAAGAACGCATACGCGTTCCACAAAAAGCTGACAAGCGAGAAAGGCCAGTTTCTTCGACATCATGAAAGGCCCAGCCTCCATGCAAACCACGCTAAACGCGTGCAATCAACCCAAGAAGAGATGAGTTTAATCATGGAACTGCAAACAATTGCTACACATTCCCTTGGGCTTGAATGGATTCTGTCTGAACTGTTGGCATTTTGCATTGACAGCTCCACTCCCGCCCTCACGCTCAGAATCCTCCTGCTCCAGATCAATTGCGCTGTCGAACGGCGACCTGTCATACCCTTGCAGACTCTGTTGCTGATGTGCTGAGGATGTACCATGTCCAAGAGCAGACAACGACCCGGTAGAGGCTCCGCTGCTGGAAAGATAGGATCCCGACGAGGTACCTGGTGCCTTCCTCTCAGGAATCGCAGGCGGCGGTCCGGCGGAAGGATTCTGGCTCGCAGCTCGTCGGGGAGGCGGGGGCGGAGGCTGTTTCTTTGTAGGTGTGCTGGAGCCACTAGCAGCTGCGCTGTTACCGGCACTGTTGCTGCCCATGGAGAAGAACCCAGTCAGACTGCTCGTTAGAGAATTCCCGCCTGTAGCGACTGGATTATCACTGTGTGATCGATCTATGAGCGGCGAGTGTGCAGCCTCTCCTGTTCCGGGTGTGGACAGTGCAGATCTGAGTAAATTTCGCTTGGGTTGGACCGGAGGTGGAAGTAGAGAAACGGCGTTAGAGTTGCTTATGTTGGCGATTGTCGATGGTGGGTGATGTTGCTGCCTAATCTGCGCGGGTGATAACCAATTATTATCATCACTCTCGTCCTCTAAGCCAAAGACTTGTCTGTTCTTCGTCGTCAGAGTTGCATTCCTCATGGCAGATGCGTCCTGTTCCAGATCATCTGTCATGCTCTCAGTGAAGCTTGCCGAGTCGTTGAACCCTCCGTAAAATAGAGGGCTCTTGTTTGCAGCCATAGGCACTGCTCGGATGATTTGTTCGTCATCGGCATCGCTTGCTAGGTAATGGTCATTGTCGTTGAAGTGATCATGGTCACTGCTACCACCGTCGTCGTCATCGCGGCTACCGTTGCTCTTGCCCGTAGTGTGGACTTGAGGATTAAGGAAAGTGGGTTGAGGTGTTGAGTTAACACCTTTCTTTGGCCGTACGGGCAAAGCAGGCTTGGTACCCACAACCTCCGTGTAAGAAGAGGGGAATAACCCTTTGCGACCGTCGGAAAGCTCGCCCAACCACCAATCGTCCAGCACCTCTTGTACTACCACAATGTCATCCCCAGCCTTGAAGTTCAGTTCGTCCGAAGAGCCAGAGAAGTCGTACAAGGCGCGAACAATCTTCTTATCGTGCAATGATAGAGGTTTTAGAATCTTCGGCGTACTAGACGCAGACGACGATCCATTCTGGACAGTTTCTTTCGATTTCTTCTTCGACAACCCACGTGTCAGACTGCGGAAGCTGTTCGATTTCTTCAAGCTGCCTGGCGTACCGCCACTGGTACCAGGAATGGTATCTGTCGACTTGCGACGTGGGGTGTCGTCTTCGTCATCGCCATGATCATCATCTAGTGTGGCAAAAGATTCCTTGTCTTTGCTCTTCTTGCTCTTGCTCCCTCCAGTAACGGAGTCAACTGCACTAGAAGCCCATCCCGCTACGCTCAGGCGTCTTGGTTTTTCTCCTTCCTTGATTTTCTCTTTCTCTTCCTTAGCTGCCGAGCTATTCGTCCGTTTGCGCGACAGTCGCGATGTAGGACGGGAAGGGGGCTTGCCGCTTGAGGAACCTGACCGTGAATGCCTCCTAGGGGTGGATATTTCTTCATCGGATGACGCAGTAGACTCCTTCCGGTCCCTGGCTTTCGCCGACAGGCGGCTGGAAGTTGATACACCACTGGAGTAACTTCCTAGTTTCGAGGTTGGGCTAGAATTTGTTAAAGCGAGGAAAACTTGGAAAAATGGTACTGGCTTACCGTTCTTGCCAATCGGCTTTCACGTCCCTCAATACATCGAGATATGACTGAACAAAGTTTGTCTCCAGGTCTAAGAACTGAGATAATTCTCGCAGCTGGCTGTGCTCGTTCTCCTGGATAGCATGCATATGTGCGCGAATATCCTCCGCAGTTTCCTCACTACAAATAGCTCAGTGAAATAAGTCATGACAACAAAAGAATGACGTACTATCGTTGTCTGGCTCGATCCATCTCGTCCTCTGCCTCGCGTCGGTCCTTCTCCTTCTTGCTGTTTTGAAGCTTCTCGAACTTATTCGTAGCAACTTGATCATCTAGCCGCCTCGTCTCCAGCTTTTTCTTCAAACCCTCGTATTCCTTGATCTCATCCTTGAATCGCTCCAGAGACATAATAAAAGTGTCTTTGAACGTCAATGCGAACGCTTCCTGAAGCGTGGCAATCTTGCAATGCGCACGACCCATTTTGATCAAGGCATGTCCTTGAAATGCGTATATGAGACTTGAATCCTTCAAGTAGCAAACGAGACATACCAAAGTATGAATCGTCTCCGAACTGTTCCCCGTGCTGAATCATAACGACGCCTAGGATATCAACAGGCAGAAGTTTATGCACATCCTCGTGCCCATCGAACTCTTTCTTCTTCGATAACGCATGTTGATAGGTTTCTGAGGCCAAAATCAACCTAGCACAATGAAACTATCAGCCGAGATCCAACGTCACTGTACAAACACCTACCTTCGTATTCCTTCTTTCCTCAGTTCTATGTCATTTTCGAGTTCTTTAAACTCTTCATTGACTGCTGCTTTCTCTTTAGAAGATATAACTTCACCGGCCCACTAGAAATGATAATATTGAAAGTGGCGTGATTAGCGACGATGTTCCAATATATGCAATGGAAACAATACCTGACGAAGGCGTCCTAGCTACATGCACTTGAGAACATATAATTCGCCAATCGATACATAACTTACTTGTTTGCTGGCCATCCACGAATTCCAAGAAGTATAAGGTAACAGTGGAGGACAATGAATCACTGCGCTATTTAGGACATACTCATTATCGGACTATGCCGAGTGACGAGTGAACCTCGATCAATGTTCCACAAATGGTAAGTATGGCCATGTGGCACGTTATTTCTTATTCACGTATCCTGGTCCAACACGTATTGTAACACAATCAAACAATTCAAAGGTAGACTAGTGATTTTTCCGCACATTCGGTAAGCTTCATTCATTCGTTCAAACGAAGCACCTTCTCAGCCAAACCTCGTTGCAAAGCATTGAAATCCTTCTTGTTCATCGACTTTTCTAGCCCATGAATCCAAGTAGTAGCCTCCGGAATGTCGACCTACAGTAATAGTAATTCAGGTATCCGTATAATATAATAAAGTTAAAGCCGGAAGTTCATACTTACAAAAGGATAATCAATAGAAAACATGATTCTATCCAGCCCGATCTGCCCGATATGGAAATGAAGAAGGTCAGTCGCGAAGTTTCTGGATATCGTTTCGAAGATGTTCGTGCGGAAATAGCTCGTAACAGTTTTCTTCATCGTTGCATTTGCACCTGCAATGGAAAGACCTATAGAAATTGCTCATAGGCAAAGATGTAAAGATAGATAGTATGTTCAGACTTACGGGTGTCAATACGATTCAAATCCGAGGGTATGCGTTCCCCGAGATGTCCGACAATGATCTTCAACTTGGGAAAGCGGCTAGAAATGACCCAATAAACCCAATAAATACATTTGCCATGAAGACAGAAATGGAGACTTACTCGAATACACCATTGACACACAGACTATACGAGTCATGATAATTTTCAGCCATTCATGACTTATAATTTGGGAGCAAGAGACGTACCCAAGGATATGTGTAGAAAGAACGGCAGCGAACTCCTGAGGTGGACCTCTCAATAATGGCGTATGTGCGAACATCAATGCTGTGCCTCGGATGAAAGTAAACGGGTACGTCTAGGTCGCTGACTTTCTGCCAAAAGACATCATATTCGGGTTGGTCGTAATAAAGAAGAGCCTCTGAATCAATAACATCATTATCGATATCAATTTAAACGCAATGTAACTTCAGGTGATATGAGATAGTGCTCACCTCCATCTGGCCCGGGCTGCTGATAGTCATTCACGAGAGCACCCAGAAACCCAAGTTCCTTTCCAGTTCCGACGCGGCGACGGTGGCATTGTGCATTGCCAAAGAGACAAATCCTCCGAACCGCTCAGTGTTGTTGGAAATTGTAGCGGCGAGGACGTTATTGACATGTACAGCCATCTGTTGAGCTTGGACAGGATCGAATATACCCTGTATACCAGGTTTTGAAGACGATATAACCATCTAGATAGTTCCATACGACCAAGGTGAGTACCTAGTAAATTATAATATAAGGAAGACTGACATAGTCGACATGGTTTTCGTCCATTCCTCTCAAGCGCTGGTTATGAATGTCGAGCAGGTTTATTGAAATCGTGCTGTTCAGACCACCTATTTGTTCAAAGATATTTATTTTGACCGTTTTGGTGAAATAAAAACTCCTACAAACCTCTTGAGTCTCTGTGTTGTCCCAAGACGTATGGTTAATAGGAAACCGTGACACAGGAATCACTTGCGTACGGCGAGAGGAGCTCAGGAATACTCTAGGCTTCTTCCAATGCAATAGACCGGCAAGTATTTTGAATTTTTCTTCCATAAATTGAAAAGAAATTAGAATGCCAGTACAAGGATGCATAAGAAGATAGCCATCTTGTAATCGAAACGCGAGACACGTTGAATGCCATGCTGGAGAAATATTGATTCTTTATATCGCTCATGCAGAAGTGAACCGTCAATACAGAATCAGCGTGATTTTTCGGTCGCATTATCGAATGGTGACAAGCTGAAAACTCAGACACGCCCAGATATCCAGACGCGTCGCGTCACTGGCACGCTTAATAAACTGCATCATGTGATGCTTTTTCGTCATTCCAGCGCCGGTCCGACTACCGGCTAATGCTAACCGTCATCTGTGGCTGTATTGGGGTTTCAGCTTCAAGTTCTTTCCCGATCTAAGGAGATTGGAACAGCACATACTGTTCAGAAAACACTTACACGATGAAGAACATTCTATTACTGAGGGAACCCGCTCGCGATACTCCAGATAAATATGAATCGGTCTTTTCGAAGAATAGCTACCATCCACTATCGATCCCAGTTCTTGAAACAGTTCACGACAATGTTGACAAATTCTTGGACATACTTCTGCATGGACCTACAATGGGGGGATTCTCGGGGCTGATCATAACTAGCAAGAGGTCGTGCGACACGTTAAGAGAGGCTTTGTCTATGGCCAAGCAACGGGATATAGGAGGACTAGGTAGGTGAGGAATCGTTTGGTATCTTCGGGACGTTCATAGCCTGATGATGTTTCTCAGGTGGGTGGTGTGATATCCCGTTTTACGTGGTTGGAGAAGCTACAGCGACTGCGGTATCTGAAGTCTTTGATGAATTCAAAGATTTAGGACTTCGGGCAGCCGATATTCGAGGACAGTCATCGGGTAACGCTGCTACTCTCGCGCCGTTCATACTTGAAGATATGAAGGGCAAACCGAAGCCGAAACTTCTATATCTAACAGGAGACAAGAATCGTGATACCATATCTCGAATTTTCGATGAAGGGGGGATTGAGCTAGAACCTTTGCAGGTTTATAAAACTCGTGGGTCACCCGCCTTTCGTGATAATCTTTCGCAAGCCCTCCAGTCCTTGCCTACCGGTAGGATTCTCAGTCGGATGTCATGTTCCTTTCTCTTACCATTCTCACAGGTGCTTTGGACTGGTGGATTGTGTACTTTGCACCGTCAGCAGCAGCCTTCGCAACGCCAATATTGCAAAACTATTTTTCTCTGACTGAATCATCTAGTCAGCAGCCGGTGCCCAAGATAGCTGCCATCGGACCTACGACCTACGCGTTTCTGAAGGAAGAACTTCATCTGCGTGTGGATGTACTCGCTCAGAAACCAACCCCAGATGAGGTGGTTCATGCGATCAGGAGCAATGACCAGTTATCATTGACAAATTAAAGAAGAAAGAAATTCTCGGAAGGCCTGTGTATATACACTGGCGAGGTCAATGCACGCGAACCTTTTCTTTTTGAAGACGTGACTCACGCAGATACCGTTCCTCACGGATTTTCATATCAAAATTCAATCCTCTGCGCGCCGAGTCCAGAGAAACATTTCGAAACCACGCTTCTCTCCAAACTTTCGATGTTCAAATTCCATCGTTTCTGGACATTACGATATGTCATCTTGCAAAGGAGTGCCGATTCCAACCATCATCACGATTAACCTGAAACACAGCCCAGAAGCATCTATGGAAGGTCAATCCGGATTATTCAAAATCGAATCTCATCGGCTCGCAGGGCAAACTTCGTCACCCTTCGTCTTTTGCTTTTCACCCGTTGGCGGGGGTTAAGAAGACTTTCTTTCTTTTTTTTCATTGGACTCTTACGCAGGCGCAGGTCATTTGTTGCGACAATCAAGGTTCCTATCGTAATAGTATATATCTTCATTGTCTTCGCCATCTTCGCCTGACTCTTCGTCATCACCTTTTTTATCAGATGGGTCGCCGTCCTGGCAAGAACACAGGTCCAGCAAATCGAAGCTCTTCGGCTGAGACTTAGACCGGCAGGAGTTAACTGCGTGTAAATCAGCAGGCTTTCTTGAAATGTTCCTTCCCTCATAGCCAAAAAAATAACCACAAAAAGCTAAGACTGAAAGGCCCGTCATGTTCATCGTTGACTCCCTAACTCGATTCACTGCCCGCATCATACAATCTTTCTCCCCTCAGTCCATGACGACTGGTAATAGCATGACGAACCAAGATTTACTCATCCAAAAATACGAAGATACCGACCCAAACACGAACTTTATGAGCATTGAAAGTTGGGCGGCTCATGCGCTTAGGGAGGACAAAATTATTCCGAGAACGTATAATTACTCTATACATGGCGTGGCAGGCTGAACTGGTCTACATCAACGTAAAGAACGAAGGTCCTATACGCCGTATCCACCTCCTAATTGACTGCTACATCTTTCAAACAAACCACTCAAGTCTGATGGTGTGATTCGCGTGAAGAATTCCATTGAGCTTAAGGGTGGCAAGACAGAAACGAGCAAGCTCCTCGTGACGTATGATTTCGAATCGCGTATTTTCTACCTGCACGACTTGGCATTGATGGCCAAAGCTACCACCGAGAAAGAGAGGTCTTACAGGTCTTTGCAGAGCCAGTGGGACTGGCTCGCATGGACACTTGTGCAGAGTGAACGCAATATATCCTGCCAGGAAGACATTCACTGCTTCACTGCTTCTTTCGTATGCGCAGGCCATTTGGTGTGAAGGGGGTCAATAAGACAAGCTATATTATTCCTCGTAGCTTCTGGGCCTATAGGATTCATGCCGACATTTCAAGATTCCCGCTTCCCACTCTTCAAATAGTAGTTCAACCATTGATACCAGCACAATGCAGAAGATGACAATAAACCCAAATAAATTCTATAGCGTAGCCCTATGTAGCTATGTAGGGAGCGAAATGATTAGAAAATTACAACCCATGAAATAGAAATAATGGTACACAGAGTAACAGGTACCAAAGAAGGATATCTCAGTACGTATATTACTTATTGCCTAAATCTTGAGTCTTGACTACGGGAACCTGCAGGAACGTCGAGGACGTCCAATGCAAATCAGGACCGAGGTAACTAGTACAATTCTGGTTTCTGACTGGAAGGCGTATGCATTAATTTGTAAACTTCGGGGACACGCAATTCTCTGCGAACCAGGATGAATGTTATGGCGGCGCGGAACTGACTATAAAGCGACTGGTGGATCCAAGGAGAGGCTTTCATTAGTGGGTGCTGGTGGTTTAAAATTTATTGTCACCATAGTTCAGCTAGTATACGAGTTGTACTTATATCTATGTATGCAGACACGTTCATGCTTTAAGAGTCTTGGCTTTAATCCCGAAGTTTTGTCGGTAGCATACTGCAGTCTTTGAAAAGTCTCACATTGTCTACGGTTTTCGGTCGCCGTCCGCAGCATGTTCAGCTTCCACGACAGTCATCATAGTTGTTGAGTACAACGCCATATGCGTCAATTAGAAACTTCTCTAGCACAGGCCAAAAAACTTGTACACACTGTTCATCTGCATGATTTTTATACACCCATTTGAGGTATTCTGATCTGCGTCTGTCAGGGCCTGCGAGATCGCATCTCGTCGGGTACAGCCTGTCAATTTCACCTCCGCAAATGTCCATGAGCAATTCCTCGAATTTGAGGGAATAAAGTTTGCGGAGAAGATTGACCCGATTCTGGTTGATCGAAGCAGCGGAAGGAAAATCGAATGGACGCGACATGGCGAAATCGAGAACCTTGACAGAGTATTCTCGTGCTCGTGCATCTTGTATGGAGGATGAGCCGTTGACCTCCTCAACGAAGACGTTCGAGAGACGTATGTAAAACGAGATAATGCCATGCTGGCGGATTGCGTGAACCTTTCGGAGCAAGTCCAAGCCCTGTATGATGATGGGGTTCGCGCACAATTGGGTACCAGCGGAGATCCGGGTCGTGATCCGAGCCTAACGATTGGCAGATCTCGACTATCGGCTTTCCTTTCAAATATGACATAGCAATTGCGAAGCTTTCTTCCGAGTCAAAGTCTGGAGATTTGACCTGTTTGAATAAATATCAGCAGAACGCCCCGAAAACTTACGAGAAAATCGGTACTATGAATGCATCTATGAACTTTGGAACCACCGCCCCTTGAAGTGATAGTAGCTTCGAGTATGCGTACATTTCTGCTCAACACATGAGCTCGTTCGTCCACCGATATGAATACACGGCAGGCGCCGATACCGGATGTACTATTTATAGAACATGTGTTATATAATTATAATGTCAACACGTGATTCCGGCAAATTTCACAGACGCATAGCCGGAGCCCGGCGTGCTAGCCAAACGCGTTGAACATTGAACAACCTCCTTAACTTGAACTGTCGGTGCTCGAATGTTCAACGTTCAGCCCCAACTTTCTCATTTGGCTGTATGGCTCTCGTTGGCGCATCAGATTGAAAATCTAGAATATCTCAACGAAAGGAATCGACAACCTCTGGAGTTTCAACACGCTATTGGCTTTCTTCCAAAGTCTCTTGTGCTGAAATGCTTTTCCTACTACACTGCGCACGATGAATGAATTCGAACGAATATAGCGGAACCCGGGCGAAATATTTACTGAAAAGAAAGATTTGGAGACTATGTACGAGTAAGTATTGTATTTTCAACGTGAACGACAAACAGTCAGAGCATGCAAATGATTAAATTGATTTTCCAGGTCTTGACAGAGTTTTCGCAACTTAAACTTGAGAGTTTTTGTCATCAACCAGTACTGTTGTGTAGTCTTGCGTACAAATGCGTTGTTCGATGACGAGAATTGAGGCTGTGTCCGTTCAATGTTTCTCAGCCCGAGCAGGTTCGCATCTGGGATACGCTTAGACAGCAAATGACAATTTCTGTGTGAATTTTGGCTTTGAAATATTCTCGATGGCGGCTGACAAGACTCGGAACTCGATTAAATATTCGGCATATTCGCGATTTGGTGACCTGCCAGCCACCAGCTAAAGCATATTTAACCTCCAGTATTGTATCTCCCCCAGAAGCACAACCCATTCCGCGCAAAGCAGGCATTCACGCAGAATATATCTTATCGAAGTATACAACCATGTTCTTCCAATTTCTGAAGGACCATTTCACTGGCCTTTGCAATATCGCCAAACCCGCCTTTGCTATCCTCAACGAACGTCTGAACGTTACTGCTGGAGGAGGCAACAAGATTTCCACCCCGCCTTTGGTAGCCCTCATAGAACGTCATGGACGTTTCGAAACCGCTGTACTTTGTGCAGTGGTGGAGAACGTGGCGTGCCTCACCCTCCTCCACAAATACGGCCTCCACGGTGCGGTTCAACATACCCTACCGATCCTAGGATTTCGCGCCCAGGAGACGTTCGTCGTGGCATATGTCTTCATCGTCAACTACTTTTTCTTCCTTTTCGCGCGGGTTGTCGACCATCTGAAGCACACCGCTATTGGGATGGTCGTCTTCAAGCTCAAGAACCCTACCCTGAAACTCGCGTCCATTGTGCATTGGATCCTTCGCATACTCTTTGGCGAAGAGTACTTCCTTTCGAGCACCAGCTATACCAAGGACTTGGTTGTTCGTTCTGCCGACCACATCAAAGGCGAGGTCATCAAAAGGGTGTATCTACCCTGCAGGGACAGAGTCAAATGCATACAGAATTCCTCCGCCATCTTCGCGTTTTTCTGCAGCAGGGTGTTCGAGATCGCTGTCTTCATCACTCTCGGGATCTCCGTCGTATTCGCGTTCCTGTCCATCTACGCTCTGGAGGAACACTCCCTCGTCGTTTCTATCAGCGAGGAGTATGCCTTCGTCAATGGCGAATTGAGCGGTGCGGATACCACGGTTACGCCTGCAGAGGGCGATGATAGCGGCCTCCTGAAGATCATGTGGGCTGACGACGTTGGGGCCCTCGATGACGAACGTTGGGACGACACAGCCAACGGAAACCTTGTTGAAGAAGAGGTGGAGGAGTGGACTTTGCAGGAGAGTGGCTTAGGGTATGGAGGTGTGAAGGAAGACGAGGAGGCAGAGGAAGGGGAGGCGGTCGAGGAGGAGGGGAGTCCTGAGAAAGAGGATCAGGACACTGTGGAGGATGTAGTCCGAGATGAAGAGGCGGTTGGCGAAACGGATTCCATCTTTGGCGCCGAACACATTTCAATGGGCTTTGGCGACAATTTACTGGACGTGGACATCAACGAAGTCCTTTATTCCTCGGACGATATCCCTGAGGAGGACCATTTCGCCTCTGCCAGCGAGACGGACATCCCACGCAACGCTATGTCGACTAGTATCAGCACCCTCAGCATCGTCAGCTCCACAATCGAAGAGGGAAATGCAGGTCTAATTACGCTAATCGAGACCCCTTTTGTCGTGATCAGAATCTCTCGCAGCATCAGTGCCTCGTCGAGTTTCATTGCCGACCATCCTGAACTCTTTAGCCTGGAGGTAACGGCAGACGACAAGCAATATGTGGAGGAAGAAGATGTCGTTGAAGAATATTACGAGGTGGTGGTGCAGGAGGAGGAAAGCACTGAAGGGGATGGAGCATCAGAGGAGTGTGGTGAGGACGTCAATGGAAGAGAGGATGAAGGGGTCGAAGATGATATCACTGGAGTTCGTGGCACGAATCCTTACATCCATCTGATGTCGCCTGCAGACGAGAACGGCGAGCCTGCAGTTGACGACGTATTTAGAATCTTCCAGGAGGCTACTACAGGACCGGCGATGCATGACAGCCAAAGCTTCGGCCCATTTGTGGGATCTTGCGGGATATGCGACGTCGAGGATGCTGGTGATGTGATGACGAACGGAGGCTGAAAGCATTGTCGGGTACATTGGTACGAACATGATTCATTTTGTTTCGCCCAAATTTTCTGACTGGGTTTGTTTAATAGACCCATTCTTTCGCCCGTTCAGTTGAACTTGAGTCGGTCAGTGGCTGGCACTTCCCTTTGGTCCTCTGGTATTTATTGTTTTACTTTCAGGCAGTCGAGTTCGAAGTTAACTTCCCTGTTCCAGAGAGTACACTTGTTGGAGTGGGTGTGTGTGTGTTCTTTATCTTACCTTGCAGTTTTAGTTTCATGCTAAGTGATATCCAGCTTTCGCGGGAAGGATTCATCTTCAGCGATAGCCAGGACCTCAACGATATCGAGGTAAGCAAAAATTTAATGAATATTCCATTGGTTAAGCTCAAAGACCCGATACAGGACTTGGAAGCGGCACACCGCCGTCGTATAGGACTTGGAAAGCAGAAGAGTCAAAACGAGTATCTCAAAGACGAAGGTGACGCTGAATATGCCGCACTCATGGGCGATTCAGAGGATGAAACAAACGTGCGAGAGGTCCGTATTATTTTTTCATATCTCATTTCAGACCTGACGTTCGACTCGATAGGTCGTAGACAAGTCGAGAGACACTCAGGGCGGTTATCACGTCCTTCCTTCTCTGGGATCGGTGGCTTGTTCTTTGGACGAGGGACAAAGAAAGCATGCCACCTACGACGCGGAGGTTGGCAAGGAAATGAAGTTTCACGAGGTAAGTTTCATTCATTTCAATCATCGTTTTGGCACAATTCTAATTCGTCGGGTTATATACAGACGCTACCGAAGCTTTGCTCGCACTCCAAGTCCTTTTCTCTCGATGGTATGCGGTCGTTATCGTTCAAGGACCAGGTAAGTACTCTGTTCCCAATATCCTGCCATTCTATCCAAAAAAAAAATTTCATAGAACTCTGTTCTGGCATCCCCCTTATTCTCGCTCCGTCTTTTTCCCGGTCGAAGATTTCCAGCTCAGTCTGCCCGTCCTGTACCACAGGGCACTCGAAAAACCAGACACTTGAGTTTAACGGGCATATCACACACCGACCGCTTGAATACACTGACTTCCAATTGAGTTCTACCTCCTTGTGGTCATTCCCATTCCACTCTTTTTTTCCTGACACAATCAACTACTCCAGCACATCCTATCCAACTACCTAAAACACCCTAAAAAAACATAAAATGGGGCACCTTACAACAAGCACGAAAAATGCAAAAACCGGAGTTCATTAACGGAAGCACTGAGTGGGAGATGAAGACGAGAACAACCACTGCTCGAAATTAGAATCGAGGTCAATATGTTTGCGAGCTCAGCTCCGACTGACTCGTCTTTCTCGATGTATGTAGTTCTGCTCGTTTTCCACCTTCCCTTTCTGTTATCCCTGCGAGCGACCTTCAAAATTTCTCCTCTTTTGGTTGGCCCTTACGCCACCAGCATTGCTCAATTGCAGTAAGTTTTTCTTCCGTTATAAGACGTGGCTAAAATTGACTTTTTATCTAGATAGTTCCTCAAGTTGCAACCATCGAGATTGAAGATATTAGAAGTACAACTACCTAGGTACCTAACACTACTACTCGTGAAAGTTGTATATTACCCAAGATATATATCGTCGTCGTCCGCCCCTACAAAGCGAATCCACTCTTCGGGTACTTCTCGTGCGTTTAGAAGGATTCTGGAGGAGTTCCAAAGTGCCATAGCGGATAAATATCCTTGGAAGGCCACCAAGGGATGCATGTCGCATACTTGCTTGGTCTGGTTTGAGACTACGAAAAATGCGCAGAAACCGTTCCTGAGAAGTTGTCAGAAGTTTGACTATTTCCACGCGATCGCTGCGACGGTATAGTTTGTGCGCATCGAACAGTGTTTTTGTGTTCAAATATGCGAAAGCCTCGACGTCTGTTTGTATGAGGTCAAAAACCTATCATGACTCCGTTCAATAATAAAGATAAGCTTACACATATATGGAATCGTTGCCACAATTTTTTCACTAAACACCCGATAAAAAAAGGCGCATATCGCTAGTTTCTCCACCGTCGTTCCAGAAACAATCGAGTTCTCAACTTGCTGTTCGAAGTTTTCCCGCGGAAGACTATTAAGTACAGCCTTAAAGTCTTCAGGTTCCTTCAGATCTTCTATTACGTCTACGACAGCCTTTAACATGGATGAAGAAAACTGCTTCATGAGCATCCAGTTTTGTATGGTCTTCCTGGTCATGAACATGGCTGCATCTGGTACAGCAAAGTGCTCGGAAATTGCGTCGGCGTCTATGTCCACGTTTTTCTTCCATTCAGCACGCTTCATTCGTGGATATTGTCCAGATGCCGCAAGAAGGATGTCGTCTAACTTCTGATTAGGTATGAGGTCGATGTACGATGATCGAGTGGCTCCATCGAAGTGGACAAAAGTTCGGTCATCGATATCGTAAAACTTGAACCGCCCAATGGTAGTCGATATGACAATGCAATTTATTTGGATAGTCCCATCGTGCATTCTGATAGGTACCTCTTGGAGCGTGGCGCTTTGGAAGTACCGACCAACGAGGAACACCAGGCCATGTCTGGAAATTCGGCAGCAGCAGCAAGTCCCGCGTGTAATGACGGCTTGTAAAGGGACGTCGGTGTCGTATTCCGCTAATGATTCATTTTCTTGTCCGGGAAGTAGTCCCAACCTATACATAAGATCGAATCCACAGCTTCCCATATTTGTTCCACTGTTGCTACTATCAGGCGGTAGCTCTGAAAGAAGGAGAGACTTGGAGAAGCGAGGAATTTTCAGTGTTTCGTTGGAAGAAGAATATCCATTGAGCGCAGCGTCTTTCTCGATAATCTTGCGAATCTCTGCACAAGTTCTTTAATTTCCAGTAGAACAGGTCAAATATATTTCGTACCAGTATCAGGTTCATTTGTGGTTGAGTGGCCTAAATAAACATTTCCGATAACATTTCCGATCCCAGTAAATTGACCTCCTCGTATTTCGAATTCCTTTGCCTGTTCAAAGAGGGCCATCGAGTTGTGTCGAGATAGAGCCAGTGGTCAACATGGGAATGTCCCGAGGTGAGCCTCTCTTTAAAGCTTCTCTGTGCAGTGCACATCTTATTATAATAAGTTACTATCAATGTGCAAATGATAATCATGTCCTTGGTAAGCGGGCAAGTCTTCATGAGCAAGTGTAGGATGACACACCCAAATATCGATCTGTATTTAGGACATAGCAACGTATATATGTATTAGCCTTGTCAAATTAAACATGGAACAAAATGACAGGTTCCCTTGAAACATCCATCTTATTTCCCGAATTGTGTTCTCTGGTTATAAACTTGTTGATGATTCGATTATGTTTTTTTTTATCATTCAGACCAAGGACCTCCTCCGCCAAACCCCTTTGCAAAGCATGGAAGTCGTCCGGGTTCATTGTCTCTGCTAATCCTTGGACCCAGGTCGTACCATCAGGAATATTAACCTGCAGCCCAGATGATGTATCAGCCAACTAGCCAACAGTACGTCTATCATGATAACTGAGGACAGAAGATGAGTACGACTTACGAAAGGATAATCAATCGAGAACATGATCCTATCCAACCCAATCTGTCCAATATGGAAATTGAGGAGGTCAGTAGCGAAGTTGCCGGACGTGGTCTCAAACAAGTTGGTGTGAAAGTAAGTAGTAACATTTTGCTTCATTGGCATTCCATTCGCAAGTTGACGGAGGAGTTCTATATATAATTTGGTTGGCAAAAGCGGACGGAGGAGAAGAGGAACAGAGATGTACGAGTGTCAATACGATTCAAATCCGACGGGATACGTTCTCCCAGATGGCCAACAATGACCTTCAATTTCGGAAAGCGGCTATGTATTGCATATAAATCGACAAGAATAGCCGAGAAAAGATTTAAAGCACTTACTCGAAAACACCATTTACGCATAACCTATGAATATTTATGATTGTCAGCAACACGGGCACGGACAAATGCAGCTACGTACCCCAGGATATGAGTGGAAAGCCCAACAGCAAATTCCTGGGCTGGGCCTTTCAGGAAGGTTGCATGCGCATACGTCAAATTCAAAATAACAGGAATGTCGGTTCTGGGATGGAAATAGATCGGAACGTTGAGGTCGCTGACTTTCTGCCAGAAAATATCATATGCAGGTTGATCGTAATAAAGAAGAGTCTCTGTGTACATGGTTAGTGCTCTCGTGGGTGTATGACTCGAAAAAAATGACACACGTCCATCAGATCCAGATTGCTGATAATCGTTCAACATAGCACCTAGGAAGCCGAGCTCTGTTACCGTCCTTTCCAATTCCATAGCAGCAACAGTGGCGTTGTGCATTGGCAGCGTAGCGAACCCGCCGAACCTCAGAGTGTTGTTAGAGATCGAGCTTGCGAGGATGTTATTAACGTTCACCGCCATCTGCAGGGCCTGGTCTGGGTCAGCAATCCCTTGAGCACAGGGTTGGGCGCAGGAAAGCACCATCTATATTATATCCTTATATTTGAGCGTACGTTGAAGGAATGAGAAGGGAATCAACTGACATAATCGACATTGTTTGCATCCATCCCTGCCAAACGCTGGTTGTGGATGTCGAGAAGGTTTGCTCTGAGCTCGGCATTTGTACCGCCTGTAGATTATCGTGCATTAGTATCGAAGAAACTAAAGCAGAAATCACATGCACCCAGGGCGGCTACGCCAGCACTATGAGAGACAACAGGGCTCAGTGTGGAAAATACGAAGTTCAAAGAGGTTAGATTTTACGGTGCGGCTGTTGCTACAAGCTCTGGGATTGTCCAGGCTTCTTCGAAAGTAATCGATCCTCCAGTATTTTGGATTTGTCTTGCGAGAACTGACCCTATGACTGGCGCGATGCACACCAAGAGAGATTGGAAGGACACCAGCATCTTGGAAGAAATTTGCTGCGGATATAGAGACATTCATGTTTTCTTTTATATTTCCCGTGGCCGTGGAATGAACCAACTTCCAGAAATATCTGACCCGTTGATGTAGATTTTGTTGTCACCTAGAAAATAACCAGGGGTGAGTATACCATTCATACAAGACGGATAGCGGTATCCCACGCGTTATGGTAGTGAACACAAATATAGAGCGGCATCGACGAACGCATGACTTTTTGAAGTCTCCTGCCCAATGATATGTCGAAAGAAAAAATAGAAAAAAAGAATGTCTTGACTATAGAGGCGATAGTATCCCGGATGTCTGGGTGTTTGAACGACTTCAAGACATCAGGGTGTACTTTGATGCAGCAAATTGCTTGAAATGATCCCTCAGCTACTAATTCCGGATCGTCCGAAGCTGCGGAGACAATGGGTATTTGTGAGGTGCTTCGAAGTTCTAAGTTCGTGGCAGAGCGCAGAAAATAATCAAGTGCGAGCGCCCTTTGTCCTGCAAGAAGTAGGTCAGGTTTGAACATCAATCAGGCAGAAAAGACGCACCTTGGCCACAAATGACATATTTGTTTAATCTTGTGCTCTCGAGTGCTTCATGGTCTGACTGTCGTATCTTGGCAATGTTTACAACAGACGGTCTGGGTTGAGAATAATGAAGAGTATCTTTTCGTGTATGCTTCATAAAGCCATTTGTGAACAACACAAAATGAAGTGCCCTGCATGTTGGGTCATCAAAAAGGCGTACACAGAAAGGGACGAACATCAGTCATAAATAGAGGCATTTATTGGAAGCATCTAGGCTCTTGATGGTTTCTCAGACTCTCATTGAGAATGTGTTGAGCAACGACTATGACTCTGTGCACGGCTGTGGGCTATCTAAGGCACAATTAAATGCTTTTCGTTTTTTTTTTTTGTTTATTGAGAAAAATCACGCACTTGAATCGAGAGTCTTGGTTGACAACTATTTGAGCGTCCAGATTCGAGTCTATAAGGAGAACATAACAGAATTTAGAAGTCTAATATGACAGATGTATTCCACATACGACATCAGGTGCAACCGACTAGGCACATGAGACGTGCTTCCTGTGAATTAAAACTACCCATTTTGAGATATCGATATCGAGCAACTTCATGACATGAAAACAAAAAAAAATCTTATTGCTGACAGATCTGCTTGACATGAATTAGTATTCTTCAGACCACTGTTGTACTGCATTTCCGGAACTGTAAAACTCGTCGTTTCCTCATTTTTTCCCTTCATTAATCGAGACGAAGGATCTTCGCCGCCAAACCTCTTTGTAAAGCGTTGAAGTCATTCGGACTCATCGTCTTTGCCAATCCTTGCACCCATGAGGTACCGGCTGGAATATTAACCTGCAACGAGCCCAGATCACGTATCAGTCAACAAAGAAGAGTATTTTCATCCATCACGATGACAGATGTGAGAAGATATGATGATGCATGTGACGTACGAATGGATAGTCAATTGAGAACATAATCCTATCCAGACCAATCTGTCCGATATGAAAATTGAGAAGGTCAGTCGCAAAGTTGCCTGAGGTGGTCTCAAACAAATTGGTGTGGAAGTAAGTCGTGATGTTTTGTTCCATCGGTATCCCGTTTGGAATTTGGCGGAGAAGCTCTATAAAGCATTTGTGGGTCAATTGAGGCAGACAATTGTGACAGCAAAACAGATAAAACATACGATTATCGATGCGGTTTAAGTCTGATGATATGCGTTCTCCGAGATGGCCCATTATGATTTTCAATTTTGGGAAACGACTAAGCATTGAACGCAAATCAGTCAAGATAAGGCAAACGAAAAGGAAACTCACTCAAAAACACCATTAACACACAGCCTAAAATTGGTGATAATCGTAAGCATAGACGTATAAAGCAAACGAATAGGCAGACGTACCCGAGGATGTGAGTGGAAAGTTCAGCGGCGAATTCTTGAGCTGGACCTTCTAAGAAGGGCGCATGTGCATATGACAAATTCAATATGACAGGAACGCTGGTTCTGGGGTGAAAGTAGACCGGAACGTCGAGGTCGCTGACTTTTTGCCAAAAGACATCATATGCAGGCTGATCGTAATAAAGAAGAGTTTCTGTAGGAATTGTCAAGTAAGCCTTTTTTGCCTGCTTTGTAGCTGCAAAGAAAACCCCAAAGACTTACGCCCATCAGGTCCGGATTGCTGATAGTCGTTCAGAAGGGCACCTAGGAAGCCGAGTTTCGTTACAGCCCTTTCCAACTCCACAGCAGCGACAGTGGCGTTGTGCATCGCGAGCGTGGCGAACCCGCCAAATCGCTCAGTGTTGTTGGAGATTGAAGCCGCTAGAATATTATTAATGTCCACTGCCAGTCGTTGTGCCTGCTCTGGATCAGCAATTGCTTGAACACAAGGCTGGGCGCATGAAAGGACCATCTATGTTATCATGTGAGCATATGGTTTAGGACTCAGAAAATAATCAACCAACATAGTCAACGTGGTTCGCATTCATCCCAGCTAGACGCTGGTTATGAATGTCGAGAAGGTTTGCCCTGAGCTCAGTGTTCGTGCCATCTGTAGTGCAGGATAAGTCAATCAAGAAAATTTTGAGAAACAATTGCACGCACTGAGAGCAGCTATACCGATGCTATGAGAAACGAGAGGCCTCAGCATTGAGATGCATAATGAGAAAGGTTGGACGTTACGGTGCGGCTGCAGCTACAAGCTCAGGGATTGTCCATGCTTCTTCCAAAGCAATCGACCCCCCGGTGTTTTGAATACGTCGCGCGTAAACGGAACCTGCGAACACCGCAGTGCACAAGTAGAAGACCAACATCATCAAATGGGTTCAGTGAGGACCTCGAGAGGCTCATGCCCGCTCTTTTATACCTTTCATAAAACGAACCGACGTTCTGGAATGTCTGTCAGGTTGGTCAAGCAGCTAGAAGATAACTAGGGGTGAGTACAATACAGAGCACGGCATCCCACACGAGATAGACAAATATAGGGCGGCATCGACGATGAACGTATGGTCCCTTCAACTTGGACCCAATAGGATACCAGAAAAATAGAAAAAAAGGGCGAACTTGGTGAATATAGAAACAGTATTCGGGACGCTTGGGTGTTTGAGGGCTTTCAGGGCACCATAGGTATATTTCGGTGCGTAAAGAGTTCCATTGGAAAAGTATCCCGGTGTCGCGTTACCCCAACCTGCGGGCAATGCATACTGACAAGCTCATGATAGGTCCTAGAGGGAAAAACAAAGGGTGAGCTTATGGGCGTACATTTCATAGGTCATCACTCTGTCACCTCGGAACATTGAAATGGCAAGTAAGACCCACCTTGCCGAAAAAACAGGTCCATTGAGCGTCTCCCGAATTGATTGCCATATTTCCAGAATGTCTATGGCTAACGTGCACACTTTTTGTCCCAAGGCGCGATGGATTGTTTGGATTCGGCTGATTTTCGGGGGCGTGCATTTCCAAGCGTACGCGATATGCCTGATGCCTTGCTGAGACCCGGTTTCTTGTTTGATAAATTTATGACATTGAGAAGCCTTGAGTTTTAAGCTTCATGATTTCCGCCGAATTTGACTTGGATTCCGAGAAAGCTTTGAAGCACGTATCGAAAATATATTTGAAGCCTTGAAACGCTCTCGATGCAGATAACGGTAAGAAATGAAGGGATGAATCGTGAGAAATTCCTATTCTTGGTTCATACATACGCGTGCGCCGTGCCACGCCGTGCGAGGATGTCACAAAATGAGCCCGCCGCCTTTTCCTTTTATCTTTGTCTGCCTGATAACTCGCGAGTCGCGACATTAGAGAAAATTTGAGCGAGTCAAAATTTCTTAACTTTGTCGATTTCTTCAATCTGACATAAAATCAATATTAGGACGCGCCACATTGCCGCTTGAGATACTTTCGTTTCATTACCACTACCATGGCGTCGGAATCACAGTTTCTACGCTCCATAATGCCAACAATACCCACAGGGATTGCGAAACAGATTAGGACTCTATGCACTTCCCCGGCAAACGAAAATATGCTCGAGAACCTTGTCCGGTTCTTGGTTGGTGCGGAACACGCTCCAGATGCGCCGAAAGACGTACACGATAAATGGTCAGAAAAACAATTGGCCACAAAGAGCGTTGTTTCTGCGCTTTTGCCTCCTCCTGCTGAGAAGAAACGGGCGAGGGAGGATACACCGGTAAACAACCAACAATCCAAGAAACCCCGACTGGAACAAGCGGCGGCGTCGAGTACCAGCAATGGAAATGCTACGCCCGTGGATAATGGATTACCCGTATTCACGCTGCACGCTGTCTCAACGACTTCTCCCATCCGCAAGAAAGTGGATATCACAATACACAAGAACGGCATAACCTTGACGAACCCAACATCACGCGCGATTGAGGCCGCCATCCCAATTTCCTTCTTACGACGCGCTTTTCTCATCCCTACGAGGGGAAAATCGAAGCCTCATTGGACAGTAATCATACTCTCTTCCGATGTCCCAGATAACCCGAAAAATAAACCTCAACCAGGCCAAACTCCTTCCGAAAACCATCAAATTGTTTTTGGGTTAGATGCAACGACCACAACTCCTTCTACGATCACTACGTACGATGCTACGACCGCCCAACCCTCCCCAATCTCCTTGCCAAAAGGAAGTGCCACCCTAGAACATCTAGAATCATTCCTTAATTACCTAAAACGTAGTGGCGATATCCAAGTAATCCAGAGTGACGGAACCGTATTCAAAAGCTCATGTCCGGGCATTGGTTCCAACGCATTGGGTTCTTCGGGGATTCCAGGCGTGGAAGCTTACCGAGCCGCTAAACCAGGCAACCTGTGGTTCTCCAAAGAAGGTATCCTTTGGGGCGAAAGCAAACCTTGCGAATTCTGGGCGGTCGAGGACCTGTACGGAAAGTCTGATGGTGTGAGGATAGTGGGCAGCGGACGAACTTGTAGCGTCATTTTGGCACGCAAGGTACCTGCTGAAGTGGAAGATGGCGATGGTGAAGTAGAAGACGTAGGCGAGGAAACAGAATTTGGTATGGTGGATGGTAAAGAACGCGAAAATATTACCGAATGGGTGAGGAATCACCGACATCTTTTTGGGAAAATTGGAGGCTCCGATTCCAAAGAGGTCGAGGATGAGAGCAACAAGAAGGCCCAGCCTAAACCTCAATACGCTGGACCTGTAACCATCCATACTCTTCAGGATGATGAGGACGACGAGGACGACGACTTTTCAGTCAGTGTCTCCGATCTTGATGGATCAGAACGTTCGTCCCAGGACGGCGACTCATCTGATGAAGAAGGGGGAGGTGAAGAAGGTAGTGATGAAGGAGAAGGAGAAGAAGAGGGTGGTGACGACGACGACGACGACGACGACGACGACGAAATCGAAGAATTGAACCCAGCACACCATCCGCTTCTGCGCCCTGGAGCAATGCCCAAAATGTCCAAGGCAGCTATGGAGATGGCTGTCGGAATTGTGGAAGGAGCTCTCGGTGGTGGAGACGAAGAGGATGAGTTGGAGGACGATGAAGAAGACGAGCTGGAAGACTAGGCAGCTCTATTCGCTTGTTATTTCACTACTAGGCCGCATCGATTCATATATGTATTTATTACCAGTTCGATTCTATTGTAACGGAGCCCTAGCCATCAACATAAATCCACAAAAACATTCCCTATGACACTCGCTAGCCAGCAAATGGGAATCGCAAAACAAAACCTAGGTTTGGCCTATTTTCAATCATCTGAATTAAATATTGAATATTGACATTCCACAGGTACTTCTGGGCTGTGTTTCAAAATATTCGCGATGATAGTTTAACGTGTTTAACGTTGAAGTCGGTGTCTCTCTGCGGGATAGCATATTATTCCATCCAGAACACTCAGGTTACAGCGTCGAGCGACGCTATTGGTTAATTAATTAACAAGTTATTGACCTTTTCCCGGGCAACGTGACCTGCGGAAAATTCCGAGGCGTTGTCCAATAGGTGGAGACTCCTGCGATTGGACTGCGAACATATGAACGACGTCCGGAACACGCAGAAGAGGGAGACCTAGGGAGACAACATAGCTCACCGTATTCTTTGAATGGAAAGGATTAATTTATATCCCAATCAAGGGCATACATATTTCAGATTAATCCCAGGTTGGCCTTCACCAGGACACAAAGAAATCCTTAATAAAAATGGGCCTCCGCTATACCATATAAAGCTTGCTTTATTCTCACCTAGTCGTTCTGAGTTTAGTCGGGATGCGCCGATGTTAACTTGTGGAAGGAATATCGTGGTTTTGGTGGTGCCCTCGGTACGGATCTCATTGTAGAGTATATTACCATGATCTCGATTACCGCTCAAACAATTTCTGTTGTAAAATATTAATCACTGCTGTCATCCGTTAACGTTTTACTTATGTTCTAGTACGTATACGGCATCAAGCTTTCAAGCTTCAAAGTCCCTGTAGTATCTGGAAATGGGGCGGAGCTTTAAATTGAATTGTTCCAACCGCCAATAATTATTGTCTGTCATGTACGGCGTCATTTTCTTTCTTGTGTTTCACTTGCGAACCCTGCTTTTCTCCACGGATGGACACATTATATGTCTGCGACGAGGGTTTACCCGACCCGCAATCGAAGTGCCACCATGGAAATTGGTTCGAACTACAGTGAGAGGGTCTGTTTGGGGTGGAATCCCCAACAACAATCTACGCGGCACTTGAAGGTACAAGTACATCGCTTGTTGGCTTTTTTAGAATGTTTTACAACTTACTTTCAGCTTGAATCTATGACTGTTCGAATATCTAAAATATTTGATTCCACCCATGCCTTTCTCAGAAAGCTTGGTCAACGCCCACTCGTCCTTTACCTGATACTGCTCGTCCGTGGACCGTGGTTCTTCATTAATTCTCCTATTATGGTACAGATCCTTTGCATCACCAAGCCCCGCCTGAACTTGCAATGCATTAGCCTCGAGATGGGGTCCAACGTTCGTGGATATAGGACAGGATGGTAAAAACAGACAATCTCTTGATATTTTCTTCATATCCCGTTCCATGATTGGCTACTAAGTGAGCTTCTCTGGCTTTTAGTGTCTGGCAACCGTGCTTATTACACATTCAAACGTCATACATCACTAGCGGCAAAGTTTCACCGTTCGGGTCCTTTAATAGGTCTTGTCATTTATTTGCGATTAGTTCGACACCTTCGGACTCCTCGAAGTCCTTTGAACCACGCGACCGTGGTCGGCACACTCCAGGACCCAGGTAAGTCTGGACTTGAAAGAGCCCCATTACCTCATGTTCCAAATGTAATTTCCACCTCGCTGTCAACACCTGCCTTGCTTATTCGCTTGACCCGTCGCTGCCGCATTCCTCTTTTTACGTTTTTTGCACCTGGAGCTTATGCATACAACGATGAAGATGACTGTTCGAGCACACTTTACATTGCTCTCTTACGATGTTTCCTCAGAAAATACATAGCCTACTACGACGATCTGATGAGTTTATAAATATCTGTCCTAATTTTAGAAAACGTCGGAAAACGTCCTGTCAACGTTTTGCGGGATTGGAACAATGCAGAATGATTAATGATTCTTGAAATGAATAGGGCCGTGCACTGGAGTATAAAAGAAGGCGAGTCTACGACGTTTTATGTCCCACTGCTAAGTTCCCACTGCCGGCGTTCTGCGTAGCGTTTTTCAAGTCGACCAACACATCCATCAACGTCAAAGCCAATTCGCATAATGCGCTTCGCCTTTACCATCATCCTTTGTTCCCTTCTTGGAGCGGCCACCGGCGCTTTAGGAAATTTCACGACTGTCACGGTCACTGTTCCACCAGCAATCACGAGCGCAGCGAGTGTAACTAGTCGCATAAGACCTAGCGGAGAACCCCAGTACGTATTCGGTTTAACAATTATGCTTGTAGTTCACAACCTTTACACTATTCGTTCAGCACCGCTTCGACCAGCATTCCAATAATACCTGGCGGTCCAGTTTCGTCTGTCTCAAGCTCTGCCAGCGCGTCGTCTGGCTCGACCGTGTCAACTATCATATCATCACCTTCGACATCTATCACAGATACAGGAATTCCGCCTGTGTCCTCACCCACTTCATTGAGCTTCAGTGCAAGTGGCGGCCTCACAGTTTCAAGTACTACGGTCACTATTCCTAGCAGCTCAGGAGCAAGTGATACTTCGGGTACGAGTGCGAGTGTCACAGCGCCCACCACCTCCACCACCCAGCCGAGTAGTGGAATGAAGGCCAACGTAGGGCTTGGTGGAGTTACGGTCGCCGTAATTCTTATGATGGTTCCCGTTTTTCTGTAAAAAGCATGTTAGATATTGTGGGTTTCGATGAAGGAGCACTGAGCACGTCTTTCTTGTCTGATAAGTTTGGCATTCTCTCAACATTAATGTTGCCCGTGTTCAGTGATGTTGATTAGGAAGTCCACAGAATTTCTTGTATATAGTTTAACTACCTTTCTTGTCTGACGGTTCACTATTTGAATGTATCTTGAACCATCCATTCCTGTACTTGTGTCGAGATTCTCTTCACGAAGTATAATTAGCTGCGCCTCAGTCTTTTCTCTACGTTGTTCGGTCGAAATGGAACTTCAAATCGGCGTAAGCATAGAAAACTACCTATCCAAAGCTTTCACTGTGTCGACTTTTCCTTATCGCTGAGTGTATAATCACTGTCAGCGTTGACCTCGGCCAAATTGATATATATCCTAAAGCACAAGCGATGATGAAACGACGTCCTTCCTCTGTAGTGCGAGCCAAGGCCTTCTCCATTGCCCATATCACGTACCTTACCAATACCGAGTAACCCTCACGCGGACTGGAGTAACAAAGCCCAGGGTTGGCGTAGTTGACTATTAGCGGTGATTTGCGTGTTGTGATAACCTCTCGTTTAGAGCACGGGCGAATAACACATTCATTGCTTTGGTGGGGAATTCCATTGAGATTGAGGCTCCGTCAGACTCGAGACGATGGGATAGTTAGTGATTACTTACAATTTATCTGAATGTATCTGTCCATGGTCAATATAACGAATGGAAATCAGTTATAAATGTGGAATCAGGTCTTATCCATGGTAACTTACTGTTCTGACTCCTTTGACCGAATATTTCTGTCCGTATGCTTTAAGGGAATAGGGCGATTCAACCCGTTTTAAAGGTTTGTGTCCGAAATGTGTTGTGGTGCAACACGCATCCAGGTACAATCCCGGTAATATAGCAAATTGAGTTCGCTGTATCATGAGACATGGTGCGCTCTGTGTATTCCAAAAAAACTCAATTCAATCCTATCTATACATCATGACGAAACTCTTTTTCGATGATTCCAACCAAATTCCAAGGTTGGAATAGTTATCGATGACGGCGGTATGCAATTTTCATTGGTCGATCACTATTTGCCAAATTTAGCATCAGACCGTCGTCGGCCGAATAGCAAGCACTGGGAGGGGCACACGATGGGGCAGACCGTGCTTTGGTTCGCAGATTCCAGACGTTCACGTGTCAATATATCACGTGTAGTTTAAATGTACCATGCTGTAGCTTGGCGGTATGTAGTGGTCAAAGGATGATGCATTCGGCTATGGATGGAGTCTGAGCGCTGAGCGCCTGTCGAACTGTAAATAATGTAGACTCCACACGTCTGTTCGACCACGCTGGCGTCTAGTATAATTGTCATATAAGATTTACATTCAAGTACAAGGTCACGAATCATCATATGTATATTTATAGAGATATTTTTCCAAAATCCAAACGCGTTATACCAAAGTGAGAAACGAGAACTGAGTAGGAGATACTACCTTGACGGACTTCAAAAGAAATCTAATATGTATGGAGAACTACGCCGCTTTGGTTGAAATAGCGGCCTTGGCTTCGTTAACCATAGATTGGACTCTGAAGCGGTGCTGAGCAACGTCCATCTTTACGAGCGGGGTAAAGCCAGCCACATTCGAAGGAGGTGGGATTCCAGAGCCGGCTATTCCATTGGCGTACTACAGCAGTCAATGTGTCAGAAGTGTTAACTCGAAATAAAGAGGCATCGAGATAATACATTAGTAAGGGCTGGAATTATTGCATCATATACACATGGAGCCCTCTCAAAGGTGGACCAGAAAATCATTGGCTGAAGGTCCATTGTGAGTATTCTATCTTGCGGGTACTGACGGCACATAACATACCTCTATGATCGTTATACCGGAGTTTTCTGTATCGCTAGCTTGCGTTAGGTAGCTGATAGTCGCTTCGCAGTCGGTATTTATGGTGGTCCAGAAACTGCTGATTGTGCCAAGCTGATCAATCATATTCGGAATGGTCGTGTTCTGTATGACCCCTAAGGTAGACCGGGCCGCTGCAATTGCAGCTTCCTGTCGCTGGAGTATGGTGATCTGTCCATTTAGCGAATTAATTTTGGACCTGTCGTCTAAAATTAGGATTATAGCAGGATAAATATATTGCACGTAAAGCATCCATAAAATCACTTACCGCCTGCTTTGGCTGCCAGAGCAACTAATGTCGCAGCTTCTCCAAGAAAGGATGCTCCTCCAATAGCCTATGTACATTGAATGTTATCTGTGGGAAAAATCTACTCATTTTATCATCCACTCACGATAATCAAAAATGAAAACTCCGGAAAAGCCAAGGCGAAGCCAGCCGTCGCAGCAACTGTGACGCCCAAAGAAACGCCCAAAGCAACCATAGCATTGTTGAGACTAACAAGAATATGAGCAGTTTTATATCATAATAATCAATATATATACAGAGAAACTCACGAAGAAATGTCTATTTCAAGAGATTGAATCTGAGACTGCAGACTGGTGATTGTCGAATTATCTGCTATGTCTTGCTCCTGAGCAAAGTTAGCGAAGGAAAGGGCGAAGGCCTTTAGTCCCATTTGTAGGTCTCCGAAATTATCGGCAGTCGTGGCTGCATTGTCCCGCAGCGGAGTGAGTTCCTGATGATCTGATGAATGGACATACTCAAGAGATTAAGAGAGCTGTGACGTACATTAAGGAACACATTCAACACGGGTATCACGGCTGTATCGTTCTGTGAGACGACAAATGGCATTATGATGTTAACAAACGAATCAAGCGTAGCAGAGGTATCAGTTGCTGAGTCGCGGGACGCCCATAAAATGTTGGTCCATTGCTTGTAGAAAAAGCTGATGTAAGTCCAGTGTAATACATTGTCTCGGCGCACTTAAAACACATACCTGAGTGAGATTCTTCCATCCAGGGCTAAAGACATTACTTCCATCCAACTTCTGGCTATCGATAAACGAGAGTTGGGCACCAATGTTTTGAAAGGCCATCTACACATCGGTATGTCAGCAGTGAGAATGGATGTATAGATAATGTACACACCTGTATCGCAACAGAGTTTATGGTGAGATTATTGACATCTGCCTGAAGGCTGTCCGTACCCAACACAGACGCAGCCATCATGCAGACATTCTTGTAGGCTGCAATAGCCTCATCTGGAGTTAGCTTAGGAGGTGGCACAGGGAGATCCTGGCGACGATGGAGAATATCCTCAGCAGATGGAATGTAGTCAGCTACACCTGGTCCACATAGCACCACTATACTGTACCATACCATACAGTCCTGCGGACAGTGGCATTGCTTCGTGTGATACGAGGTCAGAGTGCGCCTTTGGCCTTTGGCAAATGGTAACCGAATATGGAAATCTCTTACGCGCCGAATCCTACGCTCTGATTGGCTCTCGCAACGGACTTGTACTTTTCGACTTCGTACTTTCGAGGTCAGTAATCCTGGCGTCGCCGACCTGACCGAATCTTTATCCGACACGACCTTTAATTACACATGTCTTTTATATGATAGAACTTATGTTTAAATTGTTCTCTGACTTAATTTGATATGAATTACATTGCATTAACATATATCTACGAATCTACGAACATTTGCGAACTATATGACGTCGGCAGAATCAGGATGGGCGTTAGAAATGAGCTCGAGTGCCAGCTCAATGCGTGCCTCAAGCTCTTCAAAAGCGAGAAGTGCTTGTAGTTCAGTTTTATATTTCTCTATTTCAGTCACGTAGAGTCGATGAGATGCATCGAGATATGAGATCCCCATTTGCTCGCATAGCGCGAGCACCTCAGCGTGTTGGTTCAGTCGGTCGTGGTTACTGAGCAGCTGCATAAAATAAATTCGATGAGCTCCAAATTCTTTTACATAACATGAGAACCTACAGGATTTGGTGGGTAGTTCAAGCTCATCTCCGTAATCCGATCGGATATGTCGTGAACGTGGCTGATACCGTTCTAATAAAGATTCGTAAATCGGTGGGATCGGGGTCGGCTATTATTTGTCAAGAACACTTACCCCGTTTCGTTGTTTCTGGGCCTGAACCTCTAGCTTCTTCCTAAATGCACCGCGTGCTTGCTGATAGTGTCCAAGGAAGTGGTTGGGCATAATTACATCGTCTTTGTCGTCTACTGTCCCTTGGAAAAAACCTTCCGGGATGCTACTAGGATTTTTGGCGGTCCAATTACTCGGCGTCTTCGCGGCTTCGACAGGTCGTGTATCGCGGGAGCCTTCCGCTGGGATATTGGCGGTTTTACGAGTAGCTCTCTTTGATTGTGCCATTGAAACTTCGAATGATACTAAGTTGATCTTTTGGGAGGTGAACAAATGTGGCAAGTTTTCGACGCGGACACGTGTGACGTGACGTTCCCGCTTTAGGCATCGCCTCTTTTTTTTTGCACACCTTGACCAACTCTTTCACGGCTTTCACTGACAACCTTTCTTGTCGAAACCTATTTATTTCTACCTTATACTCGCTATAATGACTTCTACTACGGTCTTTACTATGGAAAGCATCAAAACTACCCTGGCAAACTTTGAACACGAAATCAAGGCGGCCATGAGCACAGAGAATCTGGTCAAACAAATGGAGCAGGTCGATTATACCTTGGTAAGTTTGCTCACTGTTTATCAAATCATGTGTACTAACTACAATTTTTAATACTACTGCTAGAGCGATATCTTCTCCTACCAGCATCGTGCCAAATTAGGCAAGCTTCCCCCGATTCCCGGTCTTGTCTGGGCGTTGCTCAGGCCGTATAAAGAGGCCGTCGGGGCAGGCAACCTTGATGATCTCGAAGATCAATTGTATAACGTGGCCCTCGCTTACCTCTATGCCCATGAGTACAAGAATCCCAGCCTCCATGGAGATGCCATCGAAGCCGACGCCCCCGACGATGACGCACCGAGCAGCACAAAAAAGCGCTCGGCTCAGGCATTGAGTAAAGATGTGCGTGAGGATGCCTACCAACCCAAAAAAAACAAACCAGCAGGACTCTGGGAAGAAAAATGTCAAGTGGGTAGTACCAACGGCAGCGGCGGAGGCGGAGGTACAGACAGGACAAAAGAGAAAGAGTGATGCGAAGAAGAGGAAGACCTCGGAGGTGTCGGAAGCATCGGACAACGAAGTGCTGGAGCCAGTGATGAAGGCAGAGAAAAAGCAAAAGGTGGTTGAGGCGGAAGTGGAAACCTCTCGCAAGGATGGAGGGAGACGGGGGAAACCAAAGGAACCCACCGCGGCTGACTTGAGGAAGAGGAAGGCTACGGAGAGGTCGGACGAAGAGGACGAGGACGAGGACGAGGACGAGGAAGTGCTGCAACCGGTGGTGAAGACAGAGAAAACGCAAAAGGTGGCGCAGGTAGAGGTTTCTCGCAAGGATGGAGAAAGACGAGGTAAACCGAAGGACATCGCCGTGGCCAGGGAGACGCCTTCTTCCTCCAAGCGAAAGAGGGATATCAAGGTCGATTCGGACAGCGAGGTCGAGGTATTAGAAGGTCCCTCAAGGAAGTCCCGCCACTTTACCAAAACACCGCTCGCACCTGTCAAGAAGCCTCAACCATCACAAGAAGCTCAGCAAAAAGCATCGAGGCAGCAGGACACCTTGTCAGGCAAGAAAGTGCCAAATCCTGCAGATGAATCTGGAAGGTCGACCAGGATGCGAAGAAGTCGGATGGGTCGGAACAAAGACGACGAGGACGAGGACGAGGATGACAGCGAGAACAATGTGGAAAGCGAAAGCGCTGCCGACGAGGACAACGACAACGATCCTGATGGTCGATTTACCGAGTACGACAACAACGATCCTGATGGTCGACTTGCCGAGTTGCTTGGTTTAGCGACACCCACAAAATGCAATAGGTGCCGAAAGATACGACAGAAATGTACATATTCGTACCCTACACCGCCCAAGTTCATCATAGGCGACAATGGTTTGAAATTCGTGTGCGATGTCTGCAAGAAGATGAAGAAGAAATGTGTGTGGACCGGTATCCCCACCCTTCCCAAGAACTCCACCTTCACCGTGCTCGATCCCAAGGACCCAGAGTCTCCAACGCCACACTCGACTTCTGTCTCTGTGAAAGTGGAGGAAGCGCCAGACTCGTTGAACGTGAAGCCTACGCGCAGAGGAAAGCAAAACAAGCACGAAAATGACGACTCAGGAGGGGATGCCAGTGGAGCGTTGAACGTGAAGCCTACGCGCAGAGGAAAGCAAACCAAGCACGAAAATGACGACTCGGGAGGGGATGGAGGAAACAGTAAGTTTAATTTCTATCTTACCTTTTCTGCAGCTCCTGACTGAATATTGTAACCCTTAGAATTTGATAGCGAGATAAGGAAACTCCGTGCAGAGGTTTCCTCGCTCTCCGCTAAAATCAAGTCACTTGAAGGAAACGGTGAGTTTATTTTCTATCTTACCTCTTCTGCAGCTTCTGACTGAATATTGTATCCCTTAGAACTCGATGAGGGGATGGGGAAACTCCGTCAAGAAGTTTCCTCGCTCTCCACTGAAATCAAGTCGGTCGAAGAAGGCTGGAAAGTCAAACACCAGTCCTGGGTAAACACGGTTACCAGATTCACCAACAACTATCAAGAATTCGAGAAGTCGCAGAAAAAGCAAAATAAGAAAACAGTAACTAAAATCGAGTTAGAAGCACTGCGATTCCAGGTCGACCTCCAGGCGAACAAGATCACCCATCTCGAGCTCACCGTTGATACGACTGGTGTTCGGCTGTGACTGAACTGTAACCAAGTATCTATCCTACTTAATTTTCGGCATAATAAACACGTTTATTATTAAGTCTACATAAGTACAGAGCGAGGATAGCTACATGTTTGGCTAGGGGAAACCATTCTACGAACCCTAGGACGAACCTTACGAATGCTAGAGTTAGTTATAGTAGTTCCTCGGAAATGCGTGGAACGCTTTAACAGCGATGCAGCAGGATCGAAGGCTCCTAGGATAATATTCAACCATCAGGAATGTAAGCTAGAGCCTGCTGATAATAAGCTTAAACGGCGCTATAGCCACTTATTATTACGCAGTGCGCGATGCGTCCACATCTACCTAATATGGAAACGGAAAGTTCCCACCATATGAAAGTACATGTAAACTACTGCCAACGTTCCTAGGAACGCTAACTCAAGGCGGTAGGACTGATCCTAGCATTAACAAAGTACATTACTGGTCCCTAGGAACATAGTGGGCACTATGCAAACGACGAGACAAGCACTAGTAATGTCAATTAGGACTTGCCGACGTCTGCTCGAGTCAGATCGCTGATAAACCTAAAAGGAGAAGCTCCTAGGAACGCTTACACATGGTCTTAAGACCCTCGGATATGCGCAGTTACCTTAAACGGCAGTTGTGGAGCCGAGGATTATAGATCCATACGATACCACGGTACTCCGATGCTTCGGACCCTACGACGTCGATCAATGATCGTCGGCTAATGCGAATAAGCGCCCTCGGGGCGTCATGCTCGAGTCAGTGACTTGCCCAACCATACGAACCCTTCCGAGGGTATACAAAAACACGCATGGTACCTACTGGTTGCTTATGCATCGAGTGGAGCTACCTAGCGTTAACCAATAATATTATTTCCTGTATTTTCCGAGCATTTCCGATCCGCTCCAAGTATTCCTGTATTTTCCGAAACCTAGCAGTATATAAGCAGCCTGTAAATTACCGTAGCACCCCAGATAAACTAGAACCCAGTTGTCCACATTCGAGGAACGCGCATTGAGTTGCAAACTCCTAGGATCGACCTTTGGTACCTAATAAATCTCCGCGAGAGTTGGTTTTATTGAACAGACTACCTACCGTGTCATTTGAGCATCTTGGCGTTAGTTGAGCGACTTGAGTTAACTTGCAGAGTTCTCGAGGAACCTAAATAAACGTATTGGGATAAAGTTTCCTCTGTCTTAAGTGACATAAAGCTTAATACCCGCCTAAGTGGCAAGAATTGTCTAAGTGACGCCTAAGTGGCCCGTTCCTAGGGATAAGTTCCCTGCCTAAGTGGCAAATTGTCTAAGTGACGCCTAAGTGGCCCGTTCCAAGGGATAAGTTCCCTGCCTAAGTGGCAAATAGTCTAAGTGACGCCTAAGTGGCCCGTTTAGGATTGAGTCCCCTTTCTAAGTGATTAAAAGACTTTGGATTAAGTATCCAGCCTAAGTGGCGAACTACCTACACACTACATCTTGTGGAAACACATTAAATCTACGTTTACACTTTCCGAGGAACTTCGCTTTGTGCGTAAGCTACTCAAACACTTGTGATCTTCGATCCTAGGAAACGTTCTGTTGCATTAGAGAGCGTATCTTTAGAGAGAAAACATAATCAACGACGCGTATCGCGTATCCCTCCCACGAAAGAACTAATCACATTGATTGGGTTTTGTTTCGGAGTATATACAAAGTACAAATCGTACATACACACTCAACCCCGCAGCAAGCACCTTATCTGGAGCCCACCGCGAGGGAGGGTGTTTTCTTTCACTAAAGTTACGAGTCTCGAAGTGAGAGATTGCATCTTGGTGTCCAGATTAAACGAGTGAATAAACCTTGACGAGGTTTATTAAAAACAAAAACACAAAAATATTTGGCTGAAGCTCAATTAAATCGGTTCTAAAGTTCCGAGGAAGCTAAAGTGGATAATCAACCGGCAGGACAAGCTAAACGAGTTAGGCAAACGAATAACTCGAGACAAGCAGGTTTCGCGGAATTACCTACTAGGGTTCCTAGGAAAAGACAAACCAGAGCGAGTACGCCCTCCCAAAGAGTTCCAGGAGACTTTCCAGCTGAACCAAGCAGAGAGCGACCTACAACTCCAGAAAATAGGCAGTTAATCAGACCTCCGAGTGCGCCTCAGAGACCGGTTAATCGACCTACTATCGATACAAGTTCTCTCGAAGATCCTAGGGAGACAACTTCAGAATCAGATAGCTTAGAAGTCATCGCTAGTCTATTAGACAAGTTGAATCTAGCTCCTAATTCACCAACACAACCTACTACAAGTAGACCAACTACTCCGGTATCACCAAAGATGGGTTTCCCTTCTCCTATGAGCAGAGATGCGCCGAAGTTCGATGAAAAGAGTCCCGAGGAACTCCTCCGCTTCATACAGCGAATGGAAGATCTCTGGGTTCAATATCCTACTGAAGCTGATACGGATGAAAAGAAAATTATTATGTTAGGGAAATATGCTTCGCCAGTATGCGAGGATGATTGGAAGTCTTTTAACGCATATACCGGGAAAGACTGGTCAAAGTTTAAAGACGAATTGATCGCTTCGTATCCAGCGGCAATGCGCCTACAAAAAGGATCTCTACACGACCTTGATAAACTATGCTCGAGATATGTAGACAGGAATAGCTTGATGAAAACAGACCTAGAGGAAATCATGGCGCTGAAACTCAAGTTTACCACTCTATCTCGAAAGCTAGCGGGTCAAGTGTCTGAAAGGGATCTAATACAACGATTCTTGAGCTGTTTAGAAAGAGGTTTCAGAGACGAAATCTCGCAGGCACTACATGTCATCGACATGGCGCAAAATAAAGATAGTCTAGGTCTAGGAACCGATTTCAAAGTCGCCAAAGTCATGGAAATTGTTGTAAACATGGCTTTGAGAAGGTCACAATCTATTTTGAACGAAGGGGATAAAGAAACTCGTTCTGAAAAACCTTCCTCGAGAAGGAGAACGATGGAAACTCAACCCGAGGAAACTCCTGAGTTCTTCCCTAAAATAGAGGAGACCGTGGCTAGGCTCTCTGATGGCTTAAATCTTCTATTAAAGAAGTCAGAGGTACAGGAAAAGCGAGCAGAAGCTGCGGAGAGGAAGTTTGAAAGCCTACAATCTACCCTAGTAAGTTGGAAGCAATCAGCTGTGGCCCCTCAACCAACGCAACCGTCTTCTATGTACCCTAGGCCTTATGATAGGTCTTCCTACAATAATTCAAATGGGTTCCAACCCAGTCACTGCTATTATTGTAGAGAGCCTGGACATCGTCTAGCTGACTGTGCGGCAGCAGATAAACATGTAAAGTCGAATTGGATCAAAAGGAATTCCGAGGGAAAGTATGCGCTAGCGTCTGGACAGCCCATACCTCTCCAAGGATTCAGGTCTATGAGAGAAGCAGTAGAAAACATGTACCGTAATAAACCAGGGATTATTCCCAACGCCAAAATCCAAGCCATGCAAGGGTATTATCCTGAGTATGAAGAAGATTGTGAGATGTTCGTTCAATCCGAGGAAGTTTGCCCTCCCGCGGAAGACATCTCTAGGCGCTTAGACGACTTAGTAAGAGAGCATGGAAAAGAAGCTCTCGAACGAGTACTCTTTGGCGAAGGTGCGGTAGATGCTTTCGAAAATTTTCCTTAAGTTCAAGGATAGGACCACCTGCAGCTGGGGCTAAGAGAATAAGTCCGAGAACAGCTACGAACCTTGAGAACAATAACAGCAGGAGTAAAGGGATGTTTAGTAAAGAAAAGAAAAGTGTCAGATTCGATAAAGAACCAGAAGTTCCTAGAGAAGAGACACAACCAGAAAATAGTAAAAAGAGCGAGACCAAAAGACCGTTGTTACCTTACATAGATGTACCGCCTATGTCTAGAGTATCGAGGCCTACGAATACTTCCTCGGACGAGAAGAAAGAGGAAAGACCCGTGCCTGCGTACCGTACTAGGGCACCTGTGGAAGATAGCACGGACGGAAATAAAATGGTGGACGACATATTGGATATGTCCATATCAGTACCATTAAAACACTTAGTGGGAAGTGCGCCACACATACGAGAGGCGTTAAGAAAGAATTTTACGAAAACTAGACAAGCAGTGCTTATGGAGGAGATCCTAGAAGATGATCATGAAACAGAGATGTGTTCCAAGGGACACGAGGAACTTCCCCTGTATCATGAAATCGAGACAGGCTTAGCTGTAGAACAGTTGCCGGTTTCTCAATTCCTCCTAGCAAAAGATTGTCCAAGCTTGAGTAACCTTCCTGCAGACGCCATTGTAGCCAGTGACCCTTATTATCAGTTTGCGCTCGAACATAACGGAGCCGTACCCAAGGAACCTTATAGGGACCGTGCTAGGAACGCTGAAAGTCTTCGGGAGATTCAAGTGCAAATTAATAATGTAGGATTCGAAAATGCTATCTTAGACAGTGGATCTCAGATTGTATCTATGTCACAACAAGTCGCTGTAGAGATGGGATTATCCTGGAACCCTTCCCTTAGCATAAATATGCAAAGTGCCAACAACCAGTTAGAACGGACTCTAGGAATCGCAGAGAACGTAAAAATAATGGTTGGAGGGATAGTGGTCTATCTACAGATACATATCGTCAGGAACCCGCCTTACAGGGTGCTCCTAGGAAAGCCTTTTGACACGGTTACGACGAGTGTAGTAAAGACTATGACGGACGGATATGTGGAGGTTCTCTTGACTGATCCTAACTCCAAGAGGCGAGTAGTAATTCCTACTTATGCTCGAGGAAAGGGACCGATTGAGCTGCAAAAAGAAAAGTTTGACGAGAAAGTGGTGGAACTACCGCCTAAGTCTCCAGACGACCCTTTTTAAATTGCCTTAATGAACTGGAAGACCAGGGAGAGGCGGCAGTTGTTTTTGAATATGATCATAAAACCGGAGAAATAAAAATAGAATCGTATACGACACAGGTGGATAAGAAAGCATTTTCCAAGGATGGCCTAAGAAATGTTTTCTTGTCAAGAGCAGTAGATAGCGAGCATGTAGAGACTGCGGACAAAAGAAAGTTCCAGATTTATCTACAAGATATTAAACCAGAGGTTAAAGAGAATGAACCTTCCGCTTCAGTTTTCCTAGGAAAAAAGTACAAACCGGTAGACAAGAAAGTCCGACCGGTTTACACTGAACTTCCAGAAAACTTGAGAATCCATCGAAATATTAAAGGGGATCCATTGCAGGATATGCCACCCTTAAGTGTTAATCCACCAGACTTCCAACCAACAGGAAGGTACACCGAGGAACGCATGAAAGCCTTTGACGCTAAGCACGAAGGGGACTTTCTGTGGTCCGAGGAACGGAAATCAATACACGAGCTACTTATGAACCAGAACGAAGCTTTCGCTTGGGATGATTCGGAAAGAGGAAAATTCAAGGAGGAGTTCTTTCCACCGGTCATTATGCCTACGGTAGAACACACTCCTTGGGTGTTTAAAAACATTCCAATTTCACCAGGATTGTACGAACCATTGTGCGAGTTAATCCGATCTAAGCTAAAAAGTGGAGTAATGGAACCTTCATGCTCGTCCTATCGCTCGAGATGGTTTGCTGTATTAAAGAAAGATGGGAAAAGTCTTCGAATAGTCCAAAGCTTGGAACCTTTGAACGCTGTTACTATAGCACACTCAGGTGTTCCACCAGCTGCGGAAGAGCTCGCTATTCACTTCTGTGGACGTGCTTGTGTTGGAATGGGAGATTTGTACGTTGGATATGATGAGAGAACTTTAGCTGAAAGCTCTAGGGATCTTACCACTTTCCAATCACCCTTTGGAGCGCTTAGGTTAACCACCTTACCAATGGGTTGGACAAACTCAGTACCTATATTCCATGACGATGTAACCCATATCTTACAGGATGAAATTCCTGAGTACACAAGTCCATATATCGACGACGTAGGTTTCCGAGGACCGGCCTCTCGTTACCAAAATGAGGATGGGACCTATGAAGTGTTACCCGAGAACCCTGGCATTAGGAAATTCGTTTGGGAACACTTACAAAATGTAAATCGAATTATACAACGGATGAAATACTCTGGAGGAACTTTCTCCGGGTATAAAACTGTCATATGCGCAGATGCTGTAGAAGTAGTAGGACATTTATGTTCCTCGGATGGACGTAAGCCTACTGAGAGTCGAGTTAAGGTTATCCTCGATTGGGGACCTTTGAAAAATGTGTCGGATGTGCGCTCCTTCTATGGAACTTGCGGAGTATTGAGAGCATATATTCCTAGGTTTGCAGATCGTGCAAAACACATCCACAAGCTAATGCGAGCAGGAGTACCTTTCGAATGGGGTCCTGATCAAGAAAAGAGTATGCAGTTAATGAAGGAAGGGGTCCGAGATGCTCAGTGCTTAAAGCCTATAGACTATCATGGTCAGGGAGATATAGTACTAGCAGTGGACACTTCTTATATTGCAGCAGGCTGGTACATCTACCAAGAGGATAGTCAAGATCCTAGGAAACGCTACTATGTTACCTTTGGATCTCAGTCCTTGGAAGAACACGAAGCTAGATACTCTCAGCCTAAACGAGAACTCTACGGACTCAAATTAGCACTTGAGAAAAATAGAAAACATTTAATTGGAGTCCGAAAGTTGATTGTCGAGACGGATGCTAAGTATATCGCTGGAATGCTTCGCAATCCCGATCTTATGCCTAATGCTACAATCAATCGCTGGATCGATCAAATTGGGATGTATCATTTTACTCTAAGGCATGTACCAGGAAAGACATTCGGGCCTGACGGACTCTCTAGGAGGCCAAGGCAGCCCAATGATCCACCCTTAAGGGAGGCTGGTTCCGAGGAAATGGAGCCAGAAGCGCCCATCAAAATAGAGTTTGCGGATCCTAATGGGCCTATGCCGTTGGAAACCGAGACCTTCAAAGATAAGATAGATTCCCGAGGAGGATATCTACAGGAGGTTTCTGAACCATTACCATTAGAATCTTTCATTAGTCTAATAGAAAAAGACGATGAGTACGAGGGCATTGCTAGAGACGTCGAAGACTTTTCAGAAGAGCTTGCTAAAGCAGATGAGTTTCGTATGTCGGAAAAAGCTTTCCTAGAAGAACACATCAGTCGAAATAAAGAGGCTCTAGGAGAAGAGAGATGTGCTTATGTGCAACAGCTAGTATCTACACTTATGTTACCCGAGGAAAACGAATTTAAGAAAATACGATATCCCGAGGAACATAGGTCGGACACAGCTAAAGCACAAGACCACAAGTTAGATTGGGTGATGGAATGGCACAAGGATCGATCCTTCAGACCGATAGGGATGTCCGAGAAACAGTATAAACGTTTTATAACATTAGCAAAACGATTCATACTATTCGAGGAACGTTTGTATCGAAGGGGAGATGGAACCAAGCACCGATTAGTGGTCTCCAAAGATAAAAGGATGTACATGTTGACGGCTGCGCATGATCATGTGGGGCACCGAGGATTCTATGCGACTAATCAGTTGCTAGTGGAACGATTTTGGTGGCCAGAAATGGAGAAAGATGTGAACTGGTTCGTTAAGACATGTCATAATTGTCAGGAAAGACAAAAGACATTAATAAGAATAAAACCATCTATTACACATACCCCTTCTATTTTTCAAAGTATGCATGCGGACTGTATCAACATGACTCCTCCATCGAACGGTTGCTCGTATATTGTCCATGGAAGGTGCGCTCTATCTTCTTATATGGAAGGGCGACCCTTAAAAAAGGAAAATGGCAAGTCAATCGGTCAATGGATCTGGGAAGACATCATTTGTAGATGGGCTTGTATGGTGGAGTTCATAACAGACAATGGGGGACCATTTTTAGCTGCTGCACGATGGCTCGAGGAAAAATATGGGATTAAGGGAATTCGTATTTCACCCTATAACTCGAAGGCCAATGGCGCTATAGAAAGACCACATTGGGATGTCAGACAAATGCTGTACAAAATGCTAGGAAAAGACGATGTGAACAAGTGGTTCTGGTTCTTTCCTTACATTAAGTGGGCAGATAGAGTAACGGTCAGGAAACGTCTAGGATGTTCACCTTTCTTCATGGTAACAGGGGCATCACCAATTCTACCTTTAGACGCCCAAGAAGCTACTTGGTTGGTTAAACCTCCTGAGCGAATTTTATCAGATGAAGAGTTAATTGGATTCCGAGCAAAAGCGCTCGCCAAACATAAACTTCATGTGGATGAGATGCGCAAAAGGGTAGACCAAGATAAATACGAGCGTCTATTGAAATATGAGCAAGACCACAAAGCTGTCATCAAGGACTACGTTTTTAAACCAGGAGATTTGGTTTTGATACGGAATACTACCATAGAAAAATCCTTGGATAAGAAAATGAAACCTAGGTACCTAGGACCGATGATTGTCATACGACGAACTCGGGGAGGGTCCTATATAGTCGCTGAAATGAATGGAGCGGTCTTACAAAATAAAATTGGAGCCTTCAGAGTAGTACCATACTATGCTAGAGAACATCTAGAACTACCTGAGTCGATTCAGACTCTGATAGATATGCCAACTTCGGCACTAGATTTGATTGAGAATGGACCCGAGGATGTGTACGACCCGATACTAGGAGAAGTGACTCTCCGAGGATCGACTTCAGAAAACGAAAATGAAAATGAGTAAAAAGACAAATATATTATGAGTCTACTCGAATATAGCTTGTACCCTAGGAAGGATAAGACTAGTCCTTTTTAGCGTCAACCTGAGCTTTCTCGAGGGAGACGATTTGGCGCTGAATGAATTGACGCTGCCCAACAGACTGCCAGATCTGGTAGTCAACATCCTGAGCACTGTCCCGGAGACACCTAAGGTGACGCTCAAGTGCAGCGACATCGCGGTTTTGAGGGAACTTCGCAGTGATGCTCTCAGCAATGTTCATAGCGACGGCTGTAGATTGAGGCGAGAAGGTGTTTGGAAGAATAGTGTTCTCGAGGGTAACTAAAGCAAGAAAATTAGTATCCGAGGAACAAAACACATAAGAGAAAATCAAAACGTACTGTCCACAGTATCCTTGGTTTTGCTCTTCTTGACCGACTTGGACGCTTTCTTGTAAGATCCAGAGTCTGTAGCAATTCCAGGAACGTCCTCGAACTCGAGCATGCGAGTTTCAGCACGTTTCTCGGCCTTGGAAGGTTTCGAGGAAGAGGAAGCCTCCGGCTGGTACGAGTAATGAATCAGTCCCAATTTCCTAGGAAGAGAAATAAGGTACTTGCCTTGGGAGAGAGGACCTCTCTTTTAGATCCTTTACCTTTGCGGCTCTGCGACGCGGGGGGAGCGCTGACAATAGAAGCCACCTCCACCATGTCGTCGTCGACTTGCATAGCCTGCACCGCGTGAATAAGGTTCATAAGGAAAGGGGATAGGGTTTTCATTACCTCGTCAGAAGTCAGCTCAAAATTAGAGGTAGTAGAAGATACGACCTCTACCTCTTCCGAGTCAACCTTCTCTTTATACAAACGACCAGAGCGTTGTTTGTTCTAACGAAAAGCGTCAGTCAAAACGATCCGAGGAAGTAAAAGGAATGGACATACCGCGGTGTGTGCTCCATTATCTGCAACCTCAGGGTCCGCAGTTGTGGCTTTTTCGACAGTTTCGGACGAAGTCTTCTTCTTCAGATTCATGAATGGAGGACCGCCGGGGCAGTAGAGACCAGTAGAAGTGCGCTTGGCATAGATGAACTTGATGAGAAGGCTAACGGACTGGGCCTCCTTGGAGAACCTCCTGGAATACTCGCTGCCTAAGCGTACGAGTGCTGCAAGAGAATCTCGGAGATTGAACACCAAGTCAAACGCCTCTTGTCCAGCGAGCCAGACGTTGTCTGACTGTTCGAACCAGGGAGCCTGAGCGATGTCGAGGGAAGCGTGTTAAGCAGAGAAGAGCGGTCCTAGGAAGGTCACTTACAAGTTTCTCGCAGATGAGAGCCAAGTGAGCGGAGGCTGACTCGCCATTTTTCTCCGAGGAAATGGTTTCGGCTTTGGCAAGGTGGTATTGCACACCTACCGCAGCTTTTACCTCGAGGACGCTGGGAGAAAGGTCGGGCATGCAAGAAAAAGCGTGTACCGGGAAGATAGCACCTTGGTGTTGAATCCTAGGACCTCGAAAATCGACCCGCCTTTATAGTGCTGTGGTAAAATTTAACAGAGTCGTCATTCCGAGGAACCATGTGGCCCCGCTCGGGAGGACATGTGCGCGAGGAGACACAACAATGAAAATTTTACTCGGACTACGAGAGCGGAAGTGCAAATTGTATTGAGGAGCGAGTTGGAGCATAATGGCTGCATATGGGCAACGGTGGATCGATCAAAAAAGGGGTACAGTACAAATACTACTCTACTGATCGAATGAAAACTTCACCATTCCGGTGAAGCGCATTTGGAACCCTAGGAATGAAGCCCGCTCTGGAAAAACTCTTCTAAGATATTTGGCCTTGGTGCCACATGCGAAACTTGAAAATGCGCTGAAGTTTGCTGGTTAGTGCGAGTGGAGCGTTGGATGCGAGGAACGATTCAAGGCGATCCCCCCACGAACCGCCGCGCGACTGAAACCCAGTTGCATTAATAATTTAATCCGAGGACAGTTCTTGCGATCATAACGTACCATTACAGTACGCTCGGAACACCTAGGAAGTGTGTGGTCGAATAAAACACGACATATCCAGGCGTTCATCGGCGAGGCAGTGAAATTCATGTACCATATGACCACCCAGTGAAAGCTAATGTCAATGAATATGTGTCCAAGCTCTGTGCCGTACTTGATGTCGTCGGGATGGAATTGCATCTAAGAGGAGTGAGTTCTCCTCGCATACAACATAAGGACGACGAGTTGGTCTTACCAAGGCAGCGGTTACCTTGAGTATGAGCTCCAGGGGAGGCAAGTTACGCTCCTTTTGGGGTTCCTCGGTACCGTTGGCAGGATTGGAAAGTGCTTCGTCCAGGCGTTGTTTGGCGCTGACAAGTGCGAACCATCGTTGATCAGTTCCTAGGAACGTTACTCGAGCAGGATTAGCCTGGATAGGCGTCTCTAGCAAATCGTCAAGTATGTCCAGATACAACATAGCCTCAGTTTGATACTGGTCCATGGTATCTGACAATGCTTGGGGGTTGAAGATGACTCCTAGGGGTGGGTAGACGGACATAGCCAAGGAGCCGTCGAGGTTCAGCCTTTCGTTTGTCGCACCTTTTATGGGCCCCTGGAAGATCGCGCTGGATACTTTTGTTGCACGCGGCCACACGGAATTAGGCCATCATTTTTTTCCAATCTGGGAAGATGATTAGCCGTTTTTGGTTGTGCTGCTAAGCGAAACACGGGCATCTCCGGCATATCAGATTTTCCTAGGTCGACCGGGAGGTCGCTTCTTTAAGTTGGGGGGAGCCGGCCTACCAGCCAACAGAGATATCCTAGCAACTTGGAAGAGCCGTCTTCTTTTAAGTTTCTCAAGGGCTTATAAGTTTTCTTGAAATACTTAAGGGAGATTCTTAGAAATGTTGTGCAAAGTAAACGAACAAGAAAAAAGATTATAAATTTCGTTGGGGCAAAGAACCCGCAAAAAGGGATATACGTTGTACAAAAATATAAAGAACCCCGACCTACGAAAACGCTACTCTAGAAAATGAATAAGACATAGTGTTCTAATTTAATAGAACCGAAAAGATTTTCTAGGAGAGTTAAGCAGGGGGGGCGCTTGCGTCATCATTCGCAACGACTGGCTCCATGACCACGTCCTCTTCCGCCCGAGGAACCTCTATAACCAAGTCATCCTGATCCGGAGGCAACCCGGCGGTGCTAGCAGAGGTATTGACGATGGTAGAAGGTGCGTCAACGGGGATGTGGAAGAAGGGGAGAGACGAGTCGAGCAGGGTGCGAAGACGAGGTGGAAAGCGAGCCTTGATCGCATCAGGCATGCGGCGAAGAAGAAGTTCGAGCGTTTGGATACGGTCGTCCGCGTCGGAAGGAGGAAAGTTCAGTGCAGAGAGTTGACGGCAGAACGCCTGAAAGACGTGCACGTCCTCGAAAGCGGAGCGGATGATAGCGCCGGGACCTTCTGGGAAAAGAACGACCGTGTCACGAATGAACTGCTGCATTTGGATCTCGAGATCGATGGATATGGCCTGCTGGGACCTAAAGAGGTCCAAGAGGCGACGTTCCTGTTCGCGAGATTCGCGGGCACGCTCGACAAGGTCCTTGAGATCTAAAAAGAAGACGTTTAGTAATAGATTTTTGAGAAAGACAAAGAAATATGGGACTTACGATGAATGGAAAAAGTACCGCGCTCGTAGGCAGCGTTGCGGTGAGCGAGTCGGACTGTGTCCTCCGCCTTGTGATCACAGCACGTAATGTGGCGGGTGTCACAAGTACCGCAGAGTTGTCCGAAGACGGCAGGGGTACATTCGAGGAGTTGACCAACGCACACGCTGCATTCCGTTGCATGCTATGAAAAGAAACGTTTAGCATAAAGGAAAAAGATTGCGGAAGCAGAGACTTACAGGTTCGACGTGCGGAGTGAACCCTAGGACGTCGTCCCATCGAATGACGGACGACAGGGGAGCAGAATAGGCGGAAAGGTTGGCGGCACGCTGCTCAGCGGCTGCCTTCTTGCCCGACTAAGAAATAAAAAGTCAGCTCATAAGGAGCAAGGACTGGAAAAATAAAATAAAATAGAAAACATACCTTATGAGTCGTATGGGGCTCAGTCTTGACGAAGTCCTGAGTAGCCTTGATACTACCTCGTTTGGGATGCTTCGCGGAGGGGTCGTCGTCGGCCACTTCCGAGGAAGTGTGGACGCGTTTGTTGCGAAGAGTGCCAATACGAGAAGGTGGTGGAAGCAAGACTTCCGAGACGAGCTTTCGAGTAGAAGAGCGAGTGGAATGAACGGGCGTGAGAGTCGCGATAGAAGGGAGAAGAGAGCCACTAACTTCGACACCATCGGAGCTGGGAGCAGGGACAGGCGTCGCGCCGTCCTCCGATACCCCCTCGAGCTCGTCGATGTCCGGCTGGACTAGAGGTGCGTCTTCGTCCTCGGAACTGGAATCGACGACGTGCGTTGCAGCTTTCGAAGAGGATGGACGCTCGGGCTTAGGGCGCGGGTTTTTGGACGAGGTTTTCTTCGCACCCTTCGCGTTCTTCGTGTTCTTCGTGTTCTTCGTGTTCTTCGCGTTCCTTGTTGCAATCTGCTTTTGAATCTTGGCATACTGGTTCAAGAATTCATCGGCGTCGGATCCAACGTCGCACTGGTTCCATAATTCGGCAGTCGTGGCCAGAGAGGGGGTACCGTTAACGTAGAATTCGTCGAAAACCTCCACTACTGGTTCCGATGGAGGACAAAACATGAGACAAAGAGTCGCCACAGTAGCCCATCGAAGGCGAAACCGGCATAGGAGCTTATGAGCTTCGGGACGAGTCCAAGAACCGCTCTAAGGATGAGGGCGGTGTAAGGACATGGTAACATAAGAAAAAGAATGTGAGGGACGTACGATGTGGGGTTGCATGGCCTCTAGCACAGGGACCGCATACCCGGCGATGGTCAAAGCCCTTTGTTTTGAACGGACCGAGGCAAGGAAAGGCTTCACAAGGTCGTTCAGAGTATCAAACTCGGATTTGAGAAGCAAGTAGGCCTTCTCGGCGTCGAGAGAAGACAAGGAGTCAACGTCGTACTCGATAAAGCCGGCCGGGTACGAGGCCTTACCAAAGGTAGACATAGGGATAAAGGGAAGGAAAGAAAAGGGGGACTTAGCGAATAAACCCTACCAGACCTCCTTATATCCTAGGGGAAAATCGACCCTGAACCAGAAGCGATTACGACGTGACTCGTATCAAACTTCTCAAGAGTTTATTTCGTTATTCGCAAAGGCCTTAAGGCACGGAGAACTCGAAACTAAAAATAGCATGAGCTTGTAATTAATAAAGAAAAGCTTACAAGTAATATGGCTAAGTCCGATAGTAAAAGACCTGTCAAAGAGAAAGATAAGACGAGAGTTTTTATCTGATAGGCAAGCAAAAACCAGAAAACGGCAGAGGCCTAACTCGAAGTATGACTGAGGACAGTCCGAATTATAAGTTGGGGGGAGATGATACGACTGGTGTTCGGCTGTGACTGAACTGTAACCAAGTATCTATCCTACTTAATTTTCGGCATAATAAACACGTTTATTATTAAGTCTACATAAGTACAGAGCGAGGATAGCTACATGTTTGGCTAGGGGAAACCATTCTACGAACCCTAGGACGAACCTTACGAATGCTAGAGTTAGTTATAGTAGTTTCTCGGAAATGCGTGGAACGCTTTAACAGCGATGCAGCAGGATCGAAGGCTCCTAGGATAATATTCAACCATCAGGAATGTAAGCTAGAGCCTGCTGATAATAAGCTTAAACGGCGCTATAGCCACTTATTATTACGCAGTGCGCGATGCGTCCACATCTACCTAATATGGAAACGGAAAGTTCCCACCATATGAAAGTACATGTAAACTACTGCCAACGTTCCTAGGAACGCTAACTCAAGGCGGTAGGACTGATCCTAGCATTAACAAAGTACATTACTGGTCCCTAGGAACATAGTGGGCACTATGCAAACGACGAGACAAGCACTAGTAATGTCAATTAGGACTTGCCGACGTCTGCTCGAGTCAGATCGCTGATAAACCTAAAAGGAGAAGCTCCTAGGAACGCTTACACATGGTCTTAAGACCCTCGGATATGCGCAGTTACCTTAAACGGCAGTTGTGGAGCCGAGGATTATAGATCCATACGATACCACGGTACTCCGATGCTTCGGACCCTACGACGTCGATCAATGATCGTCGGCTAATGCGAATAAGCGCCCTCGGGGCGTCATGCTCGAGTCAGTGACTTGCCCAACCATACGAACCCTTCCGAGGGTATACAAAAACACGCATGGTACCTACTGGTTGCTTATGCATCGAGTGGAGCTACCTAGCGTTAACCAATAATATTATTTCCTGTATTTTCCGAGCATTTCCGATCCGCTCCAAGTATTCCTGTATTTTCCGAAACCTAGCAGTATATAAGCAGCCTGTAAATTACCGTAGCACCCCAGATAAACTAGAACCCAGTTGTCCACATTCGAGGAACGCGCATTGAGTTGCAAACTCCTAGGATCGACCTTTGGTACCTAATAAATCTCCGCGAGAGTTGGTTTTATTGAACAGACTACCTACCGTGTCATTTGAGCATCTTGGCGTTAGTTGAGCGACTTGAGTTAACTTGCAGAGTTCTCGAGGAACCTAAATAAACGTATTGGGATAAAGTTTCCTCTGTCTTAAGTGACATAAAGCTTAATACCCGCCTAAGTGGCAAGAATTGTCTAAGTGACGCCTAAGTGGCCCGTTCCTAGGGATAAGTTCCCTGCCTAAGTGGCAAATTGTCTAAGTGACGCCTAAGTGGCCCGTTCCAAGGGATAAGTTCCCTGCCTAAGTGGCAAATAGTCTAAGTGACGCCTAAGTGGCCCGTTTAGGATTGAGTCCCCTTTCTAAGTGATTAAAAGACTTTGGATTAAGTATCCAGCCTAAGTGGCGAACTACCTACACACTACATCTTGTGGAAACACATTAAATCTACGTTTACACTTTCCGAGGAACTTCGCTTTGTGCGTAAGCTACTCAAACACTTGTGATCTTCGATCCTAGGAAACGTTCTGTTGCATTAGAGAGCGTATCTTTAGAGAGAAAACATAATCAACGACGCGTATCGCGTATCCCTCCCACGAAAGAACTAATCACATTGATTGGGTTTTGTTTCGGAGTATATACAAAGTACAAATCGTACATACACACTCAACCCCGCAGCAAGCACCTTACCGTCAAGAACCTGGAGGACGATATGGACGATCTGGCAGCAGCGAGGGTTGCGGAAGCGGCATTGAATTCTCGACTTAAAGGGGTCAACCAGGAGACAGCGACGGCGGATGTCCAGCAGGATAAAATTGCTGTAGGCAATGACAAAATTCCGGAGTCTTCAGTTGCGTTCGAATCTTCCGAGGAAGATTTTCGTGTGTCTGCACCCCCCGCCCCGACTGACCCTACCCTGGCGACCGAAAACGCTGATGCCTGCGCTAACACATCCAACATCCTTACCGAAGATCTGTCCACTGCGCTCACCGACCCTACCGAGTCCACCGAGTCCGCTGCTGCCTATGCTAACTCATCCAACATCCTTACTGCCGATCTGTCCACTGCGTTCACCGACCTCACCGACCCCACCACGTCCACTGAGTCTGCTGCTGCCTACGCTAACCCATCTAACATCCCAATTTCAGAGGAACTGGGTATCAATACCATCCCGATGTCTCAAGCAGCACCCGAATTACGTCTCGACGAACTTGTGGATTATGGTGACGATGACGATGGTGAGATATATAAGTCGGCATCGTAATTTACTTTATTACTCTTCCCTATGACATCAATTCATGTATAATACAATGTAAATTAGACAATGTATGCGCACATGAAAAGTAGAAAAATCTAAAATTTATTGAGATCTTTGTTGAGATGAGTTCTGAGATACCAACGACTAGTAATAATTATATCTAACTGTCCCTCACACGTTTCTTTCTCACACGTTTCTCGGGCAGCGTAATTAATGCTGCCTCACTCTGCGCTAAATCATCACCTCGTTTCCTACGTTTACGTGCTTTCTTCTGCGCTGATTCGGCTGGTCTCGAAGTATCCTCTTTGTTTGCTTCAATCTGGCCAGACTGGACTTGAACATGGATATCTTGTAATGCAAGCGAGTTCGACTCGGAGTGTGCAGCAGTCGGCTCGAGAGGTGCAAGCGGCGATGAAGGCGGGACAATCGGTGGTGGGTGAAGTGTTCCGTGAGTCGGAGGTGATTCATTTCTGGGACCTTGAAGTAGTGCAGGGTCTATCTCTGCGTTTGTAGTCTGTGGGATGTGGGCAATTTCGTGTGGTACTGAACTTGGTACCATGAGATTGGTACCTTTATTAGTTGAATTCAAGTTCAGGCTCCCACTGGCTACGAACTGATCATTAGGAGTCGGCCAATGCGTGGCGATGTTCGGTTGAGGTACTGTGTAATCGTTATATTCGGGTCGTTGCTGGGTGCTTTCAAGTTGCAGCCAATTATTTCCAGGGAGAGCTTGTGGAACCTGAGGTAGATTCATGGCTCCAGCATTAATACCAGATTCAACAAGGTTTGGTACCTCTGCTATAGATCCAGGTGTACTAGATGACTGATTGATACTTCCTTCAGGCTGTGACGACATGCGATACATTGAAGTGAAGTCCAGAGTTATTTCATTTGGCACTGAAGCTGTATTATCCCGTCCCCTTCTCTGACGCTTGCGATTAGATTCGGTGCCAACATTATCAGGTTGACTGCGATCGGGAGGAGCGGCAGTAATGGTGGGAGCGGCAGTGACAGCGAGAACACTTCCGTATGGAGGATAGGGTGCAGGAATAGTTTCGCCTTCATTACGGGTACTTGTTACCTTTTTGAACCTAAAAACTTGGTCGAGGGGAAGAAATTGTTGTCTTTCGTAGACATGTTCAAAGAATGACTGAATTTCAGCAGCGGTGACATTCCTGGGGTCTCGAAATTGGAAATCTTTTGGTAGGTATTCGCTTCCAATGAATGCTGAGATATTGTTTAAAACTTTGGTGTAAGGAACAGAATTTTTTCTTCCTGTGGCAATGTCTGAAATTGCAACTAATTAATATTATATTTAGGGATGAAGAAACCCAGGGAACTCACGGTACTGGTGCGTCAAATACTTCCTGAATAATTTTTCCACCTGTTTCTTTGGTTTCAAAAACGACCTAAATGTGTCTTTTAGTCGAGGAAATCCTGTGGCACGGTCGACATCGATATATTTTTCGAAGCCTTCACCAGCTGAATTGTCATCAGGTAAGATAGATTTTCGACCTTCTTTTCTTGCGAGTGTTTGATCAAGATATACAAGCATCTGTCTTTTCCAGCTTGCGACGGTGTTCATGTTCCGTTCTTCAAAGCTGGATCCAGTTTCCTCGAGGATTGCAGATACCCCATCGTGCCTTCAAATCCGGCGTGAGCATATTTCTGTGAGTAGAACATGATACTCTTACATTTCTATTCCCCAAACCCCGTCTTCATCTTGCCACGCAACAAAATTAAAAGAGAGTATACCCATTTCAAGGTAATTACGCGTGTTAGCATCTGATACACGCGCAAACCTGTATTTTGCAGCCAGCCTAGACAAAAATACATAGAGATTTACGGTGAGTCCATGTGATTTAGTGGCTGATGTCGGCAGCGGCGGCAAAATAAGCGCTCACTTTCGCTTCAGGTGCTCTGGATTTCCTTCAGTAATCCTTCTTCGGACTTCTGCATCGAGAGCAGTGAGTTCGTCTTCATCCATCGCTTTGATTACATTTCCTATTGCCGTTGAGCGATGGTTAATCCATCCACGCGTGGATGTAGTTGCACTTTCGACTCCCATCAGCCGAGCAATTTCAATCATGACTTCGTCGTTCATAGTATCCCACACAACATCTGGCCTTTTGACAACGAACGAAGGTTGATATTGTCTTGTAGATTTTGTAGGTCTCCAGTAGTTACGAACGTAGGCAAGTATGTCCTATTCATTGGTGGGTAAAATTGTCACTCCATATTTCATATCAGAGTACTCACATTTACACGCTTTGATTCTTCAATATCGTTCATCGTTATTCCACATTCGATCACCCAGTAATTAAACAGCTCGGGGCATAGCTCTGCCACTACTACGTGACGCCTAGATAGAGGGGTTGTTGCAGCACGATATCCTTCTTCATATTTGTCTATAATCGCTTTTTCATGTTTGTCATAGGGTGAATTGTGTGCGTTTTTGGACGGCCGAAGGTATTGCTCTGGATTAAACATCAAGGAGAGATGCAAGTAATCGCACTCAAGAAAATGAACGGCTACTAAGGATAAATGGTATATCCATTACCCGTCGGAATAGGGATTTGCCGAGAATTAATCTTCGCAAGTTCCCCCAGCCTTTCTCTTTCGCTCTTTCGAACCCTATCCTCCAGTTGTTTCACTCTAACACACACATTTAAAATGGGCAGATTGAAGAAACCGAAGACTATGAAAATGGGCAATGAAGAATCTCAATCCTTTGTCGGGTTTCGATACGCAACTGAGACCAAAAATAATGGAGAAAGCATAACCAAGAAGATCAAGCAGAATCTCTTTGGGCGCTCCAGCTCCGTGAAGAAACGCAAATTATTTCCAAATCCAACACAGGATAATATCGATCCTGACTCAGATAGTTGCATAGCGCATGATGATAATGATAGTAATTGGCAAGATATTGATGAACCAGAGCCGGCGCCACGACCAAGAAAGGTAATTAATTTATCATTTTCATACATGATGCGTGGGCGCTAAAAAGAAAACTTAGACCCAGCACTACTACATGAAGGAATTCATGTCCCGTGCGGACAAACTCTTGTTTGGGCTGTTGAGCAGAGAAACGATCTCCAAGGATCAGTTTACTTGCTCTAACTGTTCGGGTGACAAAAAGGCTGTTTGGAGATGTGTTGACTGTTCACTGGGTACTGTTATGTGCAGGAAATGTATGCGGCATGGCCATCGTGAAAATCCTTTGCACAAAATCCAACGATGGTGCGGCCGACACTTCCGACCTGCCGAACTTTGGGAAGTAGGCGCCTACATTCTTGTGAAACACCACAATGATAAGCAATTTTGCGATCATCTTAAATTTCAATCCATATACCTTGAAGAAACACAGAAGACCAAGGATTCCATTGAACAGCAGCAATTACGAACATTATACTCTGAATTTATATCTGAAGCGGGAGAAGATAATAGTACCCCAGCGTCAGCGACCCAAGCGACAACATTAGGAGCGGCAGCAGCAGTCGACGACAACGAGTATGAGAGATATTTGGAAAACCTACAAGGAAGTGAACATCAGCCCTATGATAACGGGGATGGATCTCGAGCAGGATCACATGGATTCGTTGAAGCTGAGGATGCACCCGAAGAACCAGGAGAGAATATGGGTTCCTCTCTTCCTCAATATCTAAATTTCAACCTTGGGACGCAAACACAACACGAAGATGGCCAGCGCGAGAACATGCCTCGACGGGATATGTTCTATAATGCGTATGTTCGTGTAGTTCACACCAATGGCATTCACAATATAGCCCTGGTCAATTGCCTCTGCAACGGAGAAGAAGAATTACCAGCTGACCTTCTTGCTAGCCGCCTTGTCCCAGCCAGTTTTGAAAATATTAAGACTATTTTCACATCTCAAATGCTCGACCATTTCAGACTGTGCAATCTCGAACTCAAGGCGTCGGCGTACCAATATAACAGCTTGCTAAAGCGCATGACCGCACCAATGGCACCATCAGAAGTAGTAAATCTGTATAATGCGCTCCGCCGCATGTCCCGACTTTGGCGGTGGCTGAAAAAATTGAAGTGGGCAAATTATGGGAGTCCCGGAAAAAATGTCGAAAGTGTAGGGGTCTGGGAATTAGTGAACTATTGTGTGGCATGTCCTCAGGAGGGACCGAATGGGAACTTACCAGAAAATTGGCGCGAAGATCTCAATCGATTTGTCTTTCGTCGTGTTTTCGTAGCCGACGGGAATTTCAAGGCAGACCACGTCAAATCTGGAAAGCCGTCAACAGATATTTGGCTTTCGGAAGGCAGTGGTATGGATCCAATACGTTCTGAATATTGGGAGTTTCTACGTACTGCAATGGAAAAATTGACGGTATGTAAAATATGCACGGCTCGGCAATGTCGGCGACAACGGCTAACTTGATATGACAGAAAGCGGCATGCGAGAATACATTTCGCGCAATTATGAACGCGCTCCTTGCGTCAAAGGCTTGTGATGTGACTGGGAAAGTAGGAATTGCATGTGCACGCCATGGATGCTATGCTCCAGGTGCACTAGTGGACCTATATCATGGCGAACAACAAAAGAACGTCGATTTTGCATTTTTACAAGCAATCAAATCGACAAATGTTCATCCCGACCAAGGCGTGCTCTTAATCTACGATATAGCGTGTCAATATTTCATTCACCTGAAGGAAAGGATTGGAAACAAACTTCCTAACGGAATGGAAATTGACCGTGCCATTGGGTTATTCCACGTGCATGCCCATAAGGATGACTGCTTCTTCCGCTATGCAACGTCATTCATTCCCGGCGCAGGTGTGGTTGCAGGTGAGATCCTAGAGCCGTTGTGGTCAGAACTAAACACAATATCCCCTGCTGTGCGCACCGCAACACTTGCGCACCGTTCCGAGACTCTTAGTGATCATGCATCAGACTCAAATCACAAGAAATGCCTCGGAATGACAAAATATCTCCTGAAAAGATTTGATGAGGCCCAACAGCGACATTCAGAATGTCAATCTGCATTCGAGGCTCTATCAGAAAGAATCCCACAGGAAAACTTACAGCAATGGCAAAGGGACATTTTAGATGCTGAAGAAAATCGCAAAAATGATGTTTCAGTAATGGATATATATATCCCCCGAGTCGCATCGGCGCATGCGGGGGAGGCGGGCGAGGCACCAGTAGCAACACCTACACAACCAAGGACCATATTAGAAACATATTTTGATTTTGCTATTGTTATTGAACAAATGCAGTAAGTAATCAGCTAACTCTCAACTATGATTGTACTGACGGCCTACTAGATACGAGATCAAACTTCGTAAATCACTATATCAAAAACAACCCCGAGAAGAATTCCGTCAGAAAATAGATATTCAGACAGAAAAGTTAACAAATATGATTCGACAACTTACGCAACTCCAAGCGGCAGCCGGTGTACTTGAAATTCCATCCAACGGGCATTCCCAACAGACAAATATAGAAGTCAGCAACTGGGAGGATGTGGCGGATGAGAGTGGTGAAGACGACAACGACCCAACCGATGGCCCCGCCCCGTCCATCGTCACCGCACCTTCCGACGAAACTAGTGATGGTCTCAGCTGGAAACTTGTGCTACCTTCAAATGGGAACACGAATCCATCTCTCGGCAAAATAGAACTAGAAATCAGACTGGGACAAGCCGCGCTTCAATTAAATCACCTACGAGATAAGATCGCCGAGAAATCATTTGAATTTTCTCACATTATTCGACCGGGGAAGAAACAGATGAAATTACGATCTCGTGAACGTGTACACGAGATCAACCATCAAATCGCCCTCCATTCGGCAATCTACAGCCAATGCAGAAAGAAGTTAATAATTCTTGGAGCTAATGCAGAGGTTTTGACTCGCCAGTTTAGAGATTTGAAGAAGGAGGATGTCAAAGCAAGTACTGCTATCCTGAAGCCGAATATGCCTGGCTCAACAAAGTTGAAGCTGTCGTGGATATGGCATTCAGTTAGGACACGTCTTGCTGGAACGCTATCGGATGGAGCGGGCGAAGCGGTGGAAAATGAAAATGCCGATCCTGCAACACGGCTAGAATGTGAGTAATGCTTGGATTTTTAGAACAGCTACTTACCTAAATATCTAGTTGACCGTGTTCATTGGCTTCAGGCACGAGCGCAAGCAGATAGGTGGAGAGAAGAGCATCTCATTGTCAGCTATGAGATGCAATGGACAGTGCGAAGTTTCATGAAGAAAAGCCAAATATGGAGTTCAAGCGGTGGTGGCGGTGGTGGCGGCGCCCCACTAAATGCTGGTGCAGCTGCCTATGCCGATCGGCAAGCTACCACGTGGAAGGCAATGGCCGTGCTTTCTGACCGAGCATTTAAAACGGCGACTAAATTGTACAGGTCCCTGCTTTGATTATGTCATATGTACTTACATTCCGAGAATTTGACATTTTTGCCATTGTTTCATCACCACTTGATTACAACGTCGTCGGCTGGGCATGGAAGACCTCGTATTTCACTCATTCAACCCGTTCGATCTCCGATTCGGCATCAGAGACGCCCAACAATGTGAGGCGCAAGCGCTCATCAATTATGGAGGCAGTCGTTGCGCTAGTGCTATCCTAGAGATTGCTAACGCCCCCATGACGCATCAAATATGGATGCAAAGTGCTTTACACGACGAAGTAGTGAGTCACCCTATTTTCTTTCATTAAATACTTTTACCTTATAACCGTATTGGGTTTCAGTTTATTTTTATGGGCTACATCGGCATTCTGTCAGCTGCTAGACAGGTGGTTGATGTACCATTCGTTCTACGCTCCCTCTCAACTAATCTCATGTACGCAACCACCGACACCCTTCCCGGGACATTCGATAGCGCATTCATTGAGGCTATGGAAGCTGGTGCTACCCAATCCCATGGACAGCTTGTCAAGTCGCACCATTTACAGTGGTGGAAAGGCAAGAAACCTCCGACGCTCGACCAACGGCTCAACGGCCAGAACGTTGGAGCAGTCCAATCTGCCAGCCGCGGTGGACTGTGGTGAGAATGGTTGTCTATTCCCGGTGACAGCGTGCACAGCTGATAGTCACCGGCGATATCCGTAAGTACATAGTCTAATCTATGTACGAGCCATGAATCTAATCTACTTATTGTTTAATCCAGAGACCGTGGGCAGATTGCACTGCCACATGTGCCCCCCTTTCATCAAGCAACGCCCTCGTTGCGTACCCTTCTAACTATCCCCCACAAGTCGCTCGTCACTATCGTCTTCAACATCCTCTAGGGCATCGTGCCACGCTTCGTTGACTCCGTCATCGTCTGGATCTCCTCTCAGTTCGCTCGCTTCCTCGTCTCTGGAAGCACTTCTCTCAATGTTCCCTCTAGCCGGTACTTGATCGTCACCTTCCTCTCGTTGGCGCCACTCCTCTTCGATCGTTTGTTGCGTGGCTTCAAGTTCCGTGCCAACCCTTGGAATAAACAGCCGCAGGCGTCGAGAGCTGAAGTTCCCGCCGATTGGTAAACCCTCTAACGATTGGAGTTTGTACGAATTCTGGTTGCGGCTGATGACACGGCGTGGGGCCGAAAACTTTGGTACGAGTTTTCTATCATTCTTGAAGGTGTAATCAAGATCGCTCCTGTAAACCTGCACCAGATCTCCTGCTTTGAAAATGACTTCCCGAGGTGGGCTTGCGAGGACCTTTTTGTCAAATGCCACTTTACGACGATGGCTGTGATCCACTATCTGTGAGTACCCATCAAATCGCTGCTGGTTCACATAGGCTAGCTGAACCTCTACCTCTTCTGGTGTAGGTTCGGATGAAATGTTGGTGATTGGTGTAGGTTTTGTGTTGATAACGAGGCCCAGGATCAATTCATTGGGTGAGTATTTCAAGTTTGGTAGGATTCGATTATTGATATATCTTATTGCAGCTTCTAGATGGTCTGGCCAATTTTCGGGAACATCCATTGCATCGTATTCGTCCTCGCCAAGGTCCGGAGCACACATACGCTTCAACCGATCTAGGAGTATCTTGTTCATACCTTCGAGCAGACCGTTGACCCATGGTGAGTAAGCAGGACATATTTGGAGCTTTGTTCCCCTTTTCTCACATTCTTCTCGAAGTTCTTTGTTATCAAATTCGGGACCGCCGTCAACCATGAGTGTTTCTGAAGGTGTGAACATGTCGCATATATCACCGTAACTCTTCTTTGATGACTTGCCTGTGGCTGCAGACTTAAGCTTGGTTGCCCACAGACGTTGTGAATACACATCCATCCATAGCGAAAGTTTGCCGAAGCCACCTTTTCCTTTGGGCATTGATAAAGTGTCGGCAACCATGAGTTCGAATGGGTGTCGTCTGGTAATTGGTTCTAGGAGAGAATGAAGGTGCGTTGAGCCGAAACTCTTGCATTTCCCACAATTCATAATTGCTTCTGTGATAGACTTGTCAAGGCGTGGGCTGGTAATTGTGTCTAGAAGTTTCGTTTTGATGTTATCGCGATGGAAGTGGCCATTGTTGCGATGGATTTCGTAGGCCAGGGCTCTCGTCTCTTCTTGCGTCACACATTCTATCCTTGGTCTTGCCCTTACTGATTCATCTCCCACCTTCCACAGTCGTCCTCCCTCTATCATATACCCCTCTGCCTTGTGCTTTGCTCTCTTCCTTATCCGCAAGCTCTGTCCGTGGTCCAACTCCAATAGAGAATCAATGATCTCCAAAAATACTTTCTCGTTGGCGAAGCGAGTTCGCAATGCGGAGTAGATTGACTCAGCGTGTGTTGTATCAATCTGGAAGACGTCGTTAGCTAACCGCATACGTGCTTCCCAGTCTTCGCTGACAGTCCACTCGTGTCCGTCACCGTCTTCATGAGGTAGGTTGACAAATTTCCGGCTGAGACCGTCCGCAACTAAATTGAGTTTGCCAGGTCGATGCCTCACGTCCACAATGTTGAACGCCAGTACTGCGTCACGCCATCGTGCGTGTGTTGAATTTAACGTTGAGCTGAGGAGGTGGTCTCGAAGAGCTTGACAGTCTGTTTCGAGCTCGATAGGGTAACCCCATATAATGTCACCGAATTTATCGAGTGTGTGTTTTAGCGCAGCAAATTCTAAAATAAATGGTTTGTACTTCTCTTCCGTTACAGATGTCCGCTTTGAGATAAAGGCAATAGGGTGCATTGTTGACTTTTCGGAACCGTTGGGCAGGATCGATGTGAATTTTTGTGTCAGCATACCTGCGAATCCGAATTTGCAACCATCAGTAGTCACGACGAAGGGGGTGCCATCGAACTTTGGTCCTTTGAGAACGGGTTCGCTGGTAAGTGCTACTTTCAAACGAAGGAATGCCTTATCATGCTCCGCATTCCAGAGGCCGACCAATGAATGACCTTTCATGGCACGATTATATGCAGCTTTACCCTTCGACTTTGGGAGTTCGATGTTTCGGACGAGATCTGTCAGGGGTTGTGCCATCGTAGCATAACCTTTTACGAGAGACCTGAAGTATCCTGCTAGGCCGATGAAAGAACCCAAGTTCTGTAAGTCTGTTGGTGTTTTCCAGTCGACAATTGCGGTTAATTTTGTTAAGTCAGGTTTTATTCCATCAGGTCCAATACGAGCACCAGCGAATGTAGCTTCAGTCATGAAAAATCTTGATTTAGATGCTGAAAGTGATAGTCCTGTTTCTCGTGTTCGTTGGAGCAAGCGACGTGTGTTGGAGAGGAATTCATCGAATTTATCGCCTGCCATGCCACCATCATCTACGAATAGTTCGATCAGGGTGCCAACAAGGTCGCCTAGAGCCCTCGCTGTCATCTCCGAAAAGGTTGATGGGGCACCTGTTAAACCAAACGGCATCCGTTTATATGAGAAGTATCCCCGTCCTTCGACGTAGAAGCATATGTATGGTCTGTCTTCGGGCCTGATTTCGCATGCGTAAAATCCATTTGCAAAATCGAAAACTGTGACCCAACGATGACCACTCAAGGCTTGCTGTTTTGGGCGGATATCTCCCTGTGGCATCGGAGGGACCTGTGTGACTTTATTCAATTCTGCAAAATCTTGGCATACACGCCATTTTGTTTGCGCCTCCGGGGCGAGCTGATCTGCAGCGGTTTCTTCTCTAGGTGGCAGCTCTTCAAATGCTGCAGGTAAACCAGCGGTGATGCATTGGTCATTTACGCGATGCTTCAGAGAGTCGATGGTAAGGCCTTCTCCGTCGTGCGCTTTTTTTGCTAATGTAGTTGCACCACAGCATTTTACGTCCTGGTGTGCGATTGGAGTGATGATGTCTGCAGCGAGCATTTTATCGATGACACCATTGAAGAATTCTCGCTGCGGTGGGCTTTGTGGGCATTGGTTGACTTTGGTTCGAAATACTGTGTCTCTTGGTATGTCTAGACGGTGTGCTGCACCTTCTACTGGTGTAACTTCGCTCATGGACAGTGCAAAACAATCTGCATATTCGGCTATGAGATTCTGCACTACCTGTTTCTGTTCCTGTGAGAGGTCGTCCCCGATCGTTACCTCTCCAAGGATTGTTGCCACACGGGCTGCGTTATGTGGATCTGTTTTACGAGTTAGCAATGTGGGTTCGAATGACTTTGATACGTCTGGCTGTGCAAAGCCAGGATGATCTGGGCTGTTTCCTGCCACTTTATCTAGGATCCAGGTATCCCGCCATTGAGTGTCTTTGTCTGACATGGAGTCTGACGAACCTGTGGTGGTAACACTGGGTGGAATTTGGTCAGTTATGTGCTCATCTGCGGTCTCGTAAATAACGGGTAAGACTTCCCTCGAGGGGGATCGCAAATCCCCCAAGAAGTTTGTGCGCTGTTTAATGTCGATTGCGAGATTTGCGAGGAGATGACTCGCCAATCCAGATGTCTTCGAAAACTGATTTTGCAGATTGACGGGTATGTGTCCGTCATGCGGAATTGAGACTGTGTCATTTCCGTAATCGTGTACCGCTTTCATGGTTTCGAGGAGTGGCTTTCCAACAAGAACTGCCCAAGCCTTGTTGCTTCCAAAGACTTCGAATCCGCCTTCGAATGTCATGTTTTTCACTGTGACTTTTCCATGCCATATTCCTCGAGATGGGACGAGACGACCATCTGCCATTCGCAGCATCATTTTGGATGGTTCTAATGCTGAAAGCCGGCCTTTTGATAGGTCGAACATTGTCTCGTCGATTGCATTGACCATGGCGCCATCGTCGAAAACAGCACGGAACCTGACATTCTCTCCCCTCGGCCCTGTTAATGCCATATCATGGACAAACGGTACGCTCTCCCTCTTCATCCCATTCTCCTCTCTTAGGCTGCCAACGGTGTATAGGTCTGAAACAAAATTTTGTTTATTATCTGACACAAAATACATGGTATGCGTATCCGGGACAACCTCATCAACTACAGGTGCATTTCCCTTCCCCTTTTCGGGGTGACACAGTCTGTTGGCAGGCCTGTCGTTGTTCCCAAGCAGCGGCACAGCCTGCTTGGGAATCTTCGCACATCTCTGCTTTAGTTCCTGGGTCGTCGACGAAACTTGATACTTCACGTCGACGACCCTTCCCCATTTCCCTGGTTGATTAAATTGTGAAGGTGGTTGAGCTCGTCTGGATCGTATGTTTGCACAGTGGTGTCCTCAACGTCGACCACATTAACGTTAACGATGGCTGCTGCTGCGTGTTCAGCTCGGCGGCGAATGGTTTGTGCGATGGATCGCCATTTGTGCTCGAGAGCTGGAACCCGGGGTTTGGTGCACGGCAAGCGCAAATGGGACTGGTATCCACAGGTCCAGCACTCTCCAGATGCAACTGGGGCTGTGCCTGGAGTGAGAGGGTATGGCCGTACTTCACTAGGTCCGCTTTGCCCATGAGTGGCATGCCATTCTGTGATCTGCACGTTATACTTTGCGTTGCCGTCGGCTGTGTTGGGTTGCATGGGTAATGCTTTTCGCAGGACATCAGCGAGACGTTCGTGGGGTGGTCTTTCTGTGAAGCTGCTGGGAGTGGTGCTGCGTGAGCGCTGTGGCTGGTAGGTAGTGTTGGTAGGAATATATTGACGTTGGCTGGGTTTGAAGTTGATGTTTTGGAAGGCGGCCCCGAGGGCCTTACTCGGTGTGTCAGGGGTTAATGCAGGCATGAACCTTCGAGTCCGTTCATGTTCCTCTTCTACTTGATCCATTAGCTCTTCGAGTGTGATTGCTCTGACATTGTTGCAAAGTTCGGTCCAGGTCATGGGCTTGAGGCCAATAAGTTTGATGATCGCCTTTGGCAGGTTCTTCCGCACACCCGGAACGAGCAGATTTCCTGTGTCGGGAATGTCATTTGCGAGTCTTTCCACCTTGTCGGCCCACACAATGTGCGTCAATTCCTCCTCTCCTCCTTTACTAGCTGCTACTCGTTGTCCAAGGTCCAAGGGTTTCAGGAGTACGGCATCGAGGAGTACCTGTTTCTCTGCTGTGGTTTTTGCAATAATAGGTTTAGCAGGCCATCGAACAGAGAAGGCAGTTTGAACAGTGGTGAATGTTGCTGTATCGGCCGCAGTTAAGGTGGACCACCACTCATCTGCCGGTGACTTTGCTTTGAGGGATAGCCGAAGGAAGCGAACCTTGTCAGCTTCGGGCATTGACGTTTTCAGCATGATGATCTTTTCCAGGCGATTCATAAAGTCTTGCGGATCTTGATCATCTGGCTTTCCTGTGAATGATATGTTGGATAGATCAGCCATGTCAACGTCAAAATTATCGTGATGCGGAATGGGCCGTGGAATTAATGACTGTGAGATCGGCGGTTGCGGAAAGGATAATGGTCCCAGAGGTAACAATGGTGAGGCGCTATTACTAAAGACTGCTGGAGACCAAGTATAAGGTGTGTCAGACGGTGAAGAAGTTAATGTGGATTCTGAGGTATCTGACAACGTTGTTGGGCTGCGGGTGCCAGATGAACTGGCCGTTATTTCGGGAATATAGCGGTTGCTGCCGTCTCTTTCCAGATCTGTAATAGGCCTGCGTGGTGCAAGACGTGACCAGGATGAATTAATCTGAAATGTGAAAACAGTGGGGAACAGTCTTTCGACACAGAGTGTGTTCAGTGGGGAAAAGTCGCAATTTCTGGTGGGTTCAGGTGCAGTTGCTCGTTTATCAGTGATTCGGAACATCGTAATCGATGGAATTAAAATGAAAGAAGCTCAGAATCGCTCTGTTGTCACCAGATGGAGCAGTCCAATCTGCCAGCCGCGGTGGACTGTGGTGAGAATGGTTGTCTATTCCCGGTGACAGCGTGCACAGCTGATAGTCACCGGCGATATCCGTAAGTACATAGTCTAATCTATGTACGAGCCATGAATCTAATCTACTTATTGTTTAATCCAGAGACCGTGGGCAGATTGCACTGCCACAACGTGTGGGAGTGTTTTGACCACTACAACCAGGCATTACGCGCCGGAAAACCACTCGAGGTCGATATCCATCGCCCGGCGAGACATCAAATGCGTAATGGACCATTCCCCGACGCGCCCGCCTCCGACACACCCGCCCCCAATGTTCCCTCCGCCAGACCCAACCCATCTTCCAATAGCTCGGCCGCCGTGTTTGCTAGCACAGCACCTGAAAGGATGTCTAAATTAATAGCTAGCCATTCAATCGACGGACTTACGCAGCTTTGGAACCAGGTCAATGGATATAAACAATGGATGGAGGGGAAAACGAGGCGTAGCTCACGACGGACGGTTGGGTTTTATGCGTTACATGAGGAGGTTTTATTGAAGACAACAGCTAACACAGGGTCAGCACCACCGCATTCCACAAAACAGGAGAAGGAAAAATTCCAGGAGTATGTCTTGAACATGGCAAGGTTAGAACTTGAAGCTTCGAAGGCGCAACCACATACCAATGTCAAGTGGTCGTCTGGCGTTGTGCTTACGAAGGACGATGTTCTCAAGATGCAACACAAGAAGCGCCAGCTAGAGAAGACGGGCTATCATACAGATCACTCAGTCAGCGACATGACTGGTGTTGATTCGGCCACTCACGTTCCAGAGGATATCGAATCAGACATCGGGATGGACCAAGACGACTGCTCCGCTGGTGCAAATGAGCAGATGATAGAAAACCCTGCAGTCTTGCGCCCTCGATTCCAACATCCTCAAGAAGCAGCGGCTGAGTTTTTGAACAGAAGGAGTAGGGATACCGGAATACACGATACCGGCGAATCAGACGCGAGGAAGAGGAAATGCGAAGAAGAGAAAGAAGAGGGAGATGGGATAGACACTTGGGGTGAGGGCTTTACGTTCACGTTCGCATTTTTCAAGCTTGTTGATCTAACTCTTTGGTAGGCATCGTGGATGGATGGGACATTTTTAGGGAGGCATTTCTGCGCCGCTCCGAGCTTTCAAAAAATATGCCCACTCCATCCGCTGCTACCGACCCCGCTTCTACCGACAATCCATGGGATATCTATCGTCAACCTGTCAGTGTAAATGGTGGCAATAACGACGGTGGTGGGGATACACCTACCACAGGAGCAACGACACGTCAGAAACCTGGCAGATACATTGATGCATGGGAGGAGCTATATTCTGGAGAGGCACGTCCCGTTGAATCTCCAGATTTGGACAATCCATGGGATATCTATGCGACGGGGAACGCTATCGAGAAGAATGTTGCGAGGATGTCACCGCCGTCGCAGATCAAGACCAATGCTTTCACATATCGCCCCGCCCCGCCCCATCGTACTGCCACGCCTTCAGTCATTGCACCGAACAATACACACCCATCATCACCCGCCGCGCCAGCACATATCAGGAGGTACTCCGCCAAAAACTTCGAGAGTATTTCGATTCAGGAATTTGTGTACGATGAGGACATGACTTTGTAATCTTTCGAAATTTTAAATATATAAATTAATCTATCTACGATACACTAGTACTAGTCATCAGAATTATATGTATAATCAAGGCTCTCCATCTGTATACCATTCACGAGCATGTCTGAACGAAATTCAGGTGATGCAGAAAATTCGAGTGAGCCCGATCCCGACGCGTCCGCAGGTATACTAGTAACCCAAGTGAATAGCCAATCAGAATGTGAGTTTGAAAAATAGCCGACTTCCCTTTTGTAGCCTACGCGGCGCCAAAGGTCAAAACCGTCCTTTGACACCATGTCATATGAACACTGTGCACGGCCGCAGGACCATGTCGTATGATATGATGTAGTGTACTTACCTGCCTGGTCGGACATAGGATGATGCGTATGCATAGCATGCTGCAGAAAGCAAAGATAAAGTGAAGGCAAAGCGGACCATGTTTGGATGAGTTGTGATACTGACTAGAAAGTATTTGAATCAACTTCATTATATACCTTTTTGATAATTCTCGTAGCACCATTCAAGTTTTCCACAGTGGTACTTTTTGGTTCCTTTCAATCAAATCAAAGCCTCGTGTAGCATCATATATATAGCCAGCTTCTCTCACAGATTGAACCCGACAGTACTCCGAGACACGAGAACTCATGAAGATCACTTTAGTGTTGCGAGAAAACCTATCAGTCTTCTATCTACGAACAACAATCAATGGAGAACCGGACCAGTGTCTATAAAAGAATTCGGCAAGTCTTAGATTAAGTGATGGTCTGACAAAAGTTATAAGCAACTCTGAACATGACTCCAGAAATTATTTTAGAAATATTCTGTGAACGGCATTATACGGAATTTTAAAAGTTTATTCACGCCACAAACAGGGATGTATCCAGTCCCTCTAACAGCAGGGAGGCAAAAAAACAATCCCCAGCTTCCGTCGGGGCATTCGGACAGAAATAAGATGGCACCGAGACGGTTCGTGTTACACGGTCCAAGAGTTGATCCTACCTATAAGGACCAATTTAGAAGCTGTTCAGCGTCTATACAAAGATTTAAGTTTTCTCAGGATAGGACGGTTCGTGTTACACGGTGCAGAATATGGAAATCTATGACGTCTTCTCCCGAGGCATGAGAACTAAATTTCTTACGCGGCAAGGAACAAGTAATTTTTGGAACCCACAGTACATAGTGAAAGGACATAAACATGATCTACATTTCCTCAGGAGTACTATAATACATAAATTCCACTGACAATGAGGAAATGAGGCGTATTATTGCCAAGTTACAACCATTGGGGAGCATGGAAAGTAACACATACAGAGCCAGACAAAGCAGGGAAGAGGATGGATCACATTGTCTAAGTTCAGCACTCAGCTAGCGTCACTGACACAGCCATGGCAGCTATAATCATATATGAAATCTAGGCAGTTTGCTAACCTAGGTGATACATCCTGGTAGCCAGTTTGCTACCTTCCGCTTTCGGACACCTCCCCTCTGAGGGAGAGACACTGCCGGGGGTGCCGGGCTGCCCACAGTGGGCGGGGACAGGTAAACACCTGTAAACAACGCTGGAAACAGCATCCCGAGGTGCCCGCCACTGTAATTGGGCTCCTGCGATGCGTCGGGCATCGTTCGGGGCCCAGAAAAAGCGCAGATATAATGTAGCAATATATTTTGATTTTTTGGCACCCTTTGCGCCATCAAAAGGGGGCGGGACTGGGTGGATCGCAAAACATAAAACCGGATGACGTGTTATTTTTAGGTCATTTTCACATTTCGGGCGTCATGCTATTTTTAATTATGATATATTCATTTTGTGCACTATATTTACCCTACGTACATATATCCTAGGCCTAGATTAGATTAGATAGTCCCGACAAGAGACTTGCCAGCGTTCGCTTTGGGTGGCACTTCCAAATTAGGCAGTTACTGCTATTTTGGTACATTCTTTCCAAAACATATCAAAGAATATCCAAAAATGATTTTATTTTTCAGCGTGCACTACTTTACATATAAAATACATACTAGATACTACATAAAGGGATAAGAGGAGAAAAAAGGGAGAGAAGGAGCTAAGTGTGAAGACGAGGACACAATGCCCTCGTCTTCGTACCCTTCCTCGCCCCCACCTGCTTGTCCCTCCTCGCTGTCGCACTTGCCCTCCCTCGTACTTGACTGGTTGTGGTACTCGCCCCTCAACCTTCCCTCCTGTTCGTACCCTCCTGCTCGCTCTGCGCACTCACGTGTCCCTCCCGCTCTGTCGAGCGGTGATGAAAAAGACGTCGGTGGTGGTGGTGGTGGTGGTGGTGAAAGTCGAAGTGATGGTGGTGAAAGTAGTGGTGGTACGGCCTCATACCCGCCAATGCCATACACCGCCTGAAAGGAAATACACCGACAAGAACGAGAGTCAACGACGAGAACGAGAACTGGTCTCGTTCTCATACGCCGTACCCTCGTCCTCGTACACTCTGCACCCTGTCGTCATCGTCGTCATCGTCATCGTATGGTCGCCGTCCTCGTTGTATGGTGTCGTATCCCACACCGCTATGGTACCGCCGAGCGGTCGCTGTCGTCGTTGCTGTAATGCGTCCTGTTCCCACGTCTGTCGTCGTCGTGGTGTTGCAGGGCATTGGAACGATGATGGGGGTGGTCCATTGCACAATGAGAGGGTGAGTCAACAACGAGAACGAGAACGGTCTCGTTCTCGCACGTCGTTCCCTCACGCTCCCGCAGCTGTACATTGAGAGCGAGAGTTAGCAACGAGAACAAGGTTAGCCTCGTTCTCGCGCATCGTACCCTCACGGCCCTGCACGCTCTCCGACTGGTCATCTTCGTCTGTCCATCCGTCCATCCGTCATCTTCTTCGGTCGGTCCGTTGTGGTTGTTTTTGTTTTTATCTATTAGTCAGTTGTCGTAGTTCGTGTTGGGAGGAAAGAGATGCGCTTACACCATACCAGGCACTGCCCACATCCCTGCAGTGAGGGGAGAGGCTATGTGCAGAGTGCCGGTGTGGTGATGGGCGGTGATAAGGAAGAAACGAACGCGCGTTGGTTCGTTTCTGTCCAAATCAGGCCTTTCCCACGCCGGTCCGAGTCATAGCCGGTTCGCGCTCGTCGTTATGCTCGACGATGAAAAGGTCACTGGCAATAGTAGGACTAAAATACATAGCATAATATGTTAGTATAGTAAATAAATGAGCTTTGATCAAAAAAAAATGAAGGACATACGGATAAATTTGCTTTTAATGCACACCGGTATGAAAAGTACATGTGCTTGCCTTTCAACTCGATGTATTTTTCGTCTGTTGATGTAACTTGATGAATAGCATGCTCATAAAATTTTCTGGTCGCTAAATTTTGTGGTATTTTGATTTATATAGTCTATACATCTTACATAGTACTTAAATTTTAAACGATTGCATAGTATTCATTGATATACGAAGTAATTCCTTCAGCTGTTGAACCGAAATCACCACGCTCGGTATATAAATTACGATTTTCAATGTTTTCTATGGAAAACATATAGAAATGTTTGATTTTTTTGACATAATTTAGCTTCTAAGAACTTTATAATATTTTATATAATTTTACAATTATTTAATAGTGCTATTTGCCTACGCCATCGTCGTGCACGACGACGAACTCGACCCGGTTATAGACCGGGCCGGTGTGGGAACCTTCCGAATTTGGAAGAAATCAACCAATTGATGGTTGATTTCTTCCTCATCACACACCATCACGGTCGCGAACAACGACGCGCATTCCAGCCCCTCCCCTCTTCTCCGGGATGTGGGCTACTCGATGGACGACGACGACGATGGCGTGGACGCTGCCGGCAACATGGATGGCGACAGGCGACGGTGTGGATGACAAGGAAGACAACGTCGACGGCAACGAACGACAGTGCACGACGACGACGACGACGCATGGACGGACTACGACGACGACGATGGCGTGCACCTGCCCCTCCCCTAACGATAGGGATGTGGGCGGTGGCTCAACGATCGTGACATCGCCAAGTCACGATGACCACAGCGCGCAACTCCAGACGACGGAACGGCACCTGCCCCTCCCCTCTCTGGAGGGATGTGAGCGGTGCTGCGCATTGCTATGGCGACGACAACGACGACGCGCATAGCCGTCGACTGCCACCACTATCCTCACCGTCGTCCCAACCTTATCACGCGGTTGTGATGGCGATGGCGAAGTGACAAGCGCGGGCGAGGGCGAGGGAGTACGATGGAGAAGGAACACAAGGGCGAGGGAGAGGGTGGGTACGATAGCAGGTACGGTGGCCAGTACGCGAGCACGTACGGGCGCGAGCAGGACAGCAAGCAGGACAGCGAGCACGAGCGAGGGTACGACGGAGAGCACGAGCGAGGGTACGAGGTGGACGAACGAGCAGGTACGAGGACGAAGAAGAGAGATATTCTTTCTCTTCTTCGCACTCTCTTCCTGTTCTTCTTAACCTCGGCCCCTTGATATTTGAAACTAATATATTTCAGAATTATAATTAAGTAGAACACAGTAGTATAGAAAATAAATATCATTTTTCGCATTTTCTATATGTTTTGAAACATATGTTCCAAAAAGGGCAATAAGTGCCAAATTAGGAAGTACCTCTCAAGACAAATGCTGCAAGGTCGTTATTTTATATATCTGATCTAATCTACATAGGTCCGAGATTATATATGTAAATTAAATATAGTACACAGTTGGTTATATCATAATTAAAAATAGCGTGACGCCCGAAATGTGAAAATGACCTAAAAATAACACGTCATCCGGTTTTATGTTTTGCGATCCACCCAGTCCCGCCCCCTTTTGATGGCGCAAAGGGTGCCAAAAAATCAAAATATATTGCTACATTATATCTGCGCTTTTTCTGGGCCCCGAACGATGCCCGACGCATCGCAGGAGCCCAATTACAGTGGCGGGCACCTCGGGATGCTGTTTCCAGCGTTGTTTACAGGTGTTTACCTGTCCCCGCCCACTGTGGGCAGCCCGGCACCCCCGGCAGTGTCTCTCCCTCAGAGGGGAGGTGTCCGAAAGCGGAAGGCAGCAAACTGGCTACCAGGATGTATCACTAGGTTTAGGCAGTTTGCTACATTTGATACATGAGACCAGCTGCTACAGGTGACTGACATCGAGGCTACATCCGGCAAATATCTTCGTTAGGTTGTCGTGCTGGTAGAACCGCATTTGATCCGATTTTTCTCAACCCCGAACCCGAAAGACGAGAAAAACTATGCCACTATGGCGTTACACGTACGTCTATGAGAATAGGACTATATGTAAACTCTCAAAGTCTTCTCACAGGACGCAAGAATCAATAGGAGGACGTTTCGATATGTCAGAGAACACGACAGTGCTTCATGTGTACATATATCAAGTTCCATCAATCATATTCTTCTGTGCCCGGGCACAGAACAACGAAGCGTACACATACACTTCACATGTTGAAGACACATACTCAAGCACAGAGTAATTTCGATCTTTTGTGGTATCATAACCACAGTTAACGTTCAACGTTCATCCACACGTATCCAATGTATTTTTGTGTGCCAAATACGACAGCGCAAGACCTCAAAAATCATGGTTGACCTTAAAAGGGGTGTTCTTCATGGTTTACTATCCTCAGAATCCTACCATGCCTCCTGTTCAGAACCTTTTGTACTGGGTCATTGCTGCGCTTGTGACTTCCTCTGCATACCTATGCACGCCTGCCCGTGCCACAAGAATGTTAAACTCTAGCATGCCCGCAGTTTATGGCGTTGACTACACTAAAAAGCTCTTTGGACTCGATATTGTCCCTTTACGCAACGGCGCGGTTATTACAAACAATCTGACTATGCAGCAGCTAGAGCTATCTTATAGCGCCCAGTGCAGTGCCATCAACTCACCTATGGGCCAAAGCCTGGCCACAGCTGACATTGTGAATATGACCACCGCTGTCACCTCATTGATGGTAAGATTGTATCGTTCGTCCGTAATGCTCTGCTAAAATCTTATCGAAAACTTGTTTTCTAGAAAACCTTCAATTCAGTTGGTACTCAACTGAGCGCAATCAACAATTTGGGCTTGACTACGCAGAAATTTAGTCCCTCGTGGAATACACTGACTCAGGTAAGAAATTTACTCGTATACTGTACCTCATTCCTTATACCGTATACGTCGTTAGATGTGGAGACAGATTGTCTGTGGATCTGTATCCACCGCTGAATCCACCGCTGCGTACTGCACAAACTTAGTCGAGAATGTTATGCCGCAGGTCCTAACTCTATCGGTTGCTAACGCGACCGCTCGCCTGACTGACTTTATATCTGTGAGTGGCTAGACATAGATTCAATTTTTACTGGAATAAATGTTTACTGTCAGCATTTTGACAATTAGGATGCACGGTCACTGAAAGATAATGCTTCCGCGACAGCCCAGAGCATCAATAGCTTTCAAGGGAGCTTAGCGACATTTACATTCGCGTTCTAGCAGTTTATCATCGCGCAGAGAACAGCTATCGACGCAAGCATTGGTGTATTGAGCACCGATATACAGAACGTCAATGCTTCTGTGCAAGCGTATGTTTTTTGGTGCCTGTTCGCACTATGGGCGGCTAATCGGAAGTCTGGGATCTGTTTTGACAGTATAGATCTACAAATTGCAGCTATAGGTGCCGAGATCGGCTCTATAATTCTAAGCAGTGCCGCGTCTGCGAAAATGCACCCCTTCTGGGCACCGTTTATACTGGTATGACATCATTTTAATTATGTAATATCGGTATTCAGAAAGTTTCTCCGTTTTTTAGGCTGCAGCACTAGTAGAGGAAGCCATTGTCGGTATTCCACTCGCGTCGTTGACTGCCGAAAACGAAAGTGTGTTTAATTTGCAACCATTAATTTAATCAGTGTTGATACTCACTGCGTATGGGCGGTGTAGAGGACCTCGGTCAAATCGCTGCAGATAGGGCGTCAATCAACATCTTGGAAGGCAAGGATGCCATGCTCGCAAGTGCAAATGAAACCATCACTGATCTCAGAGAACTCACATTGTCTGCCTCCTCTCTCATGGGATCAATCAATGTCATCTGGAACACCGCTGCCAGCGAAGCCGAAGATGTGATCATTTTCCTCGGTATGGCAGACGATGTGAGTGCAATATCTCAAGGGTGGGTTATGTACTTACAATGATGCCGAATACGTCTAGTTCCCTGAACCTCAAATTTTCTGGGCAGAGGTAAACAAAGTTCCTTGCTATTACGAAGCGCTTAGCTCTACGATGCTTCAGGTGCGTTGTCCAGCTATCATCCCCGGGATATTCTCTGATTATTGTCGAATTTGAAAATGCCAGTATGCACAAGGTGTGATTGATAGTCTCCCTTCTGCATGTATGTAGATCTCCATCACATGGTTCGCCACAGCGGAGAATAAACAAGGAGTAAAAATAAATAAATAACTTGTCTAAGGGCCATCGCGTGCGTGGCATGTACGAGTCTTTTAAACTTTGTGATGCAGTATTTACTTTCAATATTAAGAAACATGCAAATATTTGTATTTTACGTAGACCATGTTCAAGAAAATATTAAAAAGCTGCATTCATGTATCACTATATTACTTAAGGTTTTCAAAAGAAAATAAAAAAAACAGAGGGAAACAAAATGAGAAAGAAACGAGAGCGAGAGCAAGTCGTTTTGTTGTCGTTGTCACTCCCTCTTGTTTTAGTTTCAGTAATTTTGTTATTTGCCCGATCTTTCGCATACTTTAGCGCTGCATTAGATGGTGAAAGATGTAAGAGAAACGAGAAAGAGAACGAATTTCTCTCACTTCATTTCACTCACTCTTTCTATGCTGCGTTTGTGCTGCGTGTTGCCTCCTACAAAATAAAGTTAGAGAAGATAAGAGTTTGTTCCAAGGACCTGGCAGCTCGTTACGAACCAACGGAACTCTCAAAGAGATATTAAGAGTCGAAGTAAGCTACATGGGAAGACGCGACGCGACAGAGAACGCGACACGTGAGAGCCAAGAAAATCATATTAAATACAAACGGAGATAGTCTATATAAAGTAAGAGCCATCAAAATATTTTGATTGGGGATCAAAAGCGTAACAAAAAACGCTCCCTACAAAGAACTCCCTTTTACTTACGTAAAAGACTCGTAAAATATTGCCCTTTGAATTGCCGCGACGGATCAGAAGAACCCACATGGATCATTTGATATGTACTCGTCAAGCTGTGCTGTCCTTGTAATTAACGGAATATAATGTTGCCTTTATATACAAAACCAGGCTCGATTCCTTGATTTGTGCAGATGCCTTGTCTTGCTGATCCCATAGAAAGTAAAAGTACAAGCCAAGATCATGCCTAGCGAAAGAGACTGAAAAAATCGAGGGAGATGGCAAACATGTGGTTGAAATATAATCTTGTATTTTTCAAGAGATAGAAGTTAGTTTGCAGAAAGTGAGCATGTGGAGTCAAGAGATGGGAAGAATACAAAGAAAAGACTATCTCTCTACGGACCAGCTCTAGTATCGATCACAGGAACATAGTTGGGTCCATGGATCGTATGAATATCAAAGGGCATGGGTGGAAGTGGTCGTAACGGAGGTTAAGAACTTGGAAGAAATGATAATATCATAAAATGTTTAATGGCCTCGGACAAAAATGTGCGTAACTATTCGGGTGATAAGTTGACGGTCGTCTTGAATATTCGAATCTTGATCTATTTTGTATTGCTGTGCGTTAAAATTCTAAGTAGTTATGCTGATACTCGACTAACGTCAAACACAATAGTTGCAGGGCTATATATTAGAGTTTTTAGGGCTTGATAGTTAGTTTCTGACTTCAAATTTCAAGAATTAACCTGGTGCTCTTGGGTAAGGATTTCTTCGTCGCTAGTGAGTAGTTGTGGGACAAGTTTTATGTTATTCCAAAAAAAAAAAGGTATCTAAAACTCTTGTTTCATGTTCCCCCGATGGACGGCAGATTCCGAGGTGTTTTGGCCAAAGTTGAGTTTGGGACATGTATCCCACACGTGTTCGCGCGGATTTTTCATGCAGGACAAATCTAATCGCGTGTAGGTCTCACCCATCAGCCAGCCCGCTAGTTGGCAGTAGAGCCATACGAGAAACACGTAAGATGTGCCACATCACGAGGTATGGAGCGATGGAAAAGGCGTGAACGTTGGAGCCCTCTACAAACGACAGTCAATCGTCGATTGCTGAGGAACATACGGAATGCGGAATAAAAACATCCAAATCGTTTCCGCTACATCATGGTGCCCTAAAATATCGCGACTGTAGTGGTCCCACCGAAGTAATCCCACAGCTAACTTTTGGAGCCTCCCATCGATTCCATCAATCTGAATCTGGGGTTGCTTCCGATGTTGCGTTTCAATTGTGCGTGTTGCACGCAAGGGGGTACAGATCATTTCGGGTAGCGAGCCCCGTTGAATAGAGACACTCTAATTTGAAGTGATTATTCCATTCGTCCTATCAAAGACGGTTGTCGATTGAGAAAACTCGCCGCGCACTAACAATGAGGCATACTGTATAACTACCCTTGCAGGGGCCAAGAGGTCAGAGACCGACAACCACATTTTCGCAACCTCTTATACCCACGCTTCGTTAAAGTAGACGTACTCGCAGTCAGCATCGAGCGAACAATGTTGAAAGCATTCAAAATCAAGGAATTCGATCTCACGCCCATTTATGCCGAATGGAAGGATGGGCCCATTTTCACCGGAAATCCAAAAGACATTTCAGTAGAGGATTGGCTGGATAAAATTAAGGAAGGCTGTGTGCAGAGAGGCGTACCAGAAGAGTACTGGTATAAAGTAGCACAGCACTTCATGGGCCCGAAAGCTAAAGCTCGGTATGTTTTCCACGCCTCGGCGATCGGGGACCAATAAAATTCTGATGGAAAACTCTAGTTTGAACGAGCTCAAGCAGGTCATAGTCAAGGTGCACGGAGGGAAATATCGGTGGAGCTGGAAGAAGTTCAAAGTAGCGATGCTAAATATGGGATGTGAGTGATATTTGCCTGTGCCAATCATGACCGACATCTGACAGTAATTTCGAACATTTAGGGGCGATTGACAAAGACCAAAATGAAACGATCAAAGTCCAAGGAAAAGGGACTGGATTATGGTTCGCTCGGAAAAAGGATACCATCGTTCAGCCTGTTGAATCTAGGGAGAATTCCCAAGAGGGATCGAGCAGCAAGCCTGCCCCGCCAACTCGGTCCAACTCGAAATGGTTCACCTCGGGCCCTACAGTTGAAGAACCAGAGGAAGAAATCATCTCTCCAGCAGTCAATGCACGCCCCACTCCTCGACGAAGGCCACCGCGATCTGCCACGATGACATCCGGATTTTGGCCACGACGTATCGACAGCAAAGACGAGACAGAGCTTCCGGAACGACCTCCCAATCAGAAAGTGAAATCAGACACAGCGGTCATGCTTGCGAAAAAGAAAGATCATTCTCCAGCACGGTCTCACACAGAGTCGGGAGAAGGTGAGTCGGAACATTATGGACCGAACTGCACTGGCTGACGAATACCGCACGAAAATAAATAGTCGTGACGGCGACGACGCAAGCTCCGGCATGGCTCCTGAACGCATGCAGCGCACTTGAGTACATCACCAGCGAACATCCCAAAGCTATGAGCATTATCAGCGCCATTCTTATTACGGCAGGGTCCATTCCCGCCATTCCAGCCATCGCTGCGGGTGCAGGTGGCGCCGTGTTGGCTTCCGGAACTGCTCACGCCATTGGCGCAGTAGCAGTGGGACTAGGACAGGCATTGGGTGCAGGCGTCTCAAACCAAAAGAAACAAGCAGGAGGCCACGGTGCAGAGTCGGGTTCGGGACATGGTCATTGATGGAAGGTGATTTGGGATTCTGGTCGAAGGCTTGAAATTTTTTTATCAGTTGGAACAATCCTAATATTATGATATAAACGTACTACTTTGTATTTTTAACAATTTTCTGTCATTTTTACTTTATTTGAGACCAGAGCTTGAGATCGGAGTCTTCGCCAACGACCACACCATCAATCAATAATTGTGGTTCAATCAACGATGGAGGTAAGTAAATTCCTAGATCTTGACAAATCCTTTGAAAGTCAACCGGGACAGGTGCTCGTACTCCTAGCCGATATCGTTTTCCATGATCGTGATATCTCTGGTGTCCAGTCAGGTTGGATCCTCAGAATGAGGAAGTATGGTACCCACGAATAACGAAGTTTCATAGGCATGCAGAAAAAGACGGTCTTCTGGTACCAACGTGGCTTTTAGGAGAGAACGTGATAAAGGTGAAGGTGAATGGTTCCTGTCGCCGAGAATTGGTGCTAATATGGGTATTCGATGATTGACAGATAAAACCTGGATAAAGCCACGAAAGCTGCTTACTTCCTAGTATCTTCGCGGAGTGCAGACGCAATTGATGCTTATTTCCGGTGATGAGATTGAATTTTAGCAATGAAACAGCGGATTTGTCCTGGATACTGATATTAGTTTGAAATCCAAAGAAAAGGTGGTGGTGACGCACTGAACACCCTAAAAGTTCCCATTCTGTAACAGCCTCTTTTCCATCACCATCTATAAATCCACGACCATCCTTGTATGCCAATCGATGTTCTATTCGACCAGATCTGACGTTGAACGACCTCTCTCCTCCTCTAACCAGTGCCAAATAGGTTTTCAAGAATGTCTTCTGTTCTATCTGTTTAGACGTCGTCCTGGCCACAGATGGACTCAAGGCGACGACAAGGCATCCAGTGGTTGCCTGTCATTATTCGGATAAGCGTTAAAAACAGACGGTCGATATATCGCGTACTTTGTCGAGACGGTGAACAGTGCAAGGGTCTGCAGACGGCATCCATTTCTTGATATCTATCCCCAATAAATCATTTACGCTCTCTAGGTATTTCAGGGGTACAATACCGTCAAAAACCGGGTTCATGGCATATTCCTTTGAGGTTGATGTTTAGAAACTCAGAGTAGGGTATAACAAAGCAAACACACCTCTCCCGGTTTCACCGAGCTATCCAGCTGACATATGAGGTTCGGAGGCTTGTTAATTACAACAATTTGCCTATCTGAGAATAAGACATGTGTCTTAAGCCATCTTGAGCCTGATTCGCTTTGTAGACGACGGTAAATTTCGCGTTGGGAAAGGCGCTTCGTCAATGCCAGTTCCATTTCAAGGCGTAAGAGATGTGGAGGAATTATTAAGGGACTTGTGCTCCGATTTCTTGCATTATTCGTGGCAAATGTAGCTATGATAACATAGCATACATTGCCTTTGTTGTGATTCAAATGAAGACAAACGAAAGTTCAAAGAAAACGACATCGTCACAGATTTGTTACAGCGTGCCATGTGATGAGGTCATGTGCCACAGTTGATGCAGCGCGTCAAAAAGCGCGTCATTTTTGACGCTAGCAATAAATAAGTCAAAGCACTCTTCAATTAGCCTGCTTCACGATTAAATTATAATACAACTAAGGCACTGATTTAAATGAAAGGACAGAAGATTTTCCTTGAAAGATCACGTAATTTGGAACTATATTGGGTGAACATTTATTACATGTGCTTTTACAGAGAAAGACAGCCTTTTTCGGTGATGCAAATCCGGTTAGCTCATAAGCATTGAGAGTAGAAAGCTGTGAATATGACAAGGTCAGGACCAAGAACAAGAAACAGAAAATGAAAGACAAATGAAACATACCGTTAGCGGCCTGGCATGTGTATGGAGCAGCACAGACTGTTGGACCAGTCCATCCCTGTCCACCGCACTGTCCCCAATGAGCAGCAGTTCCGCCGCCGCCGCCGCCGGTGGCTGGTGGGGTCGTGGTCGTAGTAGGTGGAGCAGAGGTAGTTGGGGCGGGAGCCGAGGAGCCCCCAGCAGAGACACTAATCGAAGAAGAGCCACTGCTCATGTATCCTTCAGTCGCAAGGATCTGGTAGTTGAACGATCCCATGGTCATGCCGAGAGCCTTCCACGCGTTGAAGTGGTTAGCTGTGTTGATGGTCCCTCCGACACGATGGCTTTGACGGATGGACCAGTATTGGTTGAACGTGGCCGTTCCTGAGATGGAGGGCGCGTTTGTGCGGACGGTCTTGTATATATCGTACGTCGCTCCGTCGGAAGTGACAGTTCCCATATGAGTAGTTCCTGTGCTCGGGTTGTAGGTGCCGAAAGAGTCACAGATGTAGTACTCGACCAGAGGGTTAGTGGTCCATCCGTATAGAGCAAGGTATGAGTTTCCTCCGGGGTTGAAGGTACCGCTGTAGGTAATTGTTCTAATAGATTTGGGCATTTAGAGTGTGCGGATTTTCCAAAAAATGACCGCTTACTGTGCAGATCCTGGCATCCAACCGATTCCTGCAACGACGTCCTGAGATGCTGAGTTCCAGGTGAGACTGTATTGGCCTGTTCCAATGTTCATGGTGACACCGCTGTTAACCTGTTCCCAGAGGGAGTAGTACATGCCACCAGAAGTACCGGTGCTACTGGAAGTGAGGGTAAGGAGGCTGGCATCTGCTCCCCGTGCATCGATAGTGCTGTTGCTTGGGAAAGCAAGAGCAACCGCTGCTGAACAGAGTACGACGAGGGACTTGAAGGAGACCATTTCGTGTACGGCTTGTATTCGAACTTAATGTTTCCTTGTTGTCGTCTTGTCCCTTTTATACAATCCGCCAAGGTAAAAGTTCGGCCATCGATATATTGAAGGATACACGCGTGATGCAGATAATAAAGGCCCCCTCGGTTTACCACAAGACTGGAATTACGTAGAAATTCGGATAATGCCCTACAATTCCCCGTTCACGACAACCATGCGACGCAGTTGTAAAGGTAAAGCTTAAGCTTAAACTCGAGTCTCGCAGCATTCCGACGTGTTGTCTATATTTAGGATTTTCTATTTATATATTATTGTCTCCGACTCAAATTTATTCAAACCCTGGCGGCCTTGAACGCGAGGAAGATCCGTCCTTCATAGGGAAATCAATTGACAGGACCGCTCATACCGACGAAATGTAAACACGAGGTCACTGTAGCCACGAAAACACTGTAAAAAGAGATATGCCAAGACTACTGCATACCTCGCGAACTTGGTATTGTAATGTATAAACATGAACATGGTTGAGCCGTACGTCAAATACCTCACGAGGAACTGAACCAATTGGAATATTCTGTCATCTATCACTTATAATGTGTGAAAATCGTTTGGTACTACTCCTTCTATGTCTACGGCATGACTTCATGTACAGTTTACATTGCCTGGTTATAACGGTACATTTCTTTCATCCAACTTTCATCGAGCACGGGGTGATGGAATAAATTTAAACAACGCTTTTAAGCTGTGGTAAACATGGACCAAGGGCCTTCTTTCTTAATGGGGTTCAAGGGACGCGTGGCGAAATAAACCCGGTAAGTTGCCGAGGGGCGTTATGGAGCTGTCGGTCTTCTACTTTTTGCTCGATAAGTGGGTTTCATAAGAGACACTTTTTTAAAAGAAAAGGTTTAAAAGAGCCCAGGTATGGGCAAGCGGACAAGTTTGTAGCAAGAAATACTGTCTCCAATACCTACTATCTAGTCACTGCCGTCTATGGTACGAGCTCCGACTCGGAGGGCCGTATACTCAATATCAGGCTTAAAGTGGCGTCGTTCCTAATTTCGGGAACGGTCATCTGTACATCCTTCTGACCCTATTCACTCAGAGCTTCCACCAGCGAAACAAAAATCAAAGGATATGGCAGGGATCAGAGTTAATACAAAGTTCGCTGTTCTGAACACATCCTTATTAACAGAACATATCTCAAGTTCTGCTCGGAGTTTCTATTTGTTATTCAAATTATAGCCTTTCTGTAGTCAATATTGCGTACATAATCAGATCATATTCTTATTATAATTTAGCTGTAGGTCAGGGGACGAGGGCGGCACTCTAGATTCGCAGACTGTCAGTTGTTCATATCACTACTGCACTCGAGCGTATTATTCAGAATTGTGTCAGATGGGGACGTGTACTTTTTAAAATATCTTAATTTCAGTAATCACGACAATATCGTGCTGTAGTGAACGAATTATGCATGAGGATGCGCCATTCTTTTCGCTCCCTTTGTAGTCGCTTTGGGAAATCGGCCTGCGGCATATTGCCGGGCCGTCTGGGTTTGACTTTCTTTATCAACATCGTCGCATTCTGTTGAGTCTGTACTTTCTTCTTACCACGTGTGTGATATTGCCCCAACGTTACATACCCTTCTCGTAAACCTCCAGCTTATTAGAGTACCTCAAAAAGAAAGTTGAATCCACCAAGGTTTGGCTTACTGCTGCTATTGCTTTGTTGCACTGAGTATTGTAATACATAGGATTATCAGGCAACGTCGTTGGGAATGGGTTGAACCCGAATAAGTGCGTGGAGGCGGTATGATTTATACCAAGCTAAGAAGAAGTCACTTATCATGGACGCATACAAATTCTCTCCAATACAGTTGAGTTGACTGTCTAACAACTTGAGATTGACAGAAATTTGCCCAAACTCAAAGATCAATGCAATGAAAATGCTTTCTGAACGGGAACTCGAGGTATTTACGTCTCAACATATCATATAAATGCAAGCAAATTAATATACACAGAACTTTATTAGAGTCGCTACATAGTCATATCTGAATATGATGCCCTCCTTGGTGCTTTTACACTGATTGCTCGTCGCTTACAAGCATTGCGAGTAGTAAGCTGTGAGTGTAAATTCAGAAAAATCATCGGTATCAAAATTCGACGAAGCTCACCGTTAGCCGCTTGGCAAGTGTAAGGAGAAGCGCAGACTGTTGGACCAGTCCATCCCTGTCCACCGCACTGGTCCCAATGAGCAGCAGTTGCTCCTCCTCCTCCTCCTCCGCCGGTAGTTGGTGGGGTCGTGGTCGTGGTAGGTGGAGCAGAGGTAGTTGGGGCGGGAGCCGAGGAGCCCCCAGCAGAGACTGTGATCGAAGAAGAGCCACTGCTCATGTATCCTTCAGTAGCAAGGATCTGGTAGTTGAAAGATCCCATGGTCATGCCGAGAGCCTTCCACGCGTTGAAGTGGTTGGCGGTGTTGATGGTTCCGCCAGTACGGTGGTTCTGACGGACGGACCAGTATTGGTTGAACGTGGCCGTTCCTGAGATGGAAGGCGCGTTGGTGCGTACGGTCTTGTATATGTCGTAGGCCGATCCGTCAGAAGTGACGGTACCCATGTGAGTCAAGCCCGTGCTGGGGTTGTAAGTACCGAAGTTGTCACAGATGTAATACTCGACGAGGGGGTTCGTGGTCCATCCGTAGAGGGAGAGGTACGAGTTTCCTCCTGGGTTAAAGGTACCACTGTAAGTGATCGTCCTGGTGTAGTAAAATTTGTTTAGAATCTATCGTCCTGGAAATTTGAAGACCAACTAGCGCTTACTGGGCGGATCCTGGCATCCAGCCGATTCCTGCAACGACGTCCTGGGACGATGAACTCCAGGTGAGACTGTATTGGCCTGTTCCAATGTTCATGCTAACACCACTGTTGACTTGCTCCCAGAGGGAGTAGTACATGCCACCAGAAGTACCGGTGCTACTTGAAGTGAGGGTGAGGAGGCTGGCATCTGCTCCCCGTGCATCGAGAGTGCTATTGCCTGGCAAGGCAAGGGCCACTGCTGCTGAGCAGAGAACGACGAGAGACTTGAAGGAAACCATTGCAAAAGCAACTGGAAATTGAACTTGCTATTTTCCTGTCGCTATTGAGCCCCTTTTATGTGATGGACCATGGCAAAAGCTCGGTTAGAAGATAGAGGTCTGGTGTTACTGACGATTCTAAAATTTGTGAACGGAAATTTGTTAGGTTCATCATAAATCCATGTTATATTTACATGATAATGATGAAATAAATGAATCTTGTGGGTTCTATGCCAGGATATGAACTCGGACAGTGTCTTTAATTCCCCGACGACTACGTGGACACGACGCAAGGCTAATAATAATTGATTCTTTCTTCAATATTTTGATCTGTCTAGGCAGTGCGAGGAAATGTGGAGTCCGTTTCTTGTTGGAGAGAGTGCTTTCGACAATGAAACTCTTATCCTCCCCCTATATTCTGTCTGGGTCATCTATCTGTATGAATCGAAAATTGGTTTTCTTAATATAGATTTGACGTTTCTATTTATATATCTGCCAGACTCCGAGACTCAAAAATATGCAGAGCGCTGGCAGCCATCCAGCGCGAGAAATATCCGTTATTTCACTCATAGTAATCAATTGAACCTGTCCCCTGACCCATGAAGCTTTAGACACGAAGCCGCCAAATAACAGTACATCTCTGACGATGAGCCAACCCACTACGTATTTATTACCTACCTGATAGTATCATAGTAGGTCAAGAGCGTTAAGCCGTATGTTGACCTTTGAGGTGGCAACTATTTTCAAATTCTTTCATATAGAAAAGGTCGCATGAGTTACTTAAGAAAGGTTACTCTATTCTCTTTGCATTCATTCAATCATTTCCTGCGCTATACCCTATCACCGTAAATGACGATGTAGTTTAGCGAGTTTCATCTTGATCGTATTTTGAGTACATACAGTAGCTCTATAATCATCATTTGAAAGCTTGACAATGGACAGACACACGATCGCTGATTCTTTTTGATGATAGTCAGCATCGCAGCCAGACTTCTTGCTCCGGTGACGTCCAACGGACCCGTAGCGAAATATATCCGGAAAGTTACCGAAAAAGCTACCAAAACGTAAATGTTCCGCTCAGTAATATCCGGAATAAATTATTTTAATCCAAATACAGTAAAGAAAACACGAAGACAGATGCATGAGAAAAGGAAAAGGACATTAACTGACATGCTTTTCCTACAGTAAGAGATAATTTTAGACTCCGTGGCTCCAACGAACATACCGTCAAAGACAGGAACAAAACGGGATAGTTGCATGATACATTTTACTCCGAAAGATCATCTGTACTACTATTTGATATTGTTATATCTTCGAAGTGCAAAAAGAGAAAGAGTGTCGGAATCGGACGGGCTCCAATTAAACCCTCCGAAAACATCTTATGTATATCGGGTTCGTATAAACACGAAAAGATCATCATTACATTTATTCATATACAAATATTTACGATTAGTATAATGTCAGGCTGCCATGTATGAGCTTCTGGCAGGAATTTAAGTTATAACATAAACATTACGATAGTTTCTTGATACATAATTTCACTAACTTCCTCTTTTACATGCTTTCCTGGGGAACTAATCGCTCGAATGTCATGGAATTTCAATCCTCTTTAGCTCAGCGGTAGAGCGCTTCACTAGTACGAAAAGCTGATGTAAGCATCTTAGCATCTTCGGAATGAAGAGGTCAGTCGTTCAAGTCGGCTAAGAGGAATATCGTTTTGATATTTTATGTTTTTCCGCGATGAACACATGGTACCAATGATTTTGAGATTGGGTCCCTGTGGGCGCGGTGGGGGTTGCCGGATAGTGTTTTTCAACCGTGTTACATACGGTTTATAGCCAGATATTCATAATCATGAACTGTTCTGAGCTGTTTAAGCGCCACGCAACAATATGCAGTCTTTGCTGGAAGACGCTCGCACATTGCACTATTTATAAAACCTTATGAAAATAATATTAGCCGATGCGACGCGTGATCGCGGCGAATTTTACAGCCGAGGGCCGACATGCAGTCCCAGACCAGGCCCGGACCTCGTCGTTGAACCTCCTTTGCTTAGACTTCCAGCCCTCATTATCCTCGTTTCGCTGTGTGGCCCTCAAAGTTGTCATGTTATATGAACTAGTTCAAAGAATTAGAATATCTCAGTGAATTGACGCATTCTCAAATTTCAACACGCAGGTGGCTTTCTTCCATCTCTGATGGTGAAAGAACGAAACGACGTCAAGAATTGGGAGCTCCATCTTGTTCTTCTCCTAGGTTGCGCACAGTGACCAAATTACACGAACATGGAAGAACTCGTGCAAGTGTTTATCGAAATGAAAGATTTGGAGACTGCGTACAAGTAAGTATTCTCAACTTCAACGTCATTCATCGCGTATCAACGATTAAATGTGTTTCTAGGCTCTCAGAGATATTTTTCTGGCTTAATCTTGACGAGGAGAATATACTTTCCATCACCAACGACTACTGGTGTGTAGTCTTGCGTATAATTGCCTTGTTGTAATCGATGCTGTACTCATTTCATGCTCCTCAATCTAAGCCTGTTCTCCTCTGGGATACAGTTGGAAATTCGGTCGCGATTTCTGCAAGAACTTTGGCTTTGGAATATTTTTTATGGCGGCTGACACGACTCGGAACTCGATTAAACATTCGGCATATCCGTGTTTTGGTGACCTGCCAGGAGAACATATTTAACCTCTATCCTTTCTTTCCCAAAAACTACAATCATCTTATTCAGCGCAAAGCAGGCATTCACGCAGAATTATCTTATCGAAACCTACAACCACGTTCTTCCGATTCCTCTAAGACCATTTCACCGGCCTTTACAATATCGCCAAACCCGTCTTTGCTATCCTCAACGAACGTCTGAACGTCGCCACTAGAGGAGGCAACAAGATTTCCACCCCGCCTTTGGTAGCCCTCATAGAAAGTTATGGTCGTTTCGAAACCGCTGTGCTTTGTGCAGTGGTGGAGAACGTGGCGCGCCTCACCCTCCTCCACAAATACGGCCTCCACGGTGCGGTTTAACACCCTCCCTGTCCTAGGATCTCGCGCTCAGGAGACATTCATTCATCGCGGCGTATGTCTTCCTCTTCAACTATTTTCTCTTCCTTTTCCCCCGAGTTGTCGACCATCTGAAGCACACCTCCGTCGGGAAGATCGCCTTCAAGCTAAAGAACCCCGCCTTGAAACTCGCGTCTGTTGTTCATTGGATCCTTCGCATGCCCTTTGGCGGAGAGTACCTCCTTTCAATCGCCAGCTACACCGAGGGATTGCTCATTCGTTCCTTCGACCTCATCAAGGGCGAGGTCATCAAAAGGGTGGACGTACCCTGTAGGCAAAGAGTCAAAGGCATGCAGAGGTCTTCCGCCATTTTCGCGTTTTTCTGCAGCAGGGTGTTCCAGATACTTCCTCGTCGTTTCCATCAGCGAGGAGTGTAGCCATGTCTTCGTCAATGGTGAATTGAGCAGTGCGGATACCACGGTTACGCATGCAGAGGGAGATGATAGAGGCCTCCTGAAGATCATGGGGGCCGACGTCGTTGGGACCCTCGATGACGAACGTTGGGACGACACGGTCAACGGAAACCTTGTCGAAGAAGAAGTGGAGGAGGAGTGGACTTTGGAGGAAATTGGTTCAGGGCCTGGAGGTTTGAAGGAAGACGAGGAGGCGGTTGAGGAGAGTCCCGAGGAAGAGGCTCAGGATACTGTGAAGGAGGCAGTCCAAGAGCGAGAGGGGGTCAACGATACGGATTCTATCTCTGGTGCTGAACACATTTCGATGGACTTTGGCGACAATTTACTCGAGGTGGATATTAACGAGGTCCTTTCTTTCTCGGACGATATCCCCTCTGCCAGCGAGAAGGAAATCCCAGGCAATTCTATGTCGACTAGCATCAGCACCCTCAGCATCGTCAGCTCTACGATTGAAGAGGGAAATGCAGGTCTCATTACGCTAATCGAGACCCCGTTCGTCGTCATCATAATCTCTCGCAACATCAGTGCCTCGTCGAGTTTCATTGCTGACCATCCTGAACTCTTTGGCCTAGAAGTAGTGGATGATGAGGAATATGTGGAGGAGGAAGAGCTCGTTGAAGAGTATTACGAGGAAGAGGTGGAGGAGGAGTAGGAAAGCATTGAGCGGGATGGTGCGTGTGGTGCGGACGTCCGTGGAAGAGAGGATGAAGGGGTCGAGGATAGTCATAAGGTCGGTACCATTCCCCATATTTACCTTACTCCCGGAGACGAGAACGACGAGCCTCCAGTTGACAATGATTGGTATTTATTATTTTACTTTTAGGGCGTCGATTTCGAAGTTGACTCTCCTGTCCTTGAGGGAACGCTTGTTGGAGTGGGCGTGTGTTCTCTTTGTTTCACAATAATTATATTTTCATACTGATTTAACATCCAGCTTGCGCGGGAAGGATTCATCTTCAACGATAGCTAGGACCTCGAGGACATTGAGGTGAGTAATTTTTCTGCGAATATCCCTCCAGTTTAACTCAAAGCTCCGATCCAGAAGTTGGAAGCGGCAGACCGTCATCGTATCAGACTTGAAAGGTAGAAGAGTCAATACGAGTATCTCGAAGACAAAGCTGACGCTGAAAACGCCACACTAACGGGCGGTTCAGAGGATGAAATGGACGTGCGAGAGGTCTGTATTCATAATTTAATCCCTATTCTGGATCTGACCTTGGACTTGATAGGTGGGAAGCAAGTCGAGAGACATTCGGGGCGGTTACCACTCTCTTCCTCCTCTGGTCCTTCCTTCCACTTCATTTCCCCCACATACATTCAACTGCTCCAGCACAGCCCATTCGACTACCTACAACACCAAAAGAAATTCATAAAATTATAAAATGCGGCATCTTAGAATAAGCACGAAGAAAACAAAAATCGGAGCTCGTTGACAGAAGAACTGGTCGGAGACGGATGCGAGGACAATCAGTGCACGAGATTAGAACCGAGACAAATATATTTGTGGGCTCAGCTCCGACTACCTCATCTTCCTCGACGTATATGGTTGCGCTTGCCTTCCATCTTTCCGGAATTCCTGCTTTCCCTGCCAGCGACCTTCTATTTCCTCTTGCCTTTGGTTGCCCTTGCGTTATCATGCATCAATGTTTAGTTGCAGTAAGTTTTTCTTCCGTCATAATTTGCGACTAAAATTGACTTTTTATCTAGATTAGTTCCTCAAGTTGCAACTATCGAGATCGAAAATAGTGGAAGTAGTATAACTACGTGCAAAGCGAATCTGAGGAATACACGAAATTATTCGCCTTGTGAGAAGACGTAAAAGAGGATAGACCCAACGGCAAGGATTTGAGAAGGTTGTGTCGGACTAAAAATAATGTAGACTCAACATGTTTTTATTCGACGACGCGGCGTCTAGTATCATTGCCATGTAAGATTTGCATCGAGCACAAGGGTACAGACCATCATATGTATTTATAGGGATATGTTTATTTTTCCAAATTGCAAAATTCAAACACGTTATACGAAAGTGAGAAACGAGGACTGAGTACTTGACAAAATGCCGAAGGAAATCCGTATGGCATAATATGCCGCTTTGCGAGCGGGTTAAAGCCAGCCACATTCGAAGGAGGTGGGATTCCGGATTTGGCTATTCCATTGGCGTACTACAGCAGTTAATGGGTCAGAAATGTTGACTCGACATAGAAAGATCGATATCGAGATAATACATTATTAAGGGCTGGAATCATTGCATCATACACGCATGGAGCCCTCTCAAAGGTGGACCAAAAAAGCATTGGCTGAAGGTCTATAATGAGTACGCTATCACGCGGGTACTGAGGGCGCATATCATACCGGTACGATTTCGGATACACCCTTGCTGGATAGATTCAGGTAGGTGATAGTCGCTTCGCAGTCCGTATTTATGGTGGTCCAGAAACTGCTGATTGTGCCAAGCTGGTCAATCATAGTCGGAATAGTCGTGTTCTATATGACCCCCAAGTTAGACCGGGCCGCTGCAATTGCTGCTTCTCATCCGCCAAGTTGTTCGTCGCCCTCAGTCGCTCTTCTCTGTGAAACCCTTCCTCTTGTCATTGTCTTTTCCTCCCAGTCGCGTAGTTTGTTCTCCCCTCCTCTCTTTCCACTCATTTTTTCCTTCCCTCATTCTTCGCCTCTCCCAACCTATCAGTGCATTCGTTGGCAAGAGCAATCAAAGATAGCCAGATACCTCGCCTTGCCCCATCTTCTCGCCTTATTCTTCACCTCTTACTCTCTCTATAATCCGCTCGAAGACTTGCTTGAATTCAACTCTCATGTATCATGTGTCTCCCATATATCGAGCTCTCGTTTTTGTGTCATCCGATCTCCCTCCTTCCCTTCTTTAATTCTCGCCTTCTTTTGGCTCGTTCCCTTCCTTGCCTCCTTCTTTTCGTCACTCTTTCCCGCGAGCATATATGCCGGACATGTTGTGAACTTGGACCGCGTAAACAGAACGGTTAACGCTCGACTCCATTCGTCCTTCCAACACCCCTAGTTCCCACACATTATTCATCTGTGCGTTGTTGAGGTTCTTCATCCACCCGCTGTAATTGCCCATTTTTCTTCAACTGTACATTGAGTTAGATCGCTCAATACTTTTCACCATCTGCTCGCCAGGAGTCGCTTCGTTTGTTCCGCCGCTTCTGGACCATATCTTGCGAAATATGCCACCATAATCCAATGACATGGTTCAGTAATCAAGGATAACCACCGATATTTTAATTTCGATTTTCCCGACACTGTGATTGCCTATGTCTAGCTAGGTCTCCCTCCCTCATCTCATGCTTTTCCTTATCGTCTGGCTGGGAGGAGGAAAGTTGAAGTAAGGTGATAGCTGGTTGGTTGGATAAACGTGAAACGTGAACTTGGTTTTGATGGATTGACGTATGCTTATTTCACTATTCATGCGCACTCGAAGTGATTGTTCATTATGATATTATCGGTTTTGCGCCGATCAGGTATTACGCTCAAGGTCAGCGCACCCCACTCAAGTACTCAACCTTCAACCTTTCATCGTACACATGTCCCACTAGCGCGAAAGTGTTTGTATGGTGCAGGGCTCTACGACATCTGATTAGATTGGGTCGGCGGACATGTTTTGGTGTTAACATTAGATTGTTGTTCAGGCCTATTCATTCGGAACACCATTTTTTGACTCGTGCTGGTCAAGCTGTTGAACGGGGATTTTCTAATAATCAGAGGATAGAAGCACTAGAAAACAACGGAATGTAACCGAAGAAAACATATGTAACAGTGTTATAGTAAGGGATGTATGCACTGGGTGCGTATGGCGTTCCGGTACGTGTCGTCCGTCGCTCTCTGCACGTTGATCTGTTAAAAAATGCTAGATTCTGCGGACTTTCTCTCTTCCTTGCTTCTCCTTCTCCGGTCTCTCCTTCTCCGCTTTCTCCGTCACCCACAGTCGCTCTCTCATTGCTCCTCTACGCTATGCTTCATTTCTTGACAAATCCTTTGGCTTCCACTTAACTTGGAAGCTGTGAGCGCCGTCAAAGTGTACCTCTGCAGCGCATTTTCAGAACTGTGTGTATCAACATAATATGCCCTTAGATGATGTGGGATGTTTTCATCAATAACAGGAACTAACCATCCTCCGGAGAAAGTGATTTGGAAGCGGTGGTTGGGCAATCTTCGGAAACTAAGGCTCCAACCGTTTAGTTTGCGTTTAAATCTTTTCGCAAACTAAACGGAAACAGTTATAAACGTTTACAAACTGTTTGTAAACGGTAGTTTATACCGCGGCTAGAATTTATTCGGCGTGTACCAGCTACAGATGAATTACAAAAGGGAACAAAGCTACGAGAGTGGACGTAAACGGTGAAGTCATATCAAACCTTGATCCAGGTCGTGCCGAGATGAACAGAATAGTCGTTCAACTGATACACTTGCTCTGAATTCTGGAATCCTAGTAGAGTATGACGAGGAAGTCCCTACCAAGTCATTTTAGAGGTTATGAGTTTACATCGATAAACTGAGTTTTGGTGGTAAGTACTAAGGATGAAAAAAGGTCGATCAAATGTCAGGTGCCGACGGTGTCCTGATGGGTGCAGTCAACTCCGGCACAGGTTCAGCAGATTCATATCCCTCAAGAGCACGCTTGAGCAGAGTCAGCAAATTGGCGGCACGCTCGCCGGACACGACGATCAAAGAAATATACCGAAATTATGATCACCGGTATCGAGGAAATCCCCTTGGCGTCGAACCGTTTGAAACCGTTTGTTTATCGTTTACAGTGATCCTTCAAACTAAACTAAACGGTAAACGGTAAACAAACGAAACGGTTGCAGCCTTATCGGAAACCCCTTGCGTCAAAAAGTAAACTACGTGTATGGAATTCTGTAGATGAACCACCATATACTGTACATAACCGAATCGTAGCAAATCTACAATTTCCACCCTTTAATCTTAGCTACCGCATTTCAAAATATTCACTAATTCGAACAGCGAGCTCCACCTCGTCATCATATCGATGATTTACCGTCTCCTTAAACATGGTCCACCAACCCTCCATATCGCCGCGGGCAGCGTACACCCTGGTATAGTCCCAATACTCAGGGAACCAACCCGATGTCTCCCAATCAATAATGACAATGCAACCATCATTCCAGAGAATGTTGTGAGGTCCAAGATCCCCATGCGAGAAGACAGTCTTGTACTGCTTTCCATAAATTCTGGACAGTGCTTCCTGCACACGAGGATAACGTTCAGGATTAGCGCGGAGGGTGTCGTGGCCTAGGAACCGGTGGAAGGTGGCATGATTATCGAATGGGCCCCATACACCGCTCTCTACTCGAGAGTCGATAAGACCTGACCCGTCTACTGCCTGTATGCGTTCTGGATGCGGGGACTTTAGTGCATGCAATTGATCGAGGCAGCTCTTCAATTGCGCCATAGAGCTACGCTGTTCTTCCGGAGACAGACGGTACCAAACATCTTCAAGAACAGGTCCATCGATTGATTCTTGGACGATATGAACAACTCCACGAACGGTAAAAACGTCTAGGACACGAGGAACACGGATTGTAGTGTTTTGCGCGATATAATCCATGGTCAATGCCTCCTGGAGGCGCACCCGAGAGCCCCGTTTGGTAAACTTGCTGCTTTTGAATCTAAATAAATGATGGTGCCGCATTGCCTTGCTGATATGCGCCTTGATCTTGTATTTCAATAGTTCTAAGCACCGAAGCTCGCGAACACGCGGCATGAGATATGCTGGCAGGCTAGCACGAACTTCAGTGTCAACGTTCTGAAAAGAAGCAACTTGATATACGAAGTATCCGTCTTGTTCTCTTCCACTTCCTTCGTCGTAGGCATAGGTTTTTCATGAACCAGGCTTAACATTAATGACAGCAGAAATGGATGTGATGGGTGAGAGGACAGCGAGGCTCGTGACGTGCCCAGCTGTGATCGATCGTGACCCGTGACGGCGGCCCAGATTTGATATGACTGGACAAGGACAGCCTTGTTCAAGAAAACAATAAACACCACCCACTACTTTCAAGTCAAATCTGAGTCGCTTTAGATATCGCCCACTTCCACATTGAATTCGAATTTGGGCATGTTAATTGTAAATGATATGAATACAAAAGGGTCGCAATGTACTGATAGATGCTTTCTATAAGTGGCCCTTATAATTGTCCCTTGCTTTCGAAATCGCTGGTGGAAATAAATGTAAAGGACTTGTATCAGCGTTCTGCCGGCTTGGTCCCAATTGTTCTTAGAGGCTTGAAGTTAGAGAGCATTCTTGTCCAGCGGCTCTTGTTTTCTTCAGACAACACCATCTCTATTAGTCGAAGAGTCGTGGAAGAGAAGTTTATTGTTCAGGCCGTTGAAAAGACTGGCAGTTTTGAATCTTTTTAATTTCATCTTTAGCCCCACATTTGACTACGTTCACTGTTCTTCGATTGCATTTCAATCTACACTCTCATACACTACTCCATTAGTTCATCAGTTACGATGCCGACAGGAAACAAACTGCGATTATACCTAGCGTACTGGAAGAGGCAACCGTCGCCAGCGAACCCTGAGAAATATCATGTTGGCCTCATTCTCAGTCCCAAGAACCCAAAGAATGATGAAATAAGTGCCATGATATACCATGCAATCAATCCAATCGACAGGGAAACTCTTGTACAGACCTGGAAGTTTGAACCAAGGGAGACTCGGCCCCGGACAGTCAGGCTCGTTGGCTGCATGCTGCTCGGCAAGGTCCCGCCAAAATTTAAAGTGGAAGCCATTACAGAACTGCTCAGGAAGGTCCATGTTCCGAGTCCAGAAGAAGCACAGGCGGAAAATTGGTGTTGTCGTCATTGGGTCTTAGATGCTTTGGTGGTGAGTACACAACGACTTCAGTTGATCATAGCCTGACTTTTCTTTTTTCTTTCTTGCAGCTTCTGCAGACGGAAGGTGTTATTCCAGAGCTTCCCGGTTCTCCTAACGAAATGTGGGAGATCGGCTATGACTTTGTCGAGAGGACGACCAATGGAAATCCGGTTCACAGAGAACCGCTTTATACCTGTGACACATCTGGCAAAGAAATAGTCAGCGAAATCGCTTCTTTAAATGTAAATTGAGAGCAACGTGAATCCAGACTGAAATCTATATGCTGGAATATCGGAAGGCTGTGCGAGCATGTGCAATGCATTCCAGTCTCCATTTTTTGTACTAGTCATCTCCATTCTGGCGTTTAGTATCTTGTTCTGGTTTTCTTATTGTTTCGCAGAGTATACAAGTACATGATTTTGTATGTAGCATCCGTTTGCCGCGTCCGCCCCATCTTCCGTCATAGTAGTGGACAAGCACGATGTCCCAAAATTGTATCGCTTATTTCAACACTATACGAGTAAACTGTTAATGTGGATTAGTATTATTACTGCGTTTCTGACAGTCCGACTTGTTGGCGACCTGTTTCCTTGCAGCAGCAGCAGCAGCACCGACGGCTTATCGTGCGCCTGCGGTTCTGAGTGCATCACCTCAAGCACTAGCACCAGCGCATAAGTATCTCGGTTCCTCCTATCCAAATATCTGCGACGACTGCTCCGGCTGTTCTTGCTACTCCGGTGTCAGCGCCTACAAAGGATGAATCAGAATTTCCCGTGGCACAAGATTATTGACCACGATCAAATAAATATCAAGAAACTTTGAATGAAGAGTGATGCAGACGAGTCGATATCCATCCTTAGATGCCGGTATGTACCAAGTATGAACAACATCATTACCGGAATTTACAGGAGTCGCCCCACCACTTCGTCACGCAACCTGGAGAGATGTGTGGCTCTTGGAACGAACAAACATCTGATTTGTGGAAGGCCGAATACATAATCGAACCGAGAGAAAACGGGATTGAAATACAGTAAGCAAAGGGACGTGCGATCTGCCATCTTTTCTTGAAGTCGGAGTGAGAGCGTTTTCAACACCGTTGTACGTGACAGCGAGCTCGTCTCCGGATCCGGAGAGGACGCGGGAGTGGATCATCGATGTAATTTCCATCCGCTGGGCGTTTTACTGATTTGTACCGTTTCTGACATGATTATTTGACTGGGTAAACGTTGGTGCAGTACTTCGTTAGGGTTAGAAACTTTTATAGTACGTTCGCTTCCATCGAGAAGTTCGAGAGTACGAAAGGGTAATCGGAACCAAATGTATTTTTGCCGCTAGCTTGACACGTATTTTCTCCCGGGGAAAAAAGTCTCCGGATTCATTTCAGCAGAGAAGTAGACATACGTACACAGTTAAATCAGCATGCCGCGAATTCAACGTCCCTAGAAAGGAATACGGCCTTATTTATGGAACGGCGCTACGATGCACCGGAATCTATTTTTGGGCATCCGATTAGAGAACCCATATTTTTTACAACCGAGGATTGGTGTGGTGATTTCGCAGGGATATATATCGATACTTGAGCTTTCCCGATTGGAGTGTCAATGTCAGCTTGGTAGTGTATCGTATCCAAGTCCGAATTCGAGTCTGAGTCTGAGTAGACCTGCGTATATCATCCATCTATACATTCATCCAGCTGCATCAAGGAGGCGGACGTGAGGCGTCGTAGTACCTGTTCTCGATCTGCAAATGCTAAGCGCTAAGCCCTCACCTTTACCAATTCTCAGATCTTATTATATACATACCGCACTGTACACCAATCATCGATGCATCACTTGTCACAGACCACTGCTATAAGCTGACAAAATTGGCATTGACCCATGAGGTCCGACGGTAGAAACTGGAAAGTGGATGTCCTGACTCCTCCACGACACGACCACAGGCACAGACGCACATGCAGGCGCACGCATCACCAGGAATTAAGTAACCAACTAAAGCTGGAGTTGATTGTACCCTACGACCTTGAGGATCGCAGTACTTGGATAGATACTTGGAGAGAGAGATACGAAGGAAGGGTGATTCTGGATTGATTCTCTTCGTGACGTGTTCGAAGGCGCACGGGTGACGACTCGGCAGCGCGGCTTCAATGTCCCAAATTCCCATATCGGCCCTATCGGCATGTGGCTGGGACATCCGAAAAAGGCCGGGCCCGAATATGAATCTAAAAATAAAAATAAACATGAACGTACTAATCAAACTTACCGAGGCCCTACTAGTAGCTAGGTACATTATCATATGCCCATGCAATTCATGTCTGTCTAGTCTAGGAAATAGCATTCAACCTTAGGAAATAGCACTCGAAGAGGTCTTAAGTGCTTTATGTACTTGCGAACTTCTCCAGAACAATGATATCATCTCTGTCGACAATCAAGCAGATCGACGTATGGGTTATAGCATATACGTCGTTGTCGCAGGTTGGTCGCTAACCGAAAGTGATACATAATGATCATGCATATGACTGAACAACGTAACACTCAACGATGCGGAAGCGAGGAAGGGAGATTAGGTCTTGCATCATGTTGATGGGATGCAAAGACAAACAAATAAATTAGGGAAAAAGCGCAAGGTATTGTATTTGACAGGGTGTGAAGTCATGAAGGGTATATGCAACAAGGACGAGAAAGATCCAAGAAAAGAGGGGAATTATGTACAGCAACAACTACATCAAAAATAGAACAACAACAACAACAACACTACGCCACGACGAGAATACTAGAAGATTGACGTAAAAAAAACCGTAATTACGATGAAAAGTGTTTCCAAGGCGGGCGTAAGTTTAAATAATGAACGAGTATAGTCCATCATCGTTCAAGGATGCATCATGATACAACAAGTTCAACAGCAACAACCAATATGTACATCATGCATAGACGCATTCCATCGACCTAATGACATTAATTCGGACATAACAGAAAGATGATTAGGAGCTATAAAAAGAAAAGTGATATGATTGTCAACTCACATTTTTACAACACCGTTGAATACTCTCCGGACTCCGATTACAAGAACAGAGGAACGGCAGCAGCAGCAACGACGAGCCCAAACGCGCCCATAGCATTCGCTTTGACGCCCATAGCGCTGCTGGGAGTCTGACTAGCCCCAGCGGAGGATGGGGCGGTGCTCGAACCAGCAGCTGAAGAGCTTCCCAATCCAGAAACGACAGGGATCAGGCCCGTGGAGGTAGTCAGGCCGATGCTAGTGCCAGAAGACACGGGGATGGTGGCGGTCGTGCCAGTTACCGAGATGACAGGTGCGGTGCCAGTGAGTGCAGACACGGCAGGTTTGGAGGAAGATGCAGCGTGCGAGGCGGGGGTTCCAGAGGCAGCGACGGAGCCAGAGGGAGATACGGGGTGCGAAGCGGGGACGCTGGAGTGGGCCGGTGCGCTGCTGCCGGTGTGTGCGCCTGCAGATGAGGAGTGGCTAAAAAAACGTGGTTAGCACGTGAGAGCAAACGACGTTCAAGACTTACTGTCCAGTGTGGGCTACAGTGACACTCGGACTAGATGCGTGTCCACCAGACGAGCTAGCGCCGCCACCGCCAGTGACCGTAACGGTGACCGTCGTCGTGTTGGCTAGGACACCAGCAGCAGCAGCGAGGGTGAAAAGGGCAAAAGAACGCATATTGAGTGATGCTAATGAACGACTGGGTGCTGAGGATGAAGCAAAGGCAGGAAGAAAAGGGGTTTGCGAATCATTCCAACTCTTTATACCCTTCCTGAAGGTTCGAATGAATCTTTCTTTTCTTTCCTCCTGACAGCCTAAATGATGTATTAAATCAGCACGTTGTAAAGAAGAAAACCTATAAATAACTATGGCAGCAAAATAAATAGATTCCTGACTAGTTTTTGACGCTTGACATCGTACATGAACCAATCATGAAGGCGTGCATTTTATGTATTGTCGGCTTTCTGTATGTTCCAGCATGCAGTTTGATTTGATTTAATATGACAAAGAGTATGAGTCTGCATGTCGCCAATAAGGTTCCCCCAAGCAAAGTTAAATATGTAGGTGTGATGGATGGATGGCGTTTGGGTTCGCCAGTCGGGATTCTTCCGGCGTTAAGAGTCGAGTCGGTCGTAGTAGTCCCACTCATCGTACATAGCCCCGACGAGCTTGAGAGCGAACTCGAGCCTCGAACAACCGGCGTCTCACGATCGAAGAAAGAATCATCAAAGGCCTTCGATAGACGCCTATCTAAGTATTATCTAAGGCTGTCTAAGGCTCGTAGACTGCATCAATTGTGATTCTAGCTTTGGTTCATACTTCTGTACCATGTGCTTCCACCCGGTTGGCGATCATTTGGCTATAGCCCCTTTACGTCTTTATTTCATTCTCTTCATAAATTCGAAGGAGATAGCTGTGGGTTCATGTTAGTGGACCGTCGCTTATTTACGTAGGATGACGATCGAGGAAACATTGATCCAAATTCGCCAAATTCCAATAATAACTTGTCGAGGCAGCACTAAGCACCCCAGGGCGGGTTTTTTTCCCCAGTCGAACTCCCCGTCGTTCGAGTCATGAATTCCTGTCCAACGGTTGGCTATAACCCGCGCGACGAGCCAAATACCCGCCTGCCTGGTTATTCTTAACGGGTTGATGGCGGGTTGTAATAAATATGTTTATGTCGGAAAAAACCCGCCACGTATTTATCATCCCACGGGTTATTTGAGCCAGGTACGCAGGTTTACGCGCCCTGTTTAAACAACCTGTTTTTCTGGGCATTCACAACCCGTTAGATTCCTTGTCTTTCTAGTTGCGTTCACTCGTTTTTCTTAATCACGCAGCAGGGTAAAATTACCAGTATGACTAATTTGAATAAATTGATTCGAAGGGGTGAAAGACCCAGCTACACGAGCAATTTATAGTATGTTAAAATATGCGCCAATAAGCAATAATTTAAACAATATAGATAAAAAATAAATAGAACTTGAAAAGAGAGACTTGCCCGTCATCGGGGCTTTTGGTTGAGCAACGCTAGCATCAGCTGCGCGCAGGGCTCGGACACGAGCAGACTGATACTAAAATAAATATAGTAAGTTGCACACGAAATCGCCGTTAACAGAATAAAAATTAATTACCAATCACATCTCTTGTTCGAGCTCGTCATCATCAATACGACGTTTTTTGTGAAGGGTTCGGGGGCCGTCACTGTCATCGTGGCTATCGTCATCGGATTCTGTTCCATTCTGGTCACTGTTGTCATCCCCATCTTCTTCATTTTCGCCTTCTTCTTCGTTGTCTTCCCTCACCGCCTTCTTGCGCAAGCCACGAAGGTACTGTTTGACCATGTCGGCTGTAGCCCAGTCTCCAGGGAAACAGCGGTTATCGAGATAAGGGTAAAGCTTTCTCATCTATATGATAATGATCAGATTTGATTAGATATAATTGGTATCTATAAACGACCACTTACTCTGCGGTAGATATGCCCGAGTTTTTCGACATCTTGCCGGCTGAACTTGAGGTTTACGTCGAGTTTGGCATTGTGGACTTCAATATGCAATGTACGCTATAAATAAATAAGCACGACGTAAGCGCTAGCACATCAGTTTCACGAACATCAAATGATGTGACTCACTGTGATGTTGTTATAAAGCCTTCTCTTATGAGACAACCCCATCGTCTTGCACAGCTGAAAACCCTTCTTCTTGCTTCCCGCCTCCCCCTTTGGTCTTTCGATGGGTATGATGTTGTCATTACCTTGGCTTTGAACAGCGCCCTCCGCCAATGTTGCTCGTCCTGCACGGATCATTATGAATCAAGAATTGTGTGAAGTAAGGCAAGCACTCACGTTCGGCACGAGCAAGAGCCTCGCGCAGCATCTTGTTTTCCTCCGCGATGGCTTGGGCATGAGATTGTGTGGTGTCGTCACTGGTTGGGGCATCACTGCTGCTAGGTAAAGTCCCACTTTTAGCTGTGAGTGGACTGTGCTGACGCTGTGCAGATTGTGCCTTGTCAGTGTTCTTCGGGCGTCCGCGTGGCCTACCTGGGGCTGAACTAGACGACGTGGTGGTTGAAACAGGCGTTACTGGCGTCGCTGGGGTAGCACCCTTGGACTTTGCTGATCCCTTGCCCGTCGGCTTTGTCGTCTTCGTTGATGGACCTTTCGCCATCACTTACCGTGACCAGGGCAGATGAAGGGGATGGATTGGGATTTGGTCGGGAGGATGGATGGAGGACGGAGGGAACCTTTGGAGGATGGAGGGACTTGCGGATCGATCATGGTTGATCATGGTAAGTTTTTTTTCATGATCATGGTGGCTGTAACTCTGACCTATGGTGTCAGGTGACTTTCGGCACCTTCATACATCGCGTCAGACCTAGGATAGTTATAATCTGCATTTGTACACTATATCTTGCTAATGAGAATAGCATACCGACCCATCTGACTATGCCTAAAGAGCCAAAACGCCATTGTGAATGTGGTTGTGGCAAATTCTTGAGCGCACGTCAAGAGCTTCGACATCGAATGGGACATGCACCAGCCCGGATTCTTGCCTCTCGACTGCAGCTCTCTCCAACGCGGAGTGCAGTCGAATCTGTAACAGATCTTACCCTGGCCACAGTGGCGCGTGCCGCACGACTTTCAACCAAAGTACGCAAATCATGCACGCGCACTATCCGAACTCTTTTTCGCCAGCCACAGAGCTCGGAAAATATTCTGAATGCACCAGCAACGGCAGCTGGCACGCAGATAGCTGCTCAGGTGGCCGATGCGTTCTCTTCAATGAATATCTCTTTCACCAATGATGATGCCGACACCGCCCCGCCAAATCTGCAGTCTGGCTACTTTCCGCCAGACATCACCCAAGAGTCTGACTCCGAGGAATCCACGCTCGGTGACAACAGTTCACAAGGAACGATATCGGAATCTGACTCCGAGCTTATCAACAATTTTGGAGATGAGGAGAATAATAGTGATAGCGAGTCGGTTGCTGACCGGATTGAGGCCGAATGGGAGAAAGAATGGACAGAACTTGGTAGGCCTATTATATTTGCGATACATTTTTCAAGACTAATTTTGTTTTTCTTAGCCAGAGAACTGACTGACGCGGACCTAGATGTTCTGCGTGCATTTGCACTCAAGACAGAGGAGCATATGACAGAGAAAACATTCGAAAGAATGCGCCGAACATTCCCACAGCTTCATGGAGTTCCGACCCTCAAAGTTACAAAAGCACGAGCACAATTCCTGGCAGCGTTTATGCCTGTGTCATACGACTGCTGCATTAACTCTTGCTGCTGCTACATTGGGCCCCATTCCGACGTTACAAGCTGTCCTTATTGCCAAGAGGCTCGATTCGACGCTGAAGGCAAGCCCCGCCGAAGATATACCTATATTCCCCTTATTCCTCGTTTGGTTGGCTACTTCAAAAACGCAACATTAGTATCTGCTATGCAGTATCGACACCGCTACTTTGACACAGACAAGTACCGACCTACTGTTGTACAGGATGTATTTGACGGCAAGAACTACCGTGACCTACTTAATCAAAATGTCACCATTGATGGAAAACCGCAGCCGCACAAGTTCTTTGAGGGACAAAATGATGTTGCTTTGGGCCTCTCGACAGATGGATTTGCCCCATTCAAGAAGAGGAAACAGACATGCTGGCCGTTACTTTTATTCAACTACAATCTGCCCCCCGAAATCCGCTTTCTTATCAACAATATTATTTGTGTTGGTGTTATTCCTGGGCCTAAGAAACCCAAAGATTTCGACTCGTTTTTGTGGCCCCTTGTTGAAGAACTTCGAAAACTCTCGTTAAAAGATGGTATTCGTGCCTACGATATCACAACAGACACCATGTTCGCCCTTCATGCCTATTTAATTCTTGCGTTTGGGGATATGCCTGCCATGGCTATGTTAATGCGTATGAAAGGTCATAATGGGTTGTTTCCGTGTCGTATGTGCATGATAAAGGCTGTCCGCATTCCGGGAGCCCGAGGCGCTGCAAGCTATGTTCCACTCGATCGCTCAAAGCATCCAACTGTTCAGGTAGATGATTCACAGGAAATATCAGCTTACGACGCCTCAAATCTCCCACTTCGGAGCCATAGACAGTTTATGGAGCATGCACGCCAAGCCCAGTTTACGGAAACTACTGCTGAAGAAGAACGTCAATCAAAATCTTCAGGTGTGAAGGGTATTCCATTAATATCACATCTATCGTCTATCCAACTTCCGCATTCCATCCCACTCGATTTCATGCATCTGATTTACGAAAATCTCATCAAGAATCTGGTGCTTCTATGGACAGGAAATTTTAAGGATCTTGACGAAGCAAAAGTCGTCGGTTTCCTTTTGCTAATATTGATAGACATGTAACTGCTGTTGCTCAACTATCTCACATCAAGCTGAAGTTTGACCTACACGATAAATTGGGCTCGGAAATTCCGCTGTGCGGTGTGGATCCAGATGATCGAGGAATATTATTTGCAAATTGTACGTCGACTACATTCTACATTAGATTAGATTCTAACGTGATATACATGTTTAGATCCTGATTATATGCTTCTTAACCCACGCGTAATCAACCCCAACATTGAGCGAGGCCTCCTCTCCAAAATTGCAGTGTGCCTTGCAACTCGGTATGATACACAAGTTAAAATTGCACAGCGTCATTTTTCGGTGGATAATATAGAGATGTGGGGAAGGCTTAAATGTCGGGGTGGTGGGGATGTAATCAGCGCATCATCTCTGAGAAAGATTCAAGAGGATTCTCGAGATTCTACTTATGTTCGCGTACGTTTTTTGTTTAGGTTTTTTTATGCAACTTGAAGCTTATATTCTCACATCACTGCAGTACGAAATGCTGATCGACGTGAATGCACGTAAGAAAAAGGCGCCTGTTAAACTTGTTCCCGAAACATTTTATGGTCAACTGAAGAACATATTCACTATCCAAATTCACGTGTCAGAATCATTAGGCATCGAAAGTCCTGAAACTCTCATCCTGGCCGCCATTCACACTTGCAAAATAGAGGCGCACAATGACTTGGATATGCACTACTACAAGACTATGGGTAGAACAGAAGTGGTGGATATATCGACTATTCAATGCTTGGTTGGTCGTGTGAAGGATCGAGACTGGTGGGTGATTATAGATAGAAGTGGAAAATTAGCACGCGCAGAATTTGAATAGTCGGAATTGATAAAACATACCATTCTCACTTGGCACTGAGGACCAACAATGCTGCCTGTATAATATCCTGCAGTCGTTTGATTTCATTTTTTGCAGCCTCCAGTTCTCGCATAAGATTATAGTCACGGATACGCTCAAGTTCGGCCTGTGCTGCTTCGAATTGCTGCTGAACTCGGTAGCGGTCAGCCAGGGCAGTGCTTAGTGCATGCTTGCACGTATGATACAGTCGTTCCCATATTGATTGCGTTCGACCAGGTTTTGTGCATCGTGATGGACTGGTCAATACGACGGCACTTTTCTCCCGACTCTGGAACTCCGAACAGTAAGTTGGACATCAGAAAGAGGCCAGACAACGGACCATGAGACTATCATGGACTTACCTTTGAAGCTGATTTAGATGGGGATGCTTTACCCTGCTTAACTGGGGTTAAGACATATCCCTCGATGAGGGTCTTGTCCATGTCCACGGAATCGGCAACTTGGAAGAAGAAATCCTGTAATATAGGCATGGTGTTTGGTTAACTCGAAACAAAGAATAAAATTAACTTACTTCACTGGGTGAAAGTCCCCCCCGAAGCTCACTGTTACCCTCCCGAAGATCCTGAGGGTGAGAGTTTTGAACAATTTCGTTCACATCCCATGGGTTGAAGTTTGGTGTTGCCAATAATTCGGGATTGGTTGCATCAGAGGTTGGGTTCATCATGAGTGTCAAGATATAGGACCAATGAATTGCAGGGCGTCACAATGCACGATGATGACAGCTCTGAAGAAAGGCGAAATTTGGGTCAGAAAACTTCCTCGGCTGGCACGGCACAGCGTGTACAGATATAGATCTAATTAGTCAACGGCATGATAGTGCAGTGGTGAGTGACCCACCTTTTTTGGTCGGCCGTTCGATCCTCACTGTGCGTCAATTTAATATTGACCAAGTCCGTACTGGTACTCGGCAGTTATTCCTTGTATGACGGGGATATATTCTACCTATATTTCGTAACCCGTCTAACTCGAGGATTAATTACCCGTGTTCAACTGGTTCAAGTACATACATTCGAAAACTGGTGACATGAACCCGTAAGCCTAGTATCTGTTCAACCCGTTCAAATCTGATTAAATATGCCCGTTGACATATATCCCGTCAAAAACTTGTTTGACGAGCAATAAGGTGCACTTACCAGATATACCGGTAAGATTAACCCGGCCTAGGGTTCATAGTGCAGGCTGAAATAGCTCATCAATGCAAATCACTGTGTGGAAGCCTCGAGGCTCGAGGCGTGTGATAAGTAATGTATATTCGCGTAGGATATAAATATCATTTCGCCAATCACACATACTACTACATACTATTACTCGTCACTTCTGGCTGGCAGAACCTCACTAAAAACGCACAGGAAAGGAAAGTTGTCTGAAATGAAAGTAAACGTGATATGTGCATGGACGCGCATGTGTATCTCATATTGAAGGAACCGAGAGGGTGTTTCGCTCCGTCTATGTAGCACAGTGTATAAGTATAAGGAGCAGCTACTAAGATGCAAGGGGGCACACATGTGACATTGACGAGAAGAGAAGTCGCTGTGATTTGGGTTGATGGACAGTCCAGTCCAAAGCTTCAAGACACGCGAGCGTCAGGGTATAAATACATGCATCCCAGCTCCCAGGCTCAAGGCTTTTGTCAGGAACCAGAAATAGACAAAAAGAACAAAAAACGAAACTCACCCATTTATTTACAGCGTGCACGGACGATGCTACCAGCAGTGATGCCACAAATGATCAATAAATTCAATCTAGAGCCACCGGGCCGGCATATTTTAGTGCTAATAATAGCATGGATGGCAAGTCGCGGCAGGCGCCTCGGGAGTCGGAGTCAGAGCGGGATGCGAATTAACACTTTGACATATTCAACGCGACATGATCCTTTTCCCATGACAACTGCTTTGCTTGAAAAGAGCTCCGTCGTAATTTCCGAGTCTTGTTGGGCTGAGTCGATTTACGTTCAAAGATACGAGGGAGTACCTCAGAGCTACGGACCGTCTACCGTACATATGGGTGGAAGAACTTTGAGTAATACTTGATATTTAGGTACCTTCACCATTGATTCACACAGTTCAAAGCAATTATCACCGATTTTCAAAGTTGAAACGTTGACTCTCCACCTCCAGGCTCCCCGTCACCCTCCCTCATTGAGTCGCGAGACATAACATCAAAACGTCTCCGCGTAGGCCTGGATAGTAACAGGAGCAGTAGAACGCACTATCTAGACAATTGCCTCTCTTCTTGAAAAGAATTCCGTACGTCTCCCGAGCCCTGCTGGATGCATAAAAACTTGAAGCGCTAGGTACCAACTGGTCACATGAGTCGGTCCCGACGCCACTAGTATACAATGTCAAATAATTGAACGCCCACATTGACCAATCCAATAAGTAGTTCCTTTCTTTCAACGGGTCGAACTCACAGCACCCTCCATTATCATGGGGAAAGTACAATCCAAAGCCTCTGGTCTACTCGGCTACTTCAGTTATACCATTCCCACACTCCGAAACTTGTCATGGGGTTTTGAAAATCTGGCATGGGTCTATGCAAAGAAAGCCGAGTCGAAGAAAATCATTGAGACCAAGCCACAGCAGTACTTGGATTTGCTGCCTACCGAACTTCTACTTCACATATTCTCGTTCCTAGAACTTAAACCATACATTATCTCTCATGGTGTATGCAAGGAATGGAACCGACTCCTCCGACTAACCGATCTCCACCCAATTCGACGCTGCCTACTAGACTTTTATCGTCAAATGATAACCTCGCCATATCTCATGGAAAGCAGGGATGTTATTCTCAGGGACCTTTTGACCGACAAGCATATATTGACGCGCTCTATTCTCAGTATCCTGTGATACAAAGGGAATTCCTGTTCTGGATACTGGAATGGCCTGAGCGTCTTGCGATTGGATGGGGATGGCCTGGCTTGCCGATTTGTCATGTACACCTACCACTACCCGCCCGCATAAATTGGCTAGGTTACATGCCAGAGTCCCCCCAACTCCTTGCAATCATTGGCGGGCGGGGAAGATCGAACGCCAAATTCATACCAGCACTCCTCATCTGGCGCAACCGTGAAGTCACCAGGTGGCTCATCTTTGATAAGGATGACCCTGATATTTTTGGGATGGTATTTGAGGCGTCAACAAGGAGGGGGCATGTTCCTTGCTGCATGCCCTCTCAAGACCTGGATTCTGACGAGAGTGATTCGGATGCCGATCTTCTCGATAATGATATGACCTATCCGGATTGGATTTCCTGCCAGAAAAAGGACTTCTTGAAGGGACGTGTTCCCGATATCGCTGGCGTCCCTCGTGATATCAAAAACGCGGAAGTCGATCGATTTTCAAATAGCCCTGAACGAATGCCATGTCCACCATGGCTACAACGCCATCTCCCCGAATTCCAGACAATGCTACACTAGAAGTTTCCCCTTCGTCATCCCTTTTCGTTTGTACCACTCGTTAACTTTCAACGGGTTGTAAATATAATATTCATCTTCGAAGCTCTGTTACACGCATCTGGCGTTGTCTACAATCCGAAGCCCTTAGTCCCTATTATCGTGCGTGACACAGACGTAACAAACACAATTGAGGCAGAATGTCTGTGGTACATTGTCATTGCTCGTGGCAGCCAGGGAAGACATAGACATCGAGCGCCCTTCGTTTCCTGGTTGTTCGAGATAATTCTTGGCACAATTAACCAAGAACGATAGAAATTGATATTCGCCACACTGCGCGACATACTTTGTTCGCGAGAGCGATTTGATAGTTGGGTCATCGATAAAGCAGTCGCTCTGAGAGCGTGTCGGGGACCACATCCTCGCCAGTATATCCTATTCCTACTTCCATATGCATGCTCCGGATACCGACGACTCGGAACCTTTGGAACACCACGAAACTCGTCTACTCGAGCTATTATAGGAACAGTTTATTCTCACTCTCCCCAATCATGTCAAGGTTCCATACAACGCCTTTCGTTCCGCGTACGCATCCCTACCCTCCCAGCCTCATTTTTTGGCCATTCCGCTAGGCAATCGAACAGAAGGCCAAAAATATCGCCAGAGGATGCCCAGAAGGACAGCAAGTCTCGAACGGCGATGGCACACGTTAGCGTTATGAGCTCGTAGCTGACGAACTCGTCCAATGATTTGGTCACGCAGCTTCCAGAGCTATCGCAATCGTGTTTGTTGACTAAAGAATTAATGGATATACTCAGAGGAAATAAAATTAAGCTGAAAATATACTAACCACGAGAATTGTGTTCCTGGAACGGCTTTCCAATGACATCGATGATTTTGATGACATCACCAACCCAAATTTCCTCATCTTCAAGTTTGAGAAGGTCTGCAGATACCCAAGTCGTATCCTGACCTTGCGTGAGGGGCTCATCATCTTTGGCTGTGCTCTTAGATGGCTTCTTCGTGGTGACTAGAAGTAGGCATGATATTATAGTAGCGGTTAGAGAAAGACAACTCGAGGTGTGATCACTGAATGCGAGAAAATTTTTAATATATGTACACTGCCACTTCACGCAGGATCTGTCGATAGCTAATATATTTCTTAATTCCTTCTTGCAAAACTATATCTTGGCAATTATCAACGATTTTTCACTTTAACGTTTAACCCTCACATACACACCCCGGGCCCATCACCCCGTACACAAGCACCCTTTCTCGCGAAACATGATTATGATCTACGCCTGGATAGTCACTGGGACAGTGGAACCCACTATTCCCTGTGCATCGAGGACTTTGAAGATGATTTCTATGCCTAGGTATTATATATATATACGTCGATAGATGTATATGCTGCAGGAGACAATCAAGCGCACCTGCACCTAGATCAGTGTCCCAAACAACAGATCCACTGTTCCCGTTCTCGATTCCGCCTCCTAGGTCCTCGAGGTTAGGTTGGCTCCCCGCTGCAGAGTTAACGCTGGGAGCATGAATAGAAATTAGATTGGTCAGGACGCTCGTACTAACTCGTTCTATGAGCGACGGGGAGGTCGACTTACGTCTATGGTATTATATCAGTTGATTGCATGTGCCATCAGCATTATGCCATCAGCACTTCGCGTTCTATGCTCTATGCTTAGGGAAATATGTTTGGACGCACCACGAGGTAAGGAGCTGAGGAGATTAACGAACGAGCCAGTCAATGATGTCAATGACGAGGAAGATTGCAATCTGAGATGCAATGCGGCTCACTTACCGAGTCCTCCATTCCAAGTGATCACTGTGTCCTGACCATGGACAACAAAAGTACTAGTTACATATACCAGAGTGTACAAATGAGTATAGGATGTCTATACGAAAAAGGTCAGTCGACACGTACGGCGTATTTATGACCAATGGATCGACGGTAGGAGCAGCGACTCCGAGTCCTGCGAGGAGGACAAAAGATACAGTCGCGGCGGTGAAGAAGGATTTCATGTAGAGTAAGTAAATCAAAGTAAGATTTCTGGAAGAAATTCCTTTCTGAATACATGACCTGTCCTCTTTGTACGCCTTTTATATATCTCCCCACCTCCCTTCTCCCAAACCCCCCCTCCTAAGAAATAAACTAAAAATCGAAGCTGGTCGCAAGCTGACTACTCATCAACGCCCTCGGTGCATTCCAAAATCCGTACGAAGCTCACATTCGCTTCCTCTGGGATAATATGCGATTAAATAGGATAAATCATGATAAAATGAGGTAATTTTATCATGAAATGAATAAATAAGACAAATCACACCGTCCAAGGCCGACCTCAAGCCTCAATAATTAGAACAACAAAACAACTTCCCTCAGAGCGCCGTACCACCTGACATAGTTGTAAAAGGTTATTTTTGGTAACCTTAATTTTTTGACTATTTATATAAAGATATGACTCGCCGGCGGTTGCGTGTTTGCTGCGTGTCTATAATTGTATTTGTGTGGGGGTGGAAGTGGGGTTGGACGGAATATGGATTTCGTTCAGTAGGATGACTCAGAAGTTGAAAGATAAACATCAGCAGTTTCACAATTTACTTATAGTGACTTGTGCAAGCGTAAAAAAGCGTAAAAAAGCGCCAAAGTTAAAAGTTAAACAGTCCAGGTCCAATTTTCGAAAAAGCGGGTGCTCTCTCAGCTTCAAGGAAGTCAAAAAAAGCGAGAAAAAGCGAGAAAAAGTAATCAACAGTGAGGAACAGTAGCTACTATAATGTGTATTAGTAATTTATGTAGTATTGCTAGGGCAAGCCGCAAGCCTTGACAGGACTAGAAAAATCGAAGAGAACGGCACGGTTATGATCCATGAATGAAAGGTTAGCCTCGTATTCCTCGTTTATGACCTCAGCCATTGACTTTCCATATTCGCAAGCCTCTAGTAATGCGTTCCACTGTGGCTCTCGAACACTGCTGAGACCCTGATAATATGCTTCGGTCTTCGCTCCCCACGCTGAGCTGGAGAATTCATTGATAAAGTTCTCGGCTGGGCGGAGTATAATTTGTACTGCGCGTTCGAGCTAAAGCAGAGTCCGTCAGAGGAAGTTGAATTCGCAATGTTGCGCCAAAGGGTACACGTACCGCTGCCATGACGAGAGCAACAAGGCCGCGAGGATGTCCGTTGTTCGATGCTGAACCAGATATAATACGTAAGTTAGGCCTGACAAGGTCAATTATGAATTTTGTCATCAGTCTCCCTCCAGGATTCTGAGTGGCGAACATGACATTAGATCCTACTGTCGACGGCCATCAAATTGAAGTCAACTTACCACATATTTTGGATCGTTCCGGTTGAGTGGTGCATCTGGGGCGACAGGCTCTCCAAAAAAGAGTGGACCATCGCCACGAGAAGCCCAGAGAAGCCAGTCTCGGACAGCTTTCTCTCCTTGAAGGGTCTCGGTATGCTTCGACACGAGGGCGAGGGCGCTGGTACCAATGTGTGATCTTTTCTCGTTGATTCTATTGTAAGCCTAATTGAGAAAAGGTTAACACACCATTTGGGAGCACTGAATAGGGAATGAACGTACCAAGGCATGAATGGACTCACTCACCGAAACCTTGTACTTGATCTTGGGATATACCTCCTTCATCACGAGTTGCAAGACAGCCAGAAACTCCTTGCTGCCTTTCGCAAACTGGGAAAACGGCTTGGAAGAGGTGAAAAACCTGTCGTACAGAGTCGGTAAGAAAGTTTTCTTCCAGCTTTGATCTCTTGCAAAGTCCGGAAGGTCGCTGATCCGAACATTGTTGGGATTGAGTATGCGCCGCTTCTTCTGATTGTCGTGGATGGTATTGGCATGATAGGTCAAAGCATTTTCCTTGTCTTCGGTCTTCACATCACCGCTAACTGGCATTGGGGTAGTCTTCCGAGCCGAGCCCTTCCTGCCACTGGGTTCCGAAGATTTCGAGGCGCGAGCATTTCTTTTGACTGGCGGAATTTTTGGCTCTTCAGAAACAAGGGCGACAAGCTAGAGCATTATCAGCTTCTGATCTGGCACCTGAAAACAAGTGAAAGTTCACACCTTATTCTGACGTGAGAGGTCGCGTTTTCCGGCTTCGAATACTGCTTTTGCTGCCTTGGGTCCATTATCCTTCTGAGCAGAGTATGGGTTGACCGCATTGCTGTCATCATCATCAAGTCCTCCGGCACTGACAGTGATGCACGAGATCCCGTTCAAACGTTCTTTTGCTGCCCGTAGTCTAGAATCAGGTAAGAGGCCGGATGCGTAACCAAAGTCCTTTGTCAACCTGTCATCTGATCATCAGTTCCCATCTATGATTAGTGATGACGACGACATTACTTCTTCTTCCCACCCTCTGTTCTCTTCTTCTTACCACCACCTTGTCCCGCCATTTTCTGCTGAAGCACGTTCATTTTCTGCTGGAGGGCGATGAGAGCCTCCTTTAGTTTGGTAATGGTGAGCATAAGCATGACCTGAGATCTCCTGAAAAGACTAACCTCAATATCTTCAGGCTCTTCAGACTCATCGGATGAAGCCACCTCGGCATAGCCGACAAACTCCTCGCCTTCAGATTCAAGAGCCATATCAGACACTCGTCTGACAAGCTTGGCGGCTGTCTGCACCTTGTCGGCATTATCATCGACATCCATTTTCGTCAAACGCTGCTGTGCTTCCCGTTCGTTTTCCGCCTTCTGCTTCTTCGCCTCTTCAGCAGCTGCCTTGGCTGCCTGGACTTCAGCTGGAGTTCGACGCTTCTTCCTCTTCATGACTGCTTGAGCTGTACACTTGGGGCTTCGTGCAGAACGGCGAAGTTTAGGCTCGGGAGCAGGCTTGCTGGTCAGTGCTCTGGCCCTTTTGGCAGGTGCGGGCTCTAAGTCAGGAACAGTTTCTTCATGCTCACGGGTGCGCTTCCCAGCTGAGGTCTTGTTTGTGACCACTAGGTTGGCGTGAGCTGCTTGGTCGGTGTTGCTGGTGGCGTGAGTGGGGGCACGGCGGAGAGTTGCGGGCATTGTATGGAATGAGAGTGTGTAGGGGAGTATATTATGGAATGGGTTGACGATGGAGATGCTGGTTGAAGGGAGACTTGGTTGCGTGAGGTCATCGTCTGTTTATTTGTTGGAACTTGGGGAACTCTGGGTGACCCTGGAGTTCCAGAACTTTCCTCAATGTTCGTATGAGTTCCCATCAATTTAACCTTGTTTTATTTCACCCTGCTACACCACAAGTCCCTCAATATCTTTTCAAACTGGTTTCCCTCATGCGAGACTTCTTGTGCCCATATCCAAAATGTCACCGCACCTTCAAGCGTCAAGCGTATTTGACGCAGCATTATAATATTCAACATCGCCAACTCTCTCCTGACTCGGAACCTGACGCGGCCCTCGAATTTCAAACGATATGTCACCCAAAGTTGAACGGTATGTTTAGCGAAGTGCTGCTACTACTGCTCTGATGCTCACACATTGACTTTAAACAAAGCTCTTCCATGCGATAAAGACGGCAATTTCATCTCTCCTTATAGTTGCCCGTCACCACCTGCTGCACCCGATGCAAATGAAGAGAATCCTTGGCATCCGTTTGAGGGTCGCCTGAGTTTTGACTGGGCATACTACAACTTTGTTGAGCTGCAAGCACCGGAGAAGAAGGTAAACAAGGGACTAAACCTTTGGCTAGCTGCGAAATTGGAAGCCAAGGATGATACACCGCTCCCTTGGTCTTCATCAGACGAAATGAAAGCCACCATCGACTCAATTCAAGAAGGCAGCGCCCCCTTCTGCACCATTCAATTGAAGTATTCGGGCCAGCTTCCGCCAAATCCGCCTCGCTGGATGACTGAGACTTATGAACTGTGCACGCGTGATGCGCGAATTCTATTACACAATCAGTTACGAACCGCGGATTTCAAAGATGAGATCAATATGAGGCCATATCGTCAGTTCAACCACAAGGGGGAGCGGGTCTGGTCCAATGTCATGTCTGGCGACTGGGCATGGGATGAAGCAGTAATGTGTATCTTAACACCCTGCATGTCGCCTCTTACTGATTGTTGTTAAGAATATCATTGCTCAAGATCCTCGTACGCATGGCGCCATGCTGGTGCCTATCATAGCCGGAAGTGACAAGACTACAGTTTCCGTTGCTACTGGCCATCAAGAATACCACCCAGTCTACTCGTCTCCAGGTGTCTTCACCAATACGGCACGACGAGGGCATAGCAATTCAGTCCTTCCCATAGCCTTCCTTCCTATCCCAAAGAGTGAGCCTATTAAATTTTCGCATTACATGTGGCTCTGAGTTCATCCGATTACCCTTACAGCAAGCAAACGGCAGGCGAAGCGACCAGAATTTCAGCGTTTTGTTCGCCAAGTTTATCACATGTGCCTTGCTCGCATTTTTGGTCCTCTCAAGGCTGGCATGACAGAACCAGAGGTTGTACTCTGCCCCGACGGACACTATCGACGTGCCATATATTCGCTAGGTCCATATATTGCAGACTACCCAGAACAGGTATGGCTGGCTGGAATAGTTCAGGGATGGTGTCCGAAGTAAGTAACACAAGTATTTGGTTGCAGATGATAGCGATTGATAAGCTTTAGATGCGATGCCAGGCCAGAAAATTTGGATGACAAGAACGCGCATAGGCGGTCCCATGAACGAAGTGATTTCATCATCAACACCTTCGATCCTGGTACTGTATGGGATGATCATGGGATTCGAAGTGATATCGTGGTAGGTAAATGTCCAATCCTATTTTAGCAGTTACTTGACCATTATGACCAGCCATTCACACATGAATTTCCTCGTGCTGATATTCATAAGCTCTTATCACCGGACCTCCTTCATCAACTTATCAAAGGGACATTTAAGGATCATCTAGTGGAGTGGGTTAATCAGTACCTCCACATTGCTTATGGCGAAAGTTGTGCATTGGCAATCATAGAAGACATAGACAGGCGGTAAGCCTACGTTCAGAGCCTATTACCAAATGCTGATTTTCTCTTAGTATTTCTGCTGTTCCCTCGTATGCAGGTCTTCGTCGCTTCAGTGATGGCCGGAATTTCGAGCAATGGACCGGCGATGACTCAAAGGCATTGATGAAGGTACGCTACTATTGCTAGTGATGGTTCTTTGGCTTGCTGACTTGGAACCAGGTTTACATTGCAGCAATTGCGGGCCATGTACCCTCTGAAATCGTACAATGCCTTTCGACATTCATGGATATCTGTTATATCTTCCATCGAAATGCCATCACCAGTAGCGCCCTTCAAGAAGCCGAGGCTCTTCTCGATCAATTTCATCAGCTTCGTCAATTCTTTGTGGATGCTGATGTGCGGACCTCAATATCATTGCCCCGTCAGCACGCATTATTGCATTATATTACCTCAATTCCGCTATTCGGGTCTCCAAATGGTCTATGTTCATCGATCACGGAATCTAAACATATCAAGGCTGTGAAAGAACCGTGGCGTCGATCTAATCGCTTCCGGGCACTTCCTCAAATGCTGCAGACCATTGTCAGGCTCGAGAAACTTGCTGCCCTTCGGCAGCGCTTTCTTGCTCAGGGGATGCTGGCGGGTACAACGGCGGGATATATTGCACGCTCCTTGAATAGAGCTGAGAAGTCAGATCAGGATGACAATGTAACGGATGACGGAGGCTCAGATATGATGGACGTTGATACAGGTGGTGGAGCTGGTGACGGCAGCACAATTCAAGACATGGAAAAGGAATGTTTGTCTGATGTGGGACCTGAGGAAGGTCCTCGGGCACTTTCTTCCATCACTCTCGCAAATACAGCTGGTACGTCTCTTGAATATCTCTTGAAAATTGTATTATTCTTATCTCCCATACAGAGCGAAAGTACCCTAAGCATTTGGCTGCCCTTTCTCAGTATATCAACGAGCCAGAATTTCCGTCTGCCTTCCTTGAATTTTTATATTCCCGTCGACATCCAAACCGCCCGATTCCCAATGACCTCGACATTCGCATTCATTTCACAGGAAAGATACAAGTTTTTCACTCTGCAATTACTCGCTTCTATGCCCCCAGTGATCTTTGCGGGGCCGGTGGCATGTATCGGCAGCGTATTCGCTGCAATCCTTCATGGTATGGTCACCCTCGGCATGACACAGTCTTCGTTGTCCAAGACGCAAATCAACCAGGTATGGAAGGACTACTTGTTGCTCGAGTCCATCTTTTCTTCTCTTTTGTGGATGATTTGGATGGACAGACTGTGCCATGTGCCCTTGTCAGCTGGTTCGTTCCTGCTTCAGACCGTCGTGATCCAGACACGGGCATGTGGATGATTAAACCTGAGGGATCACGAAGGCATCGCCCGGTTCAGGTCATACACCTCAAAAGTATTGCTCGAGGTGCTCACCTTCTGCCAAAATATGGCGTAGGATTCCTCCCTGACCATATTTCCTACTTCAATGCACTGGACGAGTTTCAGAATTACTTGGTCAATCCGTATATCGACCATCACTGCCACGAATTTCTGTCGGATTAGCTATTTTTAGTACTATATGTTACTGTATGTAGTCCCTCCGTAGCTTTTTCTCGCTTTCACGCTTTCTTACTTGCTGCAAGTTGAAAAACCCAAAAAAGCGGACAAGTAAATTGTGAAGTTGCTGATGAATATGACAAATGCACGCGTAGTTTACGCATGTATATCTGGATTCTGGAATCTGGATATCTTGAGACTGCCGGACTGTTTAATATGGCTATGAGCGATATACAAAAATGCGCGTTCAATTGAAATAAAAAGGTATTTTCGTATTCCTCCTAGCCGATTTGAACGACTGACCTTGTCATTACTAGTGACACGCTCTACCAACTAAGCCAAGGAGGACACATGAGTTCATTGATCTCATCACATCAGATCGCCAAGGCCCAAGTGTCTAGGCGTCTAAAGGTGAAATCCCAGTCATTTGAAATAGTCCCCAGAATTAATCTGCAGTTTGCACTCGATACTAGCTAGGGGCGCACTGCGTATTTGAGTATGGTTCAATTATAGATGAGGATGATACTGTAGTGATCATATGGTACAAGATATAGAGCAACACGACAAGAAGTGTGGTTTGATAGAAAGATGACTAGGCGAGAGAAGAAGAAAAAAGATTAAGTACACTGTATGTAACAATCAAAGCCTCTGAGAATATATATTCCGATTTCAGTGGACGTTAACCACCACTCCCTGTTGTTCGGAATCCTTCATACCGAAGAGCTGTGGATTGAAAGATTAGTTAGTTAACGGTTCACAAAAGAAAAACATCAGAAGTAGGACAGACGCACATATCTGATGTCCTTAACGCTAAGCTTATGCAATTTAGCGCCGGAGCCCTCCCCTAAAGCCGCTTCTGCGAGACTGGTCTTTACGTCCTGCAAACGAAGCATGCTATTCATCGCGACAGAGGAGCGTCAACATACAATGGGAGCAAGACGAAGAAGATGACTTACCGGTCTTCTATTGTATCCTCGACCACGAGCCGCTTCACGAACACTTCTTTTTCTTGACCTATACGATGGCATCTAAACATTCGCAGGTTAGCGTGAGCCCACATTCAAATTTGATACAGCAACAAAAGTCCACGTACCGATCGTATGCCTGCGCTTCTGCGGCGTAATTCCACGATAGGTCCATACTACATCGCTTGAAGATTAATAAAGGCAAATTTCGATATCGAGGTCAGAAACGTACTTTACAATTCGGTTGGCGGATACAAGGTTGAGGCCAACACTACCACATTTCGTACTGATCAATATGATTTTAGGCCCTCCCGGCTTCTTGAACTCCGTTAACGTTGCATCGCGATGCGCGCGATCCATGCTACCATCGAAACGAAGGTTCCTGATCCCATGTCGTGATAGAAGCGTTTCAATCAAGTCCAACATTGAAGTCCCTATCCATGTCGTAATAAATATCAGTAGGCGACTTGAGAAAGAAACAAAAATGTATGACATACACTGCGAGTAGCAAATAACCTTATCTCCCGTTGAATCCCATTCTCTCAGATAGCTCAAGAGCGTATGCATCTTGGAACTAGGCTCCAAGTCATCATCACGGTGAGCCCAAGTAGCAATGACTGCTTCGGAGGGGCCGGACGAATTCTGTGCCTTACCCTTTCCTTTCATACGGCTACTCGGTGAGGATGCTGGCGAGGAATCGATGATATCACTTTTCCTTCGTTTCCCGCCTTGGGGTTCAGTTTTCACAAGTGTTTTAGACTTGGAGCCCGATTCGATCATCTCGATATCCGAATCATCTTCGGGGTCGCTTGGGAGAATTTTGCGTTTGGATAGTCGACTGGAGGAAGGTTTGTTGTCCTAAAGATTAGCCAGCATCAGTCCACAATAAATACGGAACAAGGATAAAGAAAGAACAAACATCGGATTCTTCTTGTTTAGCAGATACTTTCTTCTTCTTCACGGGGGTATTATGCATATCCAAAAAGTCAGGTAAATCGTCATCCGAATCCGATGAAAGGATATCTGGGATGGAATACGCGCGGGTCATCGGAGATGTTGGCCTAGATTTCACGTGAACACGAGACAAGACACTACCGCCCTTTGGATTATTAGAAGTCGCGCGAGGAGGAGTGTTCCATCTTCTCTTTGCCCGTTGATGCGCGTTCAGCTCATCATTCGTCGGTTCGAACGCAGAGGCGAGGAATAATTTTGCAGGTGACATATCCATCATCGTTTTGCAATCCGGGCCTAAACACGCAAATGAATATTAGATACGAATGTCAGGAAAGCAGCATAAGAACGAACAAGGTCGATGCCCTTTGGCCACTGCGGCTTCGTACTCTTTCTCTACCGCCAGGTTCTCTTTTTCACTTCCGTAACCGCTGTCAAAACTTAATGAGCGCGCGCTGCCCAGAAATCGGGTGCTGCAGACACGTACAAAATACCATTATGACCAATCGGCGAATTTGCCAAGTCAGTTGCGCAGTCAATGCAAATTTCATGCCCACAAGCTAATATTCGCCCATCGTCTCCGACAAAAACTGAAATTATGGAGACGATGAGTGTTCAAGCCGTTTGAAGGGTCATATACAACTTACGATCATTACAGTTTGAACATTGCCCTTCTGTATTTCCTTCATCTTCGACATCGAGTTCCGCAGCCGATGCGGTGGCCCGTATTAAGAACCTTGAGTTTGTAATGGTGTTAGTTTTGAAGAAAAAAAGCATGGTAAGGAGTGTAAGAAAAAGGTGTTTACTTTTGCTTGATCTAGGAATGGAAACGACAAGAAAATAACAAAATGGTTAACGGCTGCAACTTTCCTCGCGATTCAAATGGTTCTTTGCTTACATTATTAACCCAAGCTACACCCATTGCCTTCTTTGCACGACTGACTTCTTGTTCTGACTTATTCCCAATCATGGCAGTGGGATCCTCGAATTCTTCACCGAGCGCCTAATTTTCAAGTTCACGAAAGTATTAGTTCTGTTGGGCGGCAAGCAAGGGTCCACATACCAAAACGAGTGCAGGATGGCAGCAAATTTGACGTAGGCGCAAAATCAAGACCTGACAGGGGTTAGGTTACTTCTTGCGTAAATGCTGGTTACCTATGACGCCTTACCAGAATAAATGCATGACTGAGCAGTAAAAAATCAATATCTTGTACCATGCGATGAAACTCAATGAAAGACACACTTTTTTAGAACAGTGCCGGCTTTCAAAAACCTATTAATCTGGACCTTCGTTCGTTTCTCAAACAAATCGTAAACCTGTAGCATGTTAGCATATAGCAAAACTCGAGTTTCGAACGTGGTCGAATACATACCTGTCTCTCATCAGAATTAAACTGCAATTTTACAATCTCTATATGTTTTTCAGGGAGCTGTAAGAGCGGTTTGCCTTCTAGCTCCGCATCCTTTGTGCGTCGGAAAAGTATAGGTTTCAAGATTGCTTGAGCGCGGCTACCAGCCAACACCGCATCGTGTTGTTGAACCTTGGCCTAAAAATCTCCCGGTGAGAATGAGAATATACTGGAAACGAGCGGAAAGTAGTGCTCACGATGTGCTCGTTGAAATCGTTCCAGTCATTCCATGGACGGAATCGACCAAAACGTAAAAGACCGTAGAGGTCAGCCCTGCCGTAAAAGTTCATCAACACAATTATCCAAAACCGTTTCCCAGACACTTACAAAGTATTTGTGACAGGCGTCCCCGTCAGCATCCACCTGTATTTGGCTCTGATATGGGACAAACTAACACTCGACCGAGTTGAACTGGACAAAAACTATGAGGCTATAAAGCGGATAAAGGGGAGCTTAACATACCGATTCCGAATAAATTGTGCTTCGTCTGCAATGACTCGGTAGAATCTGACTTTTGACAATATACCGCTGCGAATTCGGTGTTAGCCAAAGACTTCGAGAACGCAGATTCTTGACGCACCCATGTGTTGCAATCCATTCATCTTCTTCGTCGGGAGGGGTACCCTTGGGCACATTGAAGTCTTGACATAGTGTTTGATAGGAAGTGACAACAATCTGTTGCGTTTGTCAGTCCGGGTATTGTTCAGGAAAATGATAATCACTCGCATCTTTTGATTTCAATTCTGATTCTTTCTTGATTTTATCTTTTCCATGATGCAGGTGCGCCTCGAAAAGACCGTTAGTTTTGGAGTCAATTTCATCTTTCCACTTGGCATACATAAGTGAATGTATTATCGTAATGAAATAAAAAACATACTTGTTGGAGTAAGGCAGCAGGGACTACGATTAATGTCGTCCTGCATTGATCGTCCAAGCCGGGCATATTCATTGCCATTGTAGCTATCATCTGAACGGTCTTTCCTAAGCCCATATCGTCTCTATTTCAAATAGTTGGAAGAGGAATTTAAACGGTGCATGTCCACTCACGCAAGAATTCCGCCCCGGTCGCGCCCTCTTTCCTTCTCCAGCATCCTATTCGACCGTCAGCACTCGTTCAGGGAAATATATGACTAGCTCACCATGAAACTCCAATAGCTTGATGCGGTAGCAGCCTGACTTCCATGCCCGGGAGTAAATCACGATTGCTATTCAAAACAATGATACTTAGTTCCACGCCATAAAATAGAACCTATCTGCTCACTCTTTAAGTCCCAAGCTCTTCATAGCTGCTTTCACTGACAGCCCGTCACTCGTGTTCTCGATAGCTCTCGTCACAAAATCGGCCAACCTGCGCAAGTTGAGCCACGATGCACTTTGAGTGGCACAAGGCTCACCTTTGTTCTTGGTCAGGCCCTCCAACATCTATCGAGCGGACGGGAGTCTCTGTATCATAGTGTATGCTGAAGTTTCCTGTAAGCGGCCCACTGGAAGACTGAGAGGTATTTGTTAGGTCGTTGTTGAAATGCGCGTCATCTGTTGTTGCCTTGAGTTTAGGATAAATTGATGATTCATTTCGAGCATCTACCTGCACCATATATTCCTGCTCTTTGTACAGCCCGCGCACGCATGAGTGCCTGCCCCTCAGCATTCTTGCTCGAAGATGCTGCCCCTGTTGGCGTAAAAAAGTCTTTGAGTGGATTCTTTTCGAGTGGCGTGGCAGTTGCTGGTGAGCTTGAGGGCATGAATGTCTGATCTAGCGCATCCAACAAACTTGAGACTTTCCTCTTCCCATTGGATGCCATTGTAAGGAAGATGCAATAACGAGCAAGACGCGTCAAAATAAATTGCTTCGCGTTAATGAAAGTCCGTGAGAAAATGAAGCATGTCTTGGCATTTTGAGCTCCGCTTTAAGTGATTACTGAATTAAATTCTCCGCTTGAACTTGCCATAAAAACATTGTAGAACGATAACCTCGAGTTGACCTCGCCACATCGAGGCTCTTCCGCAGCAGTGCGTAAATAATATAGCTATGTTGAGAACCTGGCTAAAAGACTAAAAGTCACTCACTTGAATTTGAATGTTTAATGATAAAAACCATAAACCGCTCTGTCCACATGTCAACTTGTGGGAATGTATATCCGGCTCAAATTCGGCCGTCTCCACGTCAAATTGCAACGACCTGTGTACCGTGCTACGACATCCATTCTCACACCGCCATCATGGAGAGTACGCACAGGTCATAATAGTGCATTTCTTGTCTCGAAACACAATGTGCTTCAATCCTACGGTGAGCGTAGTCATGCATAGCTTCGAAGCAGGTTGAATTGGATTCAACTAATTCAGACCGTTTACTAGTACCTGTGGCGGCTGTCATTGGCATGGCAAATGTATTTTTGGAGAAGCAGAGCATTTGGCGCTCGACAGCTCAAATACAACTCCTCGACTCGGAACGTACACGAATATTATGTTCGGGTTTAGTATCTCCTTTTTCTGCCGAAGATGCCGTCCACAATATTGAGGCGACAGCCGCCCGTAATTGATCTTCGTGGATTTTTACGCCGTCACAAATCAAGGGATTATACTCTGGTCCCTCGAGGAATCATCGGTCCTCTGTCGCTGTGACACTTGAACTTGTTGGACATCTCACATTGAAACACAAATATAGCGGTCATTAATCACCCTCTCGACGGTCCCAGCTATCCAATAGCTCTGATTCGGCGTATTGAAGGCCACTTTTCTTGGAGACGAGGAGATTTGATTTGAAAGTACTATGCTGTTCCGTTCTGAAGTAGTATGTGATCAATCGCTCATGGTTCATTTCTGCTCGCCCCTTACAAGCTTTATCGCGCGAGGACTCCCACAAATCCGCTGGCGACATCCACGGAATAATCAAAATGAAGGACGTCTAGACTACCTTTCTTATTACCATGAATTGACTGGCATGCGTCACCTTTTTATCTTGAAACGGTTGCTACCAGAACACAGCAATACTTCATACATCGTACACTGTGTAGGTGTGTGTGACTCATTTATTCGTCGACATGTCCAGTCCGCTGGTTCCTACTCCATATGATTCGAGCTTTGGCAATCCTCATGGACATGATTATTATCGTTCTCGCACGAGTATAAAGGCGGACGAAGGAGCTTTCCTGACTCCCAGCAATACCTTTCCTTCCCTATCGGTTTCTATTACCTTTCTTTTTATATAAGTTATCTCTTATACACTCCTATACTTACATCTTATAATGGCTTTCAACCGTCTCTCATCCCTCGTGATGGCAGTAGCTATTGCAGCTCATTTTGTCACTGCCGCCACTGTGCCATCTTCCACCTCACAAGTTGCAAGTTTAGAATCAGCCGCAGCTATCCTACCTGGCAAGAAGGTAAAATGCCCGACTGGCCAAACAACGTCTAACGCAGTCTGCTGCAGTAAGTGCCTCTATTCTGGGCCGTAACGAATTCGGGAAGAATTTACTTACAAAAATTCCAGAGTTATTCCCCATCGTTGACAAGATTCAACAAGATTTATTCGACGGCGGAGAGTGCGGTGAAGAAGCTCACTCGGCTCTGCGTCTGACTTTCCATGATGCGATCGGGTTTTCTATCTATGGTATTTGATTCATCAAGTTATGCTCAGAACGATGACTCACCCCCATATCATTGTATTAGGTGGAAAGTGAGTTCTAAGCGGACGCCTACCCATTCTGCGTGATATTTATCGTATAAACTTCTAGGGGTGGAGGAGCTGATGGATCTATCCTCGCATTCAACAAGACAGAACTTACATACCGTACGTGTCTTTCTGCTGTCGGACAATTGCGCAGCACATCTAACCATCCGACGTAGATGCCAATGGAGGGTAAGAGTTATATGCACCGTCCCCGTTTCAAGCCAGTCTAAATGTACTATTAACAGCATTGATGACGTTGTCGAGCGTCAATTCCCCGTATTCCTTGAGACTGGATTAACAGCGGGCGATTTGTACGTTTCCCTCGCTTTGTCGGATACACTGGCGCTGATGAACGTCCCATATTCCTCAGCGTCCACCTCGCAGGTGCTATTGGCACAGCAAACTGCCCTGGTGCTCCTAGGTTGGATTACTTCTTCGGTCGCCCTGCTCCGAAGGCGCCTGCTCCCGATCTGACCGTACCTGAACCCACTGGTGTGTACCATTACAAACTTGTACTGAATTTCATACATGGACTTACTCTCATTCTCGTAAAAAGACAGCGTCACAAAAATCCTCGCAAGGATGGCCGATGCTGGTTTTAGCGCCGCCGAGCTCGTTGCTCTTTTGTCTTCCCACACTGTCGCTGCTGCTGTAAGTATTACGTCTATCTGAGTTCATTACCTAATTCTGACCGGCGCCTCTCCTTTCAGGATGTTATTGACACAGTAAATATAATTATCAAGATTATCCCAACTTGTTTAGCTCATAACATTCCCCATTCTAGACGATTCCAGGCACTCCATTTGACACGTAAGCTCCTATTTGACCCCTGCGCGGCTGTCATGAATCTGACATACCTCTTAGGACCGTTGAAACTTTGTACGGCATCTTTCGTAGATATGGTGACAAAACAGTGTACTGACATATTCCGACGTACAGCGACACTCAAGTATTCTTAGAAGTACTCCTCAAAGGGACTGCATTCCCCGGGTATGTGTAGCCCTTGCTTATCGACTTACCAAATACTGATTATTCCGCCTATGGTCATAGAAAAGGGAATGTTTCTCATCCCGGTGAAGTTCTGTCGCCCATTGCAGGGGAGATGCGTCTGCAAAGTGACTTCGCCATCGCAAGAGGTAAGAACACCACTCATCGAGTATTGTTGATTTGTATCATTTCCTGATCACTATAATTAACAGATCAGAGGACCGCTTGTCTCTGGCAGGATATGATCAGTCAGTATCTTTTCTCTACCTCTCTCTTCTATACCATTTTCTCAATATCATCTCCTAAATACGCTAGACAATCAACAGGCTATGATGACCCGATTCAAAGCCGCCATGTCGAAAATGCAAGTTCTCGGTCAACATGGCCTGACTGACTGCTCGGACGTCATCCCCGTTCCCAAGCCGTTCCGCGGTCCAATCAAATTCCCAGCAAGCTTCTCTCAGAAGGATGTTCAAATTGCCGTGAGTGTATTGTTTTACCAAGAGATTTGGAGTACATCAATTGTTAATTCATTCCTCATTGCAGTGCAAATCTTCCCCATTCCCGAAGCTTGCTACCGTTGCCGGACCCGCCCCTACTGTTGCCCCTGTGTAAGCCCCTTCTTTCAGTCGAAGTTTCTGACGCTAACAACTCAATTCTCTATAGTCCTGGTTCTTAATTGATGCTGAAGTTTATTTATTGGGTTTAGGCGATTTTCTATGAACCGCTACATATATAATAGTAACTTCTAATTAATCGCTCAATTAAGACGATTTCCTACGTTTCTCGCTAGATATATCGCCTACAAATAATACCGTTTATAAAAGGGCACTGATACCCAGATTTCCCGTAGAATTTCTGCTTTAAAATCTAGGCTTGCCGTTATCTTTGCTATCTAGTTGTTCGAGCTACCTTTTATTCCCTTGTTTGGTCGACCAATCACAAAGCGAAGAAAAAGGGTATAGAATTCGTCTGCCGGCGTAAATTTTTTTTGTTGACTTTGCATTTCCTCTGATCACGGATGATATCCACATGAATTGTTACTCGGGTTACGCTTCCTTTGTTATGTTCATTCAGAATTCTTTGACATTTCATCTAATCTTCACGTGGAATTTTCCGGGTCCAATCCCGCGAAACGGCTTGCTTAGAGATTAGATACAAATGCGTAACCAAACCCTTTTCTCGCTCGTGAGTTGAGTATGAGCCAAAATTACACCGTGAAATACTCGGTTGACATTTAAAACTTTCGTGAGTAAGCTTACACTACTTCGGTTACACGACAGGTGACCGCACCAATAGACTCTGCGCGTCTAAGTAAATTAATGAAAGTCACATGTCTTTCTTGATCAGCCCCGATCTAGCGCCTAGGTTAGGATTGGAATCGGTTAGATTAGAGCCGGTATGTCATTCATTCGCAATCAACCCTATCATGGCGAATAGATTGCGGCAGAATTAGACCATACTGTGGCTCCTTCGAAAGTGCTTCTCATCTGGCATCGAATCAGAAAGTCTAAATGGGAACTGGTCTCGTATCAAAGAGTGGGAAAAAATTGTGATGATTAACCACGTTCGTGAAATCGAAGGCGGCAAGCCCCGAAGTTGAAGAAGGGTCCTAAGACGGCGATGCACACAATTATTACGCCATGGAATCTTACGACATCTCTCGATTCTCAGTTGACGATAAGTATAAAACTTGTTCATCCAAGGAATCGTTTATCCCCCCCTACATTGTTTGAATCATGACCTCACTACCCTTCGCCTTTACTGCTCTTGATGCTGTACGAGAGGCTGGTATAACCATAGCTTCCGATGGGGCTGAGTATAACAGTTAGTCCACTCCTACCTAATCAACTTTAATTCACTAACTTCTGTTACAGAAATAGCTGAATTTTCTCCAACCGACGCTACCACCAATCCATCTCTTGTTTATGTCGCCGTATCATCTCCTCAGTACTCCTTTCTCGTTGAGGAAGCAGTGAAATACGCCCAAGGTCGTATCCCATCAGCGAGTAGCGAAGAAAAGACTGATTTGGCCCTGGACCGCCTGGTGCGTTGTGCGAGTTGATTTCGTAATACCACCAAGTCTAACACTGAATAGCTTGTTCAAGTCGGCGTACAAATTCTATCCATCATTCCCGGACGCGTGTCAATTTCTGTTGACCCACGATTAGGATTTTCCTACGAAGCCACTCTTAAAAAGTCGCGTTCTTTGATAGCTCTCGTCGAAGAGCTTCAAATCCCCCGCTCGCGGGTGCTCATCAAAATTCCCGCGACATCAGCCGGCATTCGTGCTGCTCACACACTGGAGTCCGAAGATGGAATTCATACCAATATGACTCTTATCTTTAGCCTCGTTCAAGCCCTTGCATGCGCTCAAGCGGGGGTATCGGTCATTTCTCCTTTTATAGGACGCGTCAAGGATTGGTGGGCAGCTCGTGCCGTGTCGGCCGGCAACCCGGATGGTTTGACTGATCAGCCTTTGTCTGATCACCCCGGAATAAAGCTCGTTCACAAAATTCGCGTCGCATACTCGAAGTATGGGTACCGCACTCAAGTCATGGCTGCAGGCTTTAGGAAGCCCGAAGAAATTGTCGAAGTTAGTCGAGCTGGGAAGCATGGTGGGGTAGATTTGGTAACTCTCCCCCCAGACTTGCTTGATGGACTAAGGCGACTGGATGGCGAGCATAATCTGGGGCAATCTTTCACCCCTTCCATTGACGTCACAGAAGCGGTACCTGACATTGCCCCCGTATATTTCACTGCCGACGGTCCGGCAGACGAGGACTTTGAAAGGGACTCTAAAACAGAAGCTATTTCGCTGGACAAAGTTCCAGAAGGCCTGGAAAAATTCAGCGCCGATACCGATAGGCTTGAGGAGATGGTTAGAAATATGGTTGACGCTGAAGTCAAGGTCGAGTCGTTGAAGTCGTCTTCTCCATCGACCTCGCGAAGTGGAAACGAGCATAGACGGAGCGTACCCGTCAATTAAATGGCACATGATGTGCAACCTTTTTTACGCTGTACATTACAGTATATAAATGCGCAGCTTTGGGGCCTTGGGCTAATTTTTCTTAATTTCTTGCAAAGATCCGTCTTATTAGTCTAAGTGAAATTCAGAAATTTAGATTGAAAATCGGGGAAATCATTAAAATTCGCAGTCGATAGTTTTCACTTTATAACTCACGCTATAGGTGTGTAAATTTCAAAAGAGATAGTGGGGTGTATCCAGTACTTTAAAATGTAAATACTGAACGGAAGTTGAAACTTAAGCCAAGGAACAACCGGGTATTATGCTTGCCGAGTTCCGATACACCCTAAGTATTTGATTACATAATTTCGATTGAATAAACCGTGGCTTCATGATCAATTTCTCTTCCTTTCAGAATATCGGGTTTACCGGGGGAGACTCAGTCTCCAGAGAACGGCAGACAAGCACGTGCGGTTATCCTTCCAAACCAAACAAGGGCATCTTCTCAGCCGAACTTTGCCGTGGCTACCGACCTGGCGCCGTCATTCAGTAGCCGTCCCAATCTAGGTCAAAAAAAGAAAAAAGACCTGAAGACGCATCTCGGCCTCTTTAGGCAGGTATTTTTGACCTATTTACTCATTATAACTTCCAATGGAGCATGTTTGCAATATAAGTACCCTTAATATTTGTACCTTTTTTTTTTTTTTTTTTTTTTTTTTTTTACTTCAATAATATTCCCGCCCTTCTTGACGGCACCTTAGTCAATAATTAACTACGCTTTATACTTGCTGGAAATTAAATTACTAAGTCATCGGCACTACCAGTGACAGCCTTTCGGAGCATGACATATAGACGAAAATGTTACAAAAGTGTAAAATTTTCTTTAGGACCTCTCTTAGACCTTTCCACCTCTAAATTGTGCATTTTATCATAGTTTATATACCTGTCGTAAGTTACTGAGATGAATATGTATGTGAAACAAGCTAAAGAAAAAGGCAAATAAAATTTCATGACCCGTTTTTTGGCTCTTGGTCCTTGCCGTTACAATGCCGAGAGGGCAATCACCTACATATGGATGTGACATCACATGTATCACGTGAGTCTCCAGAGACAGTCTCCCCCGGTAACTCAGATGCTCTCCTTCCTTTGCCATTGCCATCGTCGTGTTTTGCTCTCTCTTGACTTTGAAGCGCCGTCTTCCCGCATTCTTCTTTTAAAGAAAAATTTATAACCGTGTCCTCAAAATCCCTGAAATTGGAGTCAATATACGTATCTAACCGTCGTGCAGCATCCAAGTTCTCAATAAGTTTTCGATGAACAATACTCAGTGGAACTTCCCTGAATCGATGATTGGCCACACCCTTCAGCAAACAGTCTTGATTGAACCTGTATTGCTCTCGGGAGGGAGGAAGGTATGTACCAGTAATTCAATTTAATTTCCACTCCCAGTTACTTATGTCGTTGGCAGTCCTTGAACGCTTGAACCCCAGCCCAACCCGAGGCCTCAACATTGGATAAACATTAGCGTATCATTCATCAACTACTTGCTTATTATTCATGATACCCAACCACAACCACGCATGAAGGCCCTCTCGCGAACACGCGTTTGGAATGAAGTTAATATGGCTATCATTTCTCTTGAACGCATCTGATTCCGAAGGTACTTGAGATTTTAAATCGTAAACCAATTTGGGAAGATATTTAATGGTGCATTATTTCCGTATAGAAACCTTTATAACTGCCTTCGGATCGCCAGAACTAAACGACTCATTTTCCGAAGTTGAAGCAGACATCTCCTATAAATATCATGGCGCGGTGGCTGTTGTTACAGACAAAAAACGCGTATCGCACCGGACTTGGGCACTGGCTTCAACTTGGGTATTCGCCCGAGCTTTCAGAACGCAGTCTATTTTGCCCCCAATGCATGCATAATGCCATAACCAAAGTAAGCTATGACAGTTTTGACGTTCATATCCCATTGCTAGAACTCAAAATTCGCTCCGACTAGGATCCGATTTTTTATTCCCCTCAGCATCGATCAGGTCATGCAGGACGCTTACCCCAACCCGAATATTTTCCTTGCACTTCTCTGATTCACCTCGGCTCATTATCGCATGCGCGTACACGAATTCGAAAAAAGCAATGTCAACGTGAATTGACGACATTTCTATGGTGTGGTGTGGTGTGGTATATAAGCCCATCTTCGGGGTGGTTAACTCTACACATACGTCCCTCTCGTCGTCAAAAAATGAAGTGTCTTAGTCTATTAGCTTTCTTCGTTGCCCAGGCTAGCGCCGGAACAGTCATCTGGAACGGTTTCTTCAACTCCTCTTTCACTTCAGCCACATTCGACCAATGTAAGCCGTGACGTATATTGTGCTCACACTTACTTATGATTAAAAGGGTCTTGGTCGAACCAAATTGCACCATGGCAATGGTACATCCACGGGAGTGCTCCTACGTCCCAGTATCTCGGTGTTTCTTCCAGTTTCAAGAACCCCGCAGACACAAGTGAAGCTCAGGGTCTCCGAACTACCATTGTGCGTATAATTTCTTCTTATACGGAGGTAAAACTCTAATGGGATGTGTTAGGACGGAACTGCATTCTGGAATGGCCAAACGATGGAGCGCACTGAGGTTCTTCCTCAGACTTCCACCAACTTGGGAACCGGTCATCTCTACTATCATTTCTCTCTCAAGACCTCCTCGACCAACGCACCCAACCCTAACTTCGAACATCAAATTGCCTTGTAAGATTTGTTTATGGCGATTGTCTCAAAGATAAAGATGAAGCAACTGACTGTAATCCTCGCCAGCTTCGAAAGTCACTTCACTGAACTCAAGTTCGGTTTGATCTCCGGTGCCTCCGGAACTTCCGACCCCACTTTACGCTGGGATATCGGTGGAGTTTCCCAGTGGACTACCACTCTCCAGGCCAACACTTGGTACAACTTTGCTTACGACATCGACTTCTCCGCCAGCACCGTCGGTCTGTGGACGTCTACTGGATCCGATAATCTCAAGCAAGTCATCCCTAACAAGTCTGCTAGTACTTCCACGAACTCTGCCGACTGGCACATCGGTGTTCTTCGTCTTCCAAACGGCGGTACCAACGCTGCTGCTGAGGATTGGTTCTGGTCTGGTGTCTTCATCGAGCAGGCCCCCATCACCACCTCGATCGCAGGTCCCAATGCCGGAAGCGCTTCGCCTGGTCCTTCGAGTAGTTCTACTATTGGCTCTACCACTGTTGCACCAACTACTACGGTCTCCAAGCCTTCTAGCACTCCAGTTTCCACCACCACCACAGCAACAGGTCCTCTCCAGACTCAATGGGGACAGTGCGCTGGAAACGGATATACGTAAGAAAATGTTTCAATCGTATTTAAACTTGGACTTATTCTGATTTTTTTTTTTTCATAGCGGTCCAACTACCTGCGCAAGCCCATTCAAATGTGTTGCTGTCTCTCCTCCTTACTATTCTCAGGTATTTCAAAAAATTCTGACTTACGTCTTTTCCGTGTATGCTGATTTTCGGTGCAGTGCCAATAAGCATGTCGCGTTTTGTGGTTCGAGAGAGTTTGATAATAATCTAGTACTGCTGTGTAAATCACATCGGCGACGCAAGACTTGACAACAGACATCTTTTTGACTCGAAAATATGAAACATGATCCTATCATATCGATGACGTTCTGATCCTCTAGGCCTTATCACTATAAATTTAGTGTTTATGACTCACCCAAAGATCCCGCAGGCCACCTGTGGGTATAAAAGAATGTGGGGTATGAGCTTTGCAGAAGCAGTACTCAGTACTCATGTCGCAACTTCATCTTGATATACTCCTCAAAATATTCGACAATTGGAACGACATTGCCTCAAGATCGTCATTGAATGACCTGCGCTCAGCATCCCAAGTTTGCATAACCTGGAGAGAACTTCTCTTGACAACCCCGTTGCTATGGGCAAAGCTCGTGAACCTCGATCTCCTTGACCAGAAAACAGGGCATTGGAGATCCGAAGTTTTGAGGAGAACAGGAAATGTCCCATTACACATACAATGCCGGCAGCGCCGCGTTGCACTATCTCCCAATTTCCTTCCTTTCTTCAAGAATCTCCTCACAGATAATTGGCACAGAATTCAATCACTATCCGTCAAACTGCCTTACGAATTTTTAATCCCCAGAACTATATTGGTTCAAAAACTCCAAGAGCCAGCACCTGTTCTCCAGAGATTGGCAATAGCTTTTCACCCCAGCACCCGTGTATTGCAACGACGTATCAACCAGGTGGTCAGACTTGGAGACGATGCCCCATTCATTCGATATCTTGAAACACCCTCGCTTTCGATACCGCTTGAAGCCCCATGGTTATCAAACCTACGCACCCTGTGTTTTTCCCCGGAACTCACTTCCGACGAGCTAATCCAGGTTCTCGATTCCATTCCACTACTTGAACAGCTAGACATGACAATTAGTAGGCGTCTTACCGAGCAAGCGGTCATCAGTACGCCTGTCAGGGAAGATGAAGAAGCAGAAAAGACAATACATGGGCTTCATCAGATTGTCGAGCTCCCTTTCCTCGACTCCATCGTCATACGAACAGAGTCACTTGAATGGACGAGATATCTCGACGTGCTCGTTAGTATCCGAGCTTCTTCCGGGAATTCATTGACGTATAATGCGAAAAATTGGGATATCCTCCCTACTATCACGGACATCTCTGATTTCTCAACATTCTTGCAGCACCAAATATCTGACATCAAAGAGAACGGGACACACAATAGAACCCTTTTTGCCTCATTCACACTTCGGTCATTTCATCTCGTCACTCCCGCTCTGACCGTCAACCTGGAGTTCAGTGCAATCCAATATAAATCTCATATAAGGACGTTAATCGAATCCTTATCGAATGATTATGAGTATTGGAAATTCATTACGGACTTCACTTTTCGATCCGAGCATGACATATGCCCACAGGGCGTCGCGGACAAGAAGCTGGCCAACTTTCTGTCGTTTTTAACGTCCGTGAAAATTCTCAGAATATCACAGCTTGATATTCTTGACATGATTTCACAGCTCACCGTGGTGGCGCCTGACGACCCAATAATCTTTCTGGAACTGGAGGTTATCGAAGTATCTGGGATAACAACGAGTACACTTGGCACGCTCCTAGATTTTCTCAACTATCGAGTAGGGATTGAGAGGCCAATCAAGATTTTGATTTTAAAGCGACATATTCGCGCATTGTCAGCCAATCTTGAGCCGCTGGATCAATTCCACGGTCTTAAAATTACTTGGTGGGATGGCCACGAATATACATGTGGCAGCAAAAACCCATCAAAACTTAACTTTAGCGCCCATCCGGCTTGAGACCGGGCATCATCGAGACAGGGAAGTACGTTTATATCGAACTTTTTACGAACATTTCTACGCCAAATATTGCTATTTATATATATCCTTTAACGTACGAATTCAATCCCATCGAATAGATTTCTTCTTCGCCAGATCTAGTGCCTTAATAGTTCCAATCCACCTGAATTCTTCCTGCAGCAAGCGGAGCAAGGGCTTGGAAAGCCGAAGGAGATAAATCGATACTGTATTGACTACACCCCGGGCAGGAGTCAACGACCGTTGCGTCTATGGTCTTTCCTTGATCTGTCATTCGACATAATGTGAATGGTTAGTACTATGGTTACATAGAAATACTAAATCGGTATGCATACAATGAACTTTAATGTGCTGCCAGCAGTGAGCACCGTTGTTGTATTCTTGGGTAGAAAGAGCAACTATGAAATCGGTATCTTTGCTCCATGCCCCGCAATTCCCGAGCTAGGGGAGTTTGTTAGCGCGCAGCTCTTACACTCGCCATAGCAAGAGGTACAACTCACTCCAGTCTTGTAGTACGTCGCTGATCATTAAACATTAAGAACAAAATTCGTGTGAAGAGGTATAATGGAAGACGAACCATCGCCATGGAAAGCCAATGCAATATTGGCAAGGGCGAGGTAGGTAGCAGCAAACAAAGAAGAGGTCTTGATGTTGAAGAACATGGTAAACTGTAGTTGAGAAGAGTCGGTGTGATACTTGAGCGCTGAAGTCACTGAGGATGAAGCCAATGAAGTAGTAATAACCTCTTGTTCTTCAAGCAATCGATGCTTTATACCTCTTTGCGTACCGCATAAAGAATCTCCTTACAAACCCACTTTCTGCGATGTCTCCTTGACCAATGAAGCGGCCACACTTAGAGAACGATGACAAGCTCATATGTTTGACAATGCTATTTCTCATTTTTCCGATAACGTCGAAGGTTCTTAGGGCGCTTAGATTAGTCTTTTATGAGATAAGTCTCGCATATTTTGCTATGACGAACCAACTTTAAGCGAGTATATCGGATTGGGATGCGGACTTGCTACCTCTCAAGGAGATCTGAGTAGCCATGCCGCTTTGGAAAAATATTCCGTGACGAGTTAAGCTCAAGAAAGCAATACCTATAGGAACTTCAAGCAGCGATAGTGCTTACCGCTGTAGTACTAGTGAATAGTTCAGTGCGGTAAGCTGTTCCGAGTCTCGACCGGCTCGTCTTTCCGTCATGTAAAACCAATATTTGATCACCGGTAGTATGTGTGAATTTAACTTCACGGCTCCGCTCGAGCGCTGTAATAATATCCCTTTTTCAGCATTCTTACTATACTAAATGGGATTAGTATAACAGGAGCTGCACGTACTATGTAACAGTACACAACGTCAACACCACACAATAGTGCTAAGCATGACAATTACAATTTTAGGTAGATTTAAACTTTACATTGGGAGGAAGGAGACTTGATAGAATACCGAAGGCAGAGTGGTCTGCCGCCTATGTTCTGCCTAAATTTCGCCGGATATGATTCTTAGATAACCGTTAGATTGAGATGTCAATTGCATGCTATACTAGCAAACTGAGCCAAATTCCCAAGTCTCAACGAAAAACTTGTCACCGCTGTGTTTTGTATATAGATTAGATTTGAACTAGTGGACATTTAAGCTGCTGACATCCCTCAAGTCGTAGCCGAACTCAGCATGAATGATGATACGCCTTTTATGGGCAATAAACCATTACTATATTTGATTAGCCAGTTCCACTAGGCGCGCCGATCTATTTTTAGAAGTATAGATAAAAATAACTCGACCCCTTTTCTCTTCTCGCATGACGATTTCGTTCATATAAAAATGCACTTTTTATTCAGCTGCGTGCAAAGCAGCTCTTGCGCTAGTAGTAATAGTAACATATACTGTATAACTCCTCCTCTTAACTAGGCAAACTCCCAAGTAACCTTGATACGCCCGAGAGACTCGTCCGCAAGGCGGCGGAACGCACTGGGAGAGAGGTCGATAGAGTTCTCGCTACACCCCGGGCACTTGTCAACCACCTTGGCTTTGACGGATTTACCCTTGACTGTATAATCATTATATTAATATCTTGGGTTTAGGAGTAGAAGTAGGCCAGCATAGCATAACTTACAATGCACGTTGATGTTCTTCCCGCAGTGGTTTCCATTCCCATATTTAGCGGAAGAGAGAGCCACGACGAGGTCATTTGCGTTGTTCGTGTGACCGCATGCGCCGAGCTTTGAGTAGGGGTAGGAAGGGGAAGGTCAATAAGGGAAGATCAAGTTCGATTGAGGATCGAGGATCACTCACACCGGGCTCGTAGAAGGTGGCTATATAATAATCACATTGCATTGATAGGAGCAAAGAAAGGAAGATCGTCAGTTAGAATAAATCAAATTGGATATTGGACACCCGTATCAGATTGGGGTGGGTGGAGTAGGGACGCACCGTCTCCGCTGAAGGCACAAGCCGCGCTCACGAGAGCGAGAGTGGCAAAGAGGGATTTGGTGAGCTGCATTGTGATGATGATAATGATGATAGGATCGCTGAGTTATTAAATGGGAGGTGTTTGGGAGGTGTGAGTGAGTGTCTGAGTTCTGAGCGTTGCAGGATGTACAGAGCAGGCTTATATACGATATCGTGCACGACTATGTCGGATATTTGATTTGTTATGTTTTCCACTTTTTTTGTTATCTCCAATTGTTCTACTCTAACCTGTACTCTCAAGAGCGGTTTCAGAGTCATAAAAGGAATGGCACCAGCATCAGCACCACCAACAGTAGCACTCACATAGAGCGCTAAATATCTGGACGGGATAGGATAGTGTGTCATTATCATTATCTTTCTTTCCTACTTGAGCGAACGACACGCCGAAGTTTCAACACTAGTCACCATCCGTCCTGAGACTCCAAATCTATCGGACAAGTTCCACATACCGGTGTCCATTTCTTGTACAACCTCACGCGGAAAAGGAAAAAGACACGAGAAACGTGGTGGAAGCACTCATCTTTTTCTCCCTTCCTTCCTTCGCGGTTCTTATTGGTATCATCTTCTCGGAGAGTTCATTCCGGCCAAGTTGCTAATCCCTCTGATGACATCTGTCCTCTCACTCAGACTATTACATCGACCAAGTTCAACTTCTTCTACAACAAGGTGAAACTTCGCTTGGAGCCATCGCTTCGGCACAACCTGTGTGTTCAAAGGGAGGTCTTTAAGGAATAGCGCCCCCTATTTACGCACATGATGCCGCTCTCGGGGCGCGCGGCTGGCGCTCCGTGTCTTTTAAAAGATATATTTAGAACATGTCGGAACAAGAAAAGTTGAACGACTCGGAGAAAAGAGAGACGAAGGGTCATAATAGGAAGTATTCCGGATTATATTTGAACGAGAAGAATTGAAGAACTAAGGTTAAGACCTGGCAAGTACTCACAGTCAAGGGTTGAAATCGACTTAAAAAAACAGTGGAATAATTATATATCCCGCACGACTATGTCGGATATTTGATTTGTTATGTTTTTCAAAGTTTGGGCCACTATCTTTTATCTCCAATTAATCCAATCTAATATGATATACTCTCAAGAGCGGTTTCATATATCATAAAGGGAATGGCACCAGCACCGGCACCGGCACCACTCAGCTAGAGCGCTAAATACCATTATTACCAAGTTACTTACCGATATTGCTTTCATGTCCCCCATCTATATCGCCAGCGCTTCCCCGCCGCCCTCAGGCTCCCGGACACGAGACTTGAGAATTAAAGCTAGTATTACATCGACGACGACGACGACAGAAAATACAACAAAATCCAATAAGGAGTAGAAATACGCATTACAATTACAATTACAAGTGACAAGGAAGAAAGGAAGGGGTAGGATGTACACCGTATACATACATAGATACATATAGCAAATATGTGGGTCGAAGTCGACTCGGATAATGTATCCAAGAGCGAGTAAAGCAAAAGAAGAAAAGGGAGAAAAGGAAAGGTGTAAAGCGAACAGAAAACGAGAAAAAAGGGGTTAAAATAGATTAGGATAGAATAGGAATAGTATGTTACGAACGCATGGGTCTACTTATAACTCGACTTACCTAACCCTCTAACCCACCTCCGAATCAATCTCACCACACGACCCGCGCTCAGCCTTCTTCCTTCGGCCCCACCTCATCCTGCGAGTTTTATGAGAAGAAAAAGAGAATATAAACGGAGAACATACAAAAAGAAAAGAAAGAAAAACACAGAAATCACGAAAAAGACCCATGGATCAACGCGTCCCACGCGCTCTTCGATTGTAAAGTCTGCAAGAACTTGCTTTTGGGGGTGTTGCTCCCGCTCCCTCCTGCTCCTGCAGCAGCAGTTCCTTTTGCGCTGGTATCGTTCTGCTGCACGACGGTGGGTCCTTCTGTCAATGTGGAACTTGTAGGAGAGGATGGGATCTGTACGACTGAAGGAGAAGACAACGATGGACCGCCTGACGCGCTAGGATGAGGATGAAGAGGCATGATTGAAGGTCGGACGGGCCTCTGGTGGTCCGCACTTCCACTTGACTGTGTTTGTGTATGTGTCTGCGTCTGGTTGTCGATATTGACTGTAGCTGGAACGGCGGGCGAGCCTGAGCCAGTACCCGGATACGCAGGCGGCAGAGGCTCAATGTCCGCCGGTACAGGCGTAAGAGGAGCTGATGAAACAGGGCTGAGGTGGGGCTCGTTCAACAAGTTCGGGTTCGGGTTCAAGGAGCCTTGAAAATGTGCTACAGGCCGAGGCGATGGATGAGCTGAGTTCGGGCTGGGTGTGGAGTCGATGGGCGAGTTTGTAGATGACTGATAGGAATAAATAACGAAAATGAAAAGCACGGTGTCAGCTACAAAAGAGGTGAAGATAAGAGGGTTCGACTGACCGAACGTCCTAGCCTCGAGGGCGGGAGCGGGTGGTGGTGCCCATGCGAATGATAGCCATGAGCGGGTACGTGCAGGTGGTCCGTCGATACTGGACCATGGCCTTGGTTTGAATAAGGATAGTTAGAATTCTGCGGAGGTGGTCCTGCAGGGGTGTGCGTCCCAGACGGCGAAGAGGAAGATGCAGGGAAACCAAATGGATATGCCGGACTCGCCGTGCCCGAAGACGAACGGGAGGTGGGAGTCAAAGGAGGGCGTTTCTTCATTCATCAGTCAGTCAGTGGGCTGGCGTTGATCCAATTGAGAGTCATACGCACGGGAGTTAGTATGCTACCTAAAGCAAGGCGCAGCGCTTCTTTATGTTGGAGGTTTAGATGGTATTGTTCTTGTGCTCTCGTAGCTGCGATCTGATCCAACGTTGATGCGTGGCTACCGGGTGCTGCTGCTGACGAAGGAGCCAGTGGATCTGAGGGTCGTCGTTGGACTTGCGTAGGCTGACATGAAATAAAACATGCGATCCCATTAGTTTGGTCTTTTTGGATATAAGCTCGATAGATTAGGAAGCTATGAACCAGTCCATCCATCTTCCATTCATTCATACGTTCACAGACACGAGCCTTGCAGAAGAAAACTCACCATTGTCTTTGGCTTTTCTTATACCAGGTATAACGAGCGTGTGTCGCGCGATGAGGCGAGCAGATTCAGAATGTCTCGGTGTATGTGCCACGCCAGCAGAAGGCAGAAAGCAGGAAAAACAAACAGAGGTCGATATAAGGAGAATCGGAATCGTAAAAGCAACGTTGGCAAGCAAGCTCGTTCGTTGTCTTCTGGCCAGCAACGATGCCGCTGTTGGGCCGTTGTGGGCCGTTGTTGACATTGACTCTCCCAAAGTCATGAGACGAACGGTATCATGATTTGAAATTACCCCGCATTTTATCCTAGAATGGACAGAGATAAGATATGTTCGCTTAGATAACATTAAGCAAAATAGATTTCCTACAAACATCCAAGTGAGCGATATGAGGCTCGTCACTCCGAAATTTCTCCTTTTATCACCAATAGGTCAAACGTTCTGGTCTTGAGCTCCGATGTATAAACGTATTATACATAAAACAAGCTGAATGCTCGTAGGAACTCAGGCAGTGTGTGCAAAGTGTGTGCTCGTTTTTGAGCGTTTCTTTCCACGTCCTCAGCACTAATTTCTTCATCGGGGATTTGTTTCAAACCGAGAATGAGTCATACCAACATCCACGAAAAGATTTTTAACCTCCAAAGTCGTGAGTTCATTTCCGTCGTTGTTAATAACACACTCGCAACGTATCCTCTATGTCAGGTTTGCTGACTCCGTCGACATTAAAACCCTATAGTCTCAAAGTCAATATTCTTTCCTCCTTCGGTTCTGTCTCAAAATTCGTATGCCCACTTGCCACTACAGTACCAATTGAAGGCATGGGCCAAGCTACTAAGATATAAAGGAAATGTTTGGCTAGAATCAGTTGAAAGAGGACAACGCGTCGCAGTCAGACTCATACTACGTAAATAATAGCCACGAACACATCCACACGTGTCACCAGGCGGTGTTCGTGCCGAACCTGATACGGTCGAGATAGGATAGGATAAGATGAGACCCACCACCAGCGCTTAGCAGAGAACCCAACGTCATAGTACTATATCGAAACTTCCCTGTCTCTTAGTGAGATATTTATTAGACACGATTCATTCAGATCCATCCAAATTATAATTTGTCCACAACGCCCTGCCCAGCCCATCCCTGCCTGCCTGGCTATCAACTCACAAGCAGAACTACTTCGTTTCATCGACAGACATAGGAAAAGAAAAAATCATCCCTATCACACAATCATGCCACGAGCAGTCCACATCGATGAATTATTCAAGAAGAACGAAGTCGTCGTTGGGAAACCGGCTACGACGGATACGAATATCAATGATGATTACTATATATCGGAACCCTCCCAATAACGTATGTTAATCTTGCCTTTTTGTATCTTTTATTTCGTACATCCCTCCCCCATTATTCCCCCCTTTTATTTTTATGCACAATTAATAAATTGAACAGAACTCAGACGCAGAGCTGAAGCAGCACAAGCAGACTTGGACAGCCCACCAGACAGCCCACCAGAGTGAGATTGCCAAGAAGACCGCACGGAGCGACGAAGTTTCTGGAATGGTCGAGCTGGGAGTTGATGACCAGCAGAGGTTTACGAAGTCCCAGGCTTTGGAGGATGACTTGTCACTAATGGTTCGGTGCATGCTTGAGTTGTATAAGGATTGTGATAAAGAGGAGAGGAAGAGGAGGCAAGAAAAGGGTAAATTGGCGATATATATTGTAAATTTCCGAATCTAATATTGTGTTTGACGATTTGAAGTACACACGAGAGGCTTAGGTTGTATTGATTTTTATTTTTGTTAGTCGTCAATGAAGCAAAAAAAAATTCAGATTCAAGCTCGTCAATTTCAGATCGCTCAAATATCGAATGAATACAGGGAGAGTTATGTTACAACAGGAGCTCAATGTCATTAATTAAGAACAATACGCTTTCCCTCCTTGGAACTAAGTTCGATGGCATCCAAAAGTTCATGATGCTTGACAGCATCATCAATCGTAGGATAACTCCCTTTCCCCTCTGCAAACTCCGTCCATGCATCTACTATACTGCGAATATTATTCCCCGGGACCTCGAATTCGACCTTCTTCCCATTCAAATATAGATCAGGCTCATGTATCGTCGGTAAACCCCCCAAAGGAGCGTTGGACTCAAGCCGGATCGTTCCTTCCTCGCCGTCAATTTCCCATACGTACTGTCGTCTGCCTGTGCCTTCGCCCGCTGCGTACCCGGCACGCCAGAAGATATTGACGAAGACACCTGATTTGAGGAATCCGGTTATGCTGAAGTGGTCTGGAGTTTCTGATTTCATGGTCTCTCCTGTTGGCTTTCCGTTGTCGTCGATGAAGGTCCCGATAGGGTAGAGGGTAGCTTCGGTCGCGGTGAGGGAAGCGAAGTCTCCAAGGACGTGTATGACTTGATCGAGTTGGTGGGCTACCGGAATGGCTAGACGCGTTGCACCTGTAAACGGGTAAGCAAGGATAGTCTTGCTTCTTCATGAGCATTCTGCTGACAGCTTACCGTTCTTCTTTTGTGCCATAAATCTCGTGCTCTCTGACACTATTGGTGGCCATGAACCACCCCTTCCGCTAACGTGCAAAAGCTAATTATTATATACATCGTGAGTTAAGGCATTGATTCTGAGCAGGGACCTGGCAATACGTACTACATTCGTCGACTTGACGGTACCTATGATACCAGAAGCAAGCAATTCTTTAACCTAAACAAACAAAGAGTCCGCATTATATCGATGTAAAGCAGTGGAAGTAACCGAACAACTTACTTTAACCAAAGCTGCGCTGTGTCTTCCTTGTAATCCAATAATAGATTTAACTCCCTGCCTATGCGCCGCTTCCGCAATGGCCTTGGTCTCTTCCGTAGATCTTCCAGCCGGCCATTCGAGGAAAAAGTTCTTTTTCGCCTCGATCACGGGCAACACAGCCTCCTTGTGATACATCACCTTCACAGATACAGCAACGAAGTCCACGTCTGGGTCGGACGCTATCTTCGAGCTGTCTCCATGGTATGCTTTGACGGGATGCCCGACCTCCTTGCTGTACTTTTCAGCAGCAGCGTTGGCGGAGGCTTCAGAGGTGGTGGAGAGGGCGACTAGGTCATATTTGTCTCGAAGTGCAGGGTGCATGAGCGCAGGTCCGGTGATATTGGCTGCCCATCCTTGGGTCGAAAGCCCTACGAAGCCGACTCTGATTGGTGACATGTTAATAAGGGGAATGTGTTTTCCAAATACGTATCAAGATAAGATGGGACGGTAACGATGATTCTGCTGGTTGGCAATCTCAAGTTCCGCTTGGTATATGTATGGAAAGCGAATCGCTTGATTTGAGATACGAGCTTATTCATTGAAACGCGAATGTTAGTAGTAAGCCAATACTCGCATAATCTTTCGAAATCGTGCTTACTGATCATGACGAGAATTTAGCAAGTATGGAAAGTCAAAATGGGAAAGACTTGGGGAATATTGTTTGCTGACTTCGTGAGAAACATTTGGAATGATTGGTCATATAGGGCTCGTCATGAACATAAATCAACTTGAACAACGACTTAGCATATGTTGATTTACCACTTTTAGTTCCTAATGATATCAGCGCTGATACTTATGAGACCCAGTTGGCAAGGCATCTGTTGTTTAAATAGACGCTTGCTTATAGTTAACGCTAAAAATAGCGAAGAACAAAGCTGGGAACTTCTGATTGATGACTCCTAAACGACGAACGTATTGCACGAGGAAGGTGAAGTTAAGTTTCGCGGATTATTAGCTCCAGCCACTGATACCGCCGTTGACATTACTTGCTCCTACATTGTGGTTTGTGCCATCGTTAATATTGCAAAGCGCTTGGCACACTATTGTTTCTCTTGCATCGTCAAATAGGTACCACATGAGTCTGAAATTCACTGCTACAGTGAATAAAAGTTGAATAAAAGGGTTCCGACTTTTTCTTCTTCTAATTTTAGCGAAGGAACGGTCCGCTCCAATTCCGGTGGTCAAGTTTCCCACGAGGCTTGTATTTTACACGTGTCCATATCCTCATTATTGTTAATTGTTCAAAGGAATCAAAAAATTACTTTCTTCATGGACGTTCATGTTGTTATTATCGGCTATCGTCAGAGAACAATGCAATAGCCAGAAAAGGTGCTTTCTTAATATATTTATTTTCTGTATAAAGACGCTCCGACTACAAAGCGCGATCCATATTCACCCCCATCTCCTTGAATAACACAGGCGAGCAAACAAGCATTGTAATGTAGAGCAGACGGGTACTAACGATATTGTTTATGCTTAGGTCAACATGCCTAACAACAAGAAGGGGAAAAGAGGTTCCGCTCAGCCAAAATCTAATCCCCCAGCATCGAAAGACCGCGAAACGATGACACTCCACGAACTCGATGCCCTACTGGACGAGATGAAGGTCAAACATCAGGGTCAGTCAGAAACCAACTCTGATACTGTACTTCCATCGACCGCACTTGACCATGAAAAGGCTTCTGCTGTTAGGCCCTCCTCTAATGGTCTCCACATTCTTCTGCCCGGACATCTTTTGGACTCTCTGCACATGAGTTATCCGCAATTCAAGACCCTCTTGTACTCTGATAACGCTCTACGCGTACGATGTACCATACGCAACGTCAACGTCCCATTTACGCAATTCGTGATGGCAAACTACCTTACCAAGGTTAAATCTGGGGGCATCTTCAACCGAAACATTCTCCATTACGCCGTGATGACTGGAGACTTACATCTCGTCTACGAATACATTTACTTGGGCATGGATCCAGGCTACACAGACACATGCGGAGAATCGGTTATGTCATATGCTGTACGACTGCTCTCAGAGAAGAGTGGATGCAAAGCGAAGGGATCTATCGATCAAACGAGGCAGGACCCAACATACCTTCGTCGCCTGACACAAATAATTAAGTTATTTGTATCCCAGCACGCTGACGTCAATGAAAAGTTCAAGGGTGATCCTCTGCTTCGCATTGCTTGTCGGTCCAACTCGGAATACAACTGGGAGATTATAACGATACTTTTGCAACACGGGGCGTCTATTAACCTGCCGTTCTCGACTTACTTCCCTGGAAATAAAGACGATCAAACCAAGTTGTCCAGTCTCGCGCAGTCTGTAGCTTCGAAAACTGGCTCAGAGCGACCCGCTCGATTTTGTCCTTGCTGGTCTGGAAAGGTCGTCTCAGACTGTCATGGGGTGCCCAACGCTCGACTTCCCTATCCAGAACACTATATATGTTTCTGCGGCACCGAGAAAAGCTACAAGGCGTGCTGCAAGAAACGGTGGTTGCTGTTCGAATCTTGGGACCCATCGCTCAAGAGAATAGTCGTTTATTCGAAAAGCAAAATGACCATCGACGCGCCACCCGAATTCGAAGCTGTTACGAGACGTATCCAGACCCTGGACTTCGGTGATGAAGAAGTCGAAGAAATACCGGACGCCAACTCTCCGATCCCTTTCAAAGAGTTGACCCGAGAGAGGATGGACACTTTCAGGGACAAGATGATTGAGCTAAGATTAGTAGATCCAGCTTTTGCATTCGCGATGAAGATTACACGTTTTCCTCTGTTCGTACTAATTTCCCTTCCTACTAGTTGATGGCCTATTACTGACACATTTGTATTATTTCAGGCCCGTCAGCAGGCGCACAGCCGCTCGTACTCTTCGGTCGACGATGCAGACGACATGGAACACTCTCATAGACCATTACATTGCCCTCGGGGTCGACCAGCGCTCGCGTTTCGAGATTGAGCGTGAGGCAAAAATTGGCCAGTGGGGTGGGGCTTACATCCGCGAGTGCGAATTCTCGGAATGCGACAAAGTTGAATTTAGGGATGTGGAAAAGATGTATCAGTGTACCAAGTGTCAAACTGTAAGTCTTCTCCAACAATTAACCTGCCAGGAAAATATAACATCATACTGCTTCATTCATAGACTGTCTACTGTTCTTCAGAGTGCCAACGTAAGGATTGGACACGCCATAAAACCAACGAATGCTGCGAAGATTGGCAGGCACCGAGAGGGCTACCTTCGCAGGATAATATCACAGATTACTTCAACGAGCATATAGAAGGCATGCATGAAATGAACTCCGAACTAAGGAGAAGAAGAGTTTCGCGCTCAAAACGCCGCAACATTGGGGAGGACACGGCGTAGTATGGTAAGCAACTAGCAATGTTGTTCGGCCTAGATCGTCAACAAGTACATGCACTGTTGGGAATGGTCTTGGTTTCTATATGTAATAGTGGTATATAGTAGTCTATGCATCGTAGTACAATGTATGTGTGTGGTATCTCGAAAATGTTAAATAGGTCTAGGTCTGGAACGCAACTCCCATTATTAATTGAAAAAACGAAATAGAAAATTAAATCGCGCAAAGTAGCAAAGGAAGTTCATTGTGCCCTTTGTCGTATCATGAATACCGAGGGGACATGAAAAGGAGAGAATTGGAATCATTTATGGGGGATTGGAAAGGCTGATACTGACGGTAGGGCTGGTTTTGGTTGTCGTCCTTCATCTGAGAGTCTTTCAAGATGGAAACCGGATATAGCGATGGATCCTGGCTCAGCGGGCTTTGGACTTGTTCAGGGTTTTGATTATTTTGTCCTTGTTCTCGCGTTTGAGGCTGAGACTGATAGTTATTGACCACCAGCTCATTGGGAAGAATGACGGCCTTGTCAACTGCAACCGGAAGGCCTCGATGACGGCCTCGAACCCTGTATCGTTTTTGCTAGTAAATGATGCTGAATGAAGGGAAAAAGAAAATCGTACATTATGACGATAACGACGAGCTTGGATAACGGAGACATGGCTCCGACGAAAGAGAAGTTATCCTGTTAGGTAGCTTAGTCAACGTATCATAATATGAAGAAATCAGAGACAAACACTAGGAAATCCTAATGAAAGCCCAATCCCGCCAAAGGCCGACACGAGTTCAAAAAGGACCCTAAACAAGTCAAACCATTCCTTCGATTCGTCCATGAGGTTTTTCCTTTCAATGATCGCAACGAGAAAAACGGCCCAGACAAGCCACCAGATATCTAGATAGAAAAAGAAGAGGAGTCCACGAGTCAGAAATCTTGTCAACTCTGTTCGACGGTGTTGCACTGACCTATTGATAACTGTCTCCGTACATGCCATCCTACATATCGCCCAACACGTTCTCTTGCTGTAGCAAGCTTCTCGAGACCTTCTGGCTCATCGTCTTCGTGCACGGGAGGTTCAAAAATACCCAAGGATTTCTCTTCGTATACGTTCGTCGACCGAATGCTCATAGCTACCTGTGAATTTCATTATGACTTTAGCCGCATAGATATCTACGGTAAGAAGAGGCCTTACTGGATACACCTGTGGGTTGAATGGGAATCGTGAGCACAAGTCCACAGAGAGAGAGGGAGAAGGGAGACGAAGACCTACTGCGATGTACATCATGACAGTGTATAAGAATCTGGCAACAGTCAGATGCGCTATTCTTCGAGAACATGCAATTGGGCTTACAGTATAGCAGGAGCCAGACTCGCGAGAGGAACGATGGAGAACCCAGATGCTCTGGCCGCGAGCCCTTGGAATAACCCTGCGACAATACGTTGGCCCTTTGGAATTGACTGGAATGCAGGCAGGCCGATATCTAAGAAAGCAGATTGAGTGAACATTTCATGATAGGCTCAGCGGATAAAGGGCATACTCAGAACGAAAAAGGCGACCCATTCGATTACACTTGAGAAATAAATTAAATTGAATTTTCAGCGAGTCCAGCTTGTTATGGGAGCGAATTATCATACCTGAAAGCGATTAACAAAAGCACCAAAAACCAGGTTTGATGGCTGGGAAATCTGGTACGAAATTGCGAGTCAGCAGTCAGGTATAGCTTTAGGCCCCGTAGCTCGAATCGTACAGGTACAGGAAGCATCTAGTAAGAGGAAGAGTAAAAAACACGAATGGCACCATGGTCAAGTCGATTTTACCTGCGAGGATGTTCGAGCAAGAAAGATAGCGCTTCTTGTTCCTCTGAATCTTCATCGAGAACCTTCGAGGCAGTCCATCTTTGGTCCAGGGAGATCAGTAAACGCAATGAAGAAAAATTACGCATGGGGAAATTGGCGTACATAATTAACCGCAAGCTAAAGGAAACCGGTCAAAGAATCTTGAACAATGAGTTGCGGGTAACTTGGTTTCTGACGTACAAGATAGGCTACTTGTCGTGTTTAAAGGTAATGTTAAGATGTCAAGATCGAAAGACGCACCAGTGCATGATTTCCTGCAAGTATAACGAAGATCAAGCCAACTAAAGTCTTGGTATCAACAGAGAATAAATTTGACGGCAAGCAAGCAACGTACATATCATGAGATATGCACCCTGGAACGGCACCATTCCTCTGGGAAAGGGCGTAAGGAGAGCGAAATTTTAGAATGAATCCGATAAACGTACGCATCAACCAGGGAGAGACCGCCACCAGTGTAAGCTCCCATTACTTGGAAAAAAGCAAACCTAAAGTGATATCGTACCAAATTAGAGGAAGTGTAGATTGAGGAAATCTGATTATGACTAACCAGGGCGTCGTGACAAGTTTTGGTTGTCCAGAGAAGACGTCGGCGTAGGCATTGGTGGCCGCCATCCATGGTAAGAATAGTATGATCGAAATAAGCTGACATACAACGAAGTACTAGAAGAATCGGAAGTAAGTATCAAAATCAGTGAAGACAATACGACCATGAATACGCACCGTAGGCACCAACCAGCTCAACAAGTTCAGAGCCTTATACTCTGCCCCTCCGATATCCTCTAATTGTTCATCCGTCAAAGACTCGGTATGGAAATCTGAGTTTCTGCCGACGACCAAACCACTGAAATTCAACCAGGGGACATTCTTCGACTCGAGCGTCGTCATTGAATGTATGGTCATGGACCTTTCGAATTTTGTGAAGGCGTGCGGCGCTGCGATCTTGATAACTTGACTGAGAAGCTGTGTTGGGCCGGGAAACCCGCCGAGGCCTTGATATTTACGACTATGAATATCTGGGATGCCGGGTATCTCAGGGGGTATTCTGCTGCTTAACATCGTGGCTCCTCGCCGAATAGCTGGCCTGCCGTCTGGCGAAAAAATAAATGTGAGTCCTCTACAACCCGTTAAAGGAATGGACAACGCACTTCGGAGTGTCATCATGGGATGATAATGTGCGGTCCTTGGAGAGATAGTGGTGGACCTTGCAAAATCCACAGCAGGGGTCGACCTATACCCATTTGTAGGCTCCGACATTGGCGATAAGCCGAAATCGTGGGACTTGGGAGACGATGAGAGGATTGAACCATTGGTGAAGATGCGAGGAGGTTGAGTTCGAGCCGGTCCATCGCCCTCTTCTTGCTCGGAGATGTCTGGTAATATCGTAGCATTGGGAGTAGCACCCACGAATTGAATTTGTGGAGGGTTCAGACTCGGTTTGGCCTCTGGAACTACTTCCCGTTTCTTCACTTCTTGACGAGCGCTGGGTTCTCTCTGCTTATGCGGATTGCTGGGGGGTGAAATGGACCGCATGAAGGATGCTTTTGACTTTATGGACATGGACTTCTTCCGCTTTGCCTTCGCGACTTGCTCTGAGCATTCTCGTATAAAAAATCGTCTGATTTAGTAGTAACAAAACATTAATGCACTGATAACGACACATAGAACAAAGAACCCACTTCCTAATCAACACCATCACCCATGATACTATTGTAATGTCTCCCTGTCGCAGAACGGCGTAAGCCAGATAGCGAACGAGCACAAGATAAGTGTCACAACTTACGAGAACCATAAGGAAGTACAGAATAAACTGTTGCCACGTCGTCAATGTGGATAGATTGACTGTGGACAACCCCGTCACCGTCATGGCGGAATAGCAAAGGAACATCGAGTCTAGAAAGTTGATACGAAATTGGCCATTGGAAGCAAAGAATATGCCGGAGAAAATGAGTGGTATGAATGTGAATGCTGCGAGGTGTGCGCGGAAGAAAGTCGTCTCTCTGTCGATGAACTCGAAGATGCGTGTTCGTAGTCTTGTGCTCTCGAAATGGTCAGGTCCTCCGTCTGTTCCTTTCTCCAGATTTTCGTTGTTATCCTCCATAAGTATGATAGGCCGTATGTGGGCAGTAAAGTCCGTATCTTAAAGATTCATAGTGAAGATGATGGTAAGAGAAGAAAACACGATAATAATCGTTGGTCTGTTGCCGTTTGAGATGACGTTGACAAGCATCTGATGGGTACTTAAATACACGAGGCGCGAAAGATACGATGGTAATATGTAATGATGTCGATATTCAAGATTCCTGACAAGTGATGAATTTATAGTCGATGGTCGATATATAAAGCTCAAGACAGTAAACTCTACAATTCCGCAGTTCCTCCAATAACCTTGATTATCTGTTCGTAAACCGTGAAAACGATACCACCACTCAGCTGAAAAAATGATAAATCAGGAAGCAGATTACGGCCAATATGATAGGTAAACATACCACAAGCCTTGTTAACCTCGGCGTTGTGCCAGCCCAGAATTTTAATAGTCCTTCTTCGGTGAAAATTCGATAAGCACAGTGGAAAGAATTACGATAATTTGCTGGGGCATCCAGAGATTGCATACGCGTTTTTATGACGCTGAATGGAGCTCATCGTCACTTTGGTTTCTGTATCATGGAACTGAAGAACTCACTCCAGAGGCATCGTGGTGTACACCGTTACTAACCCTGCAATTCCGCCAATACCGAAAGTGATGGCGCTTGGTAGTGGTTGCCCTGGGCGTGCTGTCCCTTGTACGAATTGTTTAAGCGTTGAGTATGTCGTGAATCGAACAGCAGAGTTGGCTCCTTGACGCATCATCTGTTGGATGTTAATAATAACGAACGTAATATAAAGTCATGTCCATACCACTGGAAATAGACCCCGATAGATTCCTGCTATACCTTCTTGACGAATGATTGAAGCAGTGCCATGAATCAGCCCTTTGTATTGTGGATTCGGTCGTTTAGCATCGTCAATAAGCTTCGTCCTAAACACAAAAATGAGGCTGTGAGTTGGCAGCGAAGTGAAGGACTAACTTGATAGTTTCCGATGGTGTAACCGCGAAAATGGCTTCCGTCATTCCTGCACCGAGACCAGCAAGCAAGCTCCTCGCAGGACTGACTTTTCCCTTTGTCAAACGCGTCAGTAAACTGGTTGACACGATACCAAATTGGAACGCACCTCTCGATCCGCTAGCATTTGTTTGAAATGATCATAACTCACGAACCTCACTCCGGCCTTCACCGAATTTCCAACAACCAGAGCCATGCATCCTGAGTAGAGTCCAGTAATACCCTTGGTGCGTATCGTATCTTTTATGATCGTAATTGGACCTTCTTTCTGTTCAAAATTCTTGTAAGTAAGTGAAGGAGGAATTGACGTAGTTTCAGCCAACCTTGCCGCCAAACTGAGACCGTGTCTTTACGAATTCAGTTGGATAAGTAACGAATCTGCCTTTCTGTAATGTTTAAGAAGAACATGGCAAATAAAACCGAGTCCAACGTACGCCTCTATTGCGCCTGCTGTTGCACCGGCAAATCTACGAATTTTCCCATAAGAATATGAAACGCGTATGTCCAAAAAAGCTTACAAGGAGTGTACAGGCTTTTCTTTGCGTGAAGGGGCCATGATTGAGGGCAATTTTACCTGCAGAACGAGGTAAGAACGAGTCCCGAGATGCTAATTAATTCGCGAATCGTTTGCTAGAACCTGTTTGGTTCGGAGCCCGTCGGAATTCGGAAGTCTCTGCCAAGCATGGTAGGCACGTGTTATGCAGTACGCACGCGGCGCGGCGCAAACTCCTTGAGGGCTCTGGAGCTTGACTACTAAAACAGTGACTGCCCGTACTGTCTTCGTATTTTATCTCTTGATTTCGTTATATTATGCATGTAAAACATACATACCAAAAATTATAAAGTCGTAAGGTGGTCGCAAGCTTTCCGCTGTTCAAATGGTTCCCATAATGATAAAGAAGGGGGCAGTGGCTATGATCTCTTAGGACCGGCATTTCCCGGCCAGCGTCGTATCCACCATAATAATATAGACTGCGTGATTTGATATGTTCTCAAGACATAAAACGTACTGCGACGCCGGCGTCTGTCAACGTCAAATAAGGGTTATGTTGTTCAACAGTCTGTGTTACAAATCATCATATGTATTTATAGGACCAGCTTTTTTTTTTCGCAAAATTCAAACTCGTTATATCAAAGTGCGAAGCGAATGGGAGATACTACCTTGATAAAATTCGGACGACATTTCATATGCGTGACATACTACGCGACTTTCGCTGCAATAGAGGCCTTTGCTTTGATTACCATAGATTGAACTTTGAGGCGGTGCTGAGCAACATCCATCTTTACGAGCGGGGTAAAGCCTGCCACAGCCGAAGGAGGGGGGATGCCAGAGGTGGCTATTCCATTAGCATACTATGGCATTGAATGGGTCAAAAATTTGGACTAACACCGAGAAGTATTGAGACATTACATTATCAAGGGCTGGAATCATTGCGTCATATATGCAGGGTGCCTTCACACCAATTTGCCAGTAGATCATAGGCTGGGCGTACGAGTACGATCATAAGCATACTATCATGCGGGTAGGAATGCACAACGCACTGGAATGATTTGTAATTTGGCCTGGTTTTCAGTTTGCTGAAGATAGGTGATAGACGCTTCACAGTCCGTATTTATTGAGGTCCAGAAATTGGCGATTCCGCCAAGCTGGTCAATCATAGTTGGGATAGTCGTATTCTGTATGATACCCAAGGTAGACCGGGCCGCTGCAATTGCAGCTTCCTGTTGTTGGAGGACGGTGATCTGTCCCTTTAGCTGATTAATTTTGGATTTGTCGTCTAAAATTATCGGATGATCGTAAGATTGCACCGTGACGTATAGCGTCCATAAAAATTACATACCGCCTACTTTCGCGCTCAGAACATCCAATGCCACAGCTTCTCCTATTGCAGCTGCTCCTCCGATAGCCTATGAAATTCAAATATTCAAATCTTAATTGTGGGACTAGTCCTTCGTTGTATCATCTACTCACGATAATGAAAAAGGAAAATTCGGGAAATGCCAAACTGAAGCCAACAGTTGCAGCGACTGTGACGCCCAAGGCAACGCCGAGTTCAATCATCTGCTGATTGAGCCTAACAAGCAGACTATCAGTCGTAACGTAGTCAATGTATAAACAAAAGAATTTACGAAGCAATGTCCGTTTCAAGATTTTGAATCTGGGACTGGAGGTTGGTGATTGTTGAATTATCTGCGATATCCTGTGCCTGAGCAAAGTTGGCAAAGGAAAGTGCGAAGGCCTTTAGACTCGTTTGTAGTTGTACAAAATTATTGGAGGTTGCTACTGCGTTGGTCTTGAGTGTGTCTGTTTCCTGATAATAGGATAAATTACCACATTAGAGAAAATCGGCGACTTGTGACCTACAGTGATGAACTCTTCCAACACCGGTATAACTGAGGAATCATTCTGTCCGACGACGAATGGCATTATGACGCTAATGAAAGAATCAAGCGTGGCGGAAGTATCAGTTGCGGAGTCGCGAGAAGCCCATAAAATGTTGGTCCATTGCTTATAAAAATTCGATATTAGTCTAGGGCAACACTCAAGGGCTCCGATCACAAGCATGTACCTGGGTTAGATTCTTCCATCCAGGGCTGAAGACGGTCGTTCCATCGAGCTTCTCGCTGTCGATAAATGCAAGCTGGGCACCAATGTTCTGGAAAGCGGTCTACACCATGCGTATGTCAGCAGTGAAGAACAAAAGATACAGAAATACATCGCATACCTGTATCGCAATGGAGCTCACGGTGAGATTGTTGACATCTGCCTGGAGGTTCTGCAGACCCAGTGGAGAAGTCGCTGCCGTGCAAGTAGCGTTGTAGCCTGCAAGAGCCTGCTGTACTGTCAGTGAAGAAGGGACAGTGACAGTTTGGCGACGGTAGAGACCGTCCGCACTGGTGGAAGAGGTGATGTCAGGTCTACGTGGTACTACATACGATGCAGATGCATGGTATGCAGCAGTGATAAAAGGTAAAGCTAAGGCAAAGCGAACCATGTTCGATGAGCTGCGATGATGATTAGAAAGTGTTTGAATCTACCTCATTATATACTTTTTGGATAATGTTAATTATTTTATAGCAGCATTTGAGTTTGCTGCAGTGGGTTTTTTTTTCCCTTTCAAGTGATTAGCGGGAAAAAATCTTTGTTAATAATACCTGCCTCTGCAGAATCAGCTCTGGACCACAACTTTGTGAAAACTCGGGTATGCTGTATGTATGGTATCCCGGCATGCTTATGTCGCACATCCAACCTGACAGTCCTCCGAGTCCGAGACACGAGAATCAATGATGATCATGTTGGTGTCGCAAAGATGCGAAAGCTTACCTATCAGTCTTTTTTCTAGCACAAAACCTAATGGAGACATGTCCAGTGTCTATACATGGATTTTGCCCAAGTTAAAATAAATTTTCTTCAGTCCACGTTACCTGGTGCAGGAATCCATCAAGTCTTCTCTTGCGACATGAGAAGTAAATATCCCAACTTTAAAGTTTATGGATCAAAGTTTGTTTGCACGTTCAGGAACACATTTGTTTTTAGAATCCACGGACCACAGTGCACAGTGACAGGATTCACATCTACAACTTCGGGGGTATAATATTTTACACATACTATCAAAAAGTAATTAGGCAAAGATACGTATATTTAACAAGTCTTAATTACTTGAGAACATGGGCATTGGTAAGTCATGCAGTTAGGGCCACACGAAAGAGAAGAGGAGCCATGGCCCAGATGGGACAAGATCCGATCGGAGCTACAGTTACTATTTTTGTTTGTATTTGGCGTGTTTGTCGGAACGTCTTAAATTGATCCGATATCTATTTTTATTTTTGAACTCGGAACAAAGAAAGAGAAAGAAAAACCATGCCACTATGAAAATAGGACTCTACGAAACTCCCTCAAATTTCTCACAAGATGCAAGATTAAACGGAGAACCTTCTGGTATGACGAGTAACATGACTGCAGTGTCTCATATGCATTATATCAAATGCCATCGGTCAGACTCTTCCGGGAGTCTTCTGCCCGGGTACAGAACAACGGAAGTACACATACAATTTATGAGTTAAAGATACAAACTCGAGCACAGAGTAGGTTTGACACAATTTTTTGGCATGGTACCCACTGCTCGATGTTCAACTACGTACCCAATGTCATTCTGTGGGTATGCGATAGCGGATGAGCTGCAATGAGGTTCTCGATGATCACGATCAAGCTTATAAAAGGTTGTTTTCCATAATTTTCTATCTTCACAATCGTTCCTACTATGTCTTGCTCCCAGAAACTTTTCCATTGGGTCGTTGTCGCACTTGTAACCTCCTCCACATATCTATATACCACTGCTCGTGCCACCAGAGTGTTAAACTCTAGCAGGCCCGTAGAATATGGCGTTGACTATACCACAAAGCTCTTTGGGCTTGACGTTGTGCCTTTGCGCAATGGCGTGGCCATTACGGCTAATCTGACTATGCAGCAGCTAGAGCTATCTTACAGCGCCCAATGCAGTGCCATCAATTCGCCCATGGGACAAAGTCTGGCCATGGCCGACATTTCGAATATGACTATGGCAGTCACATCGTTAAAGGTAAGATATTATCGTTCTTTTCACTTTCTTACGTTCTTATGGAACGCTCTCTGTGGTTGCTCACCAGAAAACGTTCACTGCCGTCGGCACTCAGCTGAGTACAATTGACAGTTTAGGCTTGACTACACAGAAATTTAGTCCTTCATGGAGTAACCTCACTCAGGTACGAGATTTACTCACATACATAGCCTCATTTCTTATCCATAGTTAGATGTGGAGGCAGATTGTCTTGGGATCTGTAACCACCGCTGAAGCCACTGCTACGTACTGCACAGATTTAGTCGAAAACGTTATGCCAGATGTCATAAATCTGTCAGTTGCAGATGCGACTACTCGCCTCAACGGCTTCATATCGGCGAGTAGTTGGACACTACTTCAAGTACACCTTATTGAAGCTGTCAACTAGGATGCACAATCACTCAGAACTAATGCTGCTACGACAGCCCAGAAGATCAATGACTTTCAACAGACCCTAGCGACATTCGCATTCGGGTTCCAGCAGTTTGTAATCGCGCAAAATGCAGCTATCGATGCAAACATTACCATACTGAGCTCCGATATACAGAAAGTCAATGCTAGTGTGCAAGCGTATGTTTTTCTTCTTGTCTGTTCGCACGTTAAACCGCTAACCGCGAGTCCGGGATTTGCTCAAATAGTATAGATATGGAGATCGCAGCTATAGGAGCCGAACTCGGCTCCATAGTTTTAAGCAGTGCCGCGTCTGCGAAAAGGCACCCCTTCTGGGCACCATTTATACTGGTACGACGCCAATTCAATTTATTTTACACGTGTATTTGTAACTTCTCTCCATTTTTCAGGCTGCGGCACTAGTAGAGGAAGCCATTGTCGGTATTCCACTCGTATCGTTGTCAAACGAGAACAAAAGTGTGTTTCATTTGCAACAAGTAAATTAATCAGTGTTGATACTCACTGCGTATGGACGGTTTAGAGGACCTCGCTCAAATCGCCGCTGATGAGGCGTCAATCAACCTTTTGGAAGGCAAGGATGCTATGCTTGCAAGGGCAAATGAAACCATCACAGATCTCAGAGAACTTACCTTATCTGCCTCTTCTCTCATGGGATCAATTAATGTCATCTGGAACACCGCTGCCAGCGAAGCCGAAGATGTGATCACATTCCTCAATATGGCAGAGGCTGTGAGTATAATATATCTATCCTCCAAGATGAGTCACATATTTATGATGATGATGATGCCGGATACGTCTAGTTCCCTGAGCCTCAAATTTTCTGGGGAGAGGTGAACAAGGTACCTTGCTATTACGAAGCTCTCAATTCGACGATGATTCAGGTGCGTCGTGTAGCTATCGTTTCTGTAGTATTTATTTTCTGATTGTTTTGCGGATCCGCAAATACTACTAGTACGCTCAAGGTGTAATAGCCGCCCAGCCGTGACGAATCAGAGATCCGAACCAACGTGTATGCTTTTATATATACTTGTCATGACTTTTTCTCTTTGTAACTTCGTTCTTATATACAAATTAAGCGGAGATTGAAATTCAATTGTTCCGACCGTATTGTCATTTTGTTTCTGTTGTTTTTCACTTGACAAACCCTCCTTCTGTCCACGCATCGATATGTTACATGTTACTCGTATATTCGATGAGTCATCACTTGACGCGCACCAACGTGAGCTCAAATTACAGTGGGATGGTTGGTTTGAGATGTGATCGCAAAATAGAAATCTACGTGGCACCTTGAACTTTGAAGGTATGTGATTTGGTTTGTTTTTTCCACGGTCTTCCAACTTACTTTTAGTTTAACGCTCTCACTTTAAGTCTTTACTTTCCTAATATCTCAAATCTTCGAATCGACCCATGTTTCTTTCGGAAAGCCGGGGCGACACCCACTCGTCTTTCACCGTCGACGATACTTCCAGTGCCTCTATTCTCAAGGTTTATGAAAACATGACGCGTGTCTTTGTAATTAGTTGCAAGGGCCGTCTTCGAGGTTTATAGATGTAGGATAGAATGGTAAAAGAGGAAAATACCTCGAAGGTTACTTCATATGATAGGATTTTCCGTGGTTTGCTGACAGATCCATCTGGTTTATAGCCTCGAACGAGCGTATTGCGCCTCCAAACTTCAAGCATCACCGGGGTAAGGCATCGCCGGCCCGAATCTTGCTCTCTATTTACGACTTGCTCGACCACACCTCCGGATTCCTCGAAGCCCTTTGAACCACACGACTGTGGTGGGCACACATTCCAGGACCTGGGTAAGCGCAGGAATTGAAAGAGCCCCATTACATGTTCCATGGCGTCACTCATGTTTCGATCTCGCTATCAGCACGTGTCTCGCTTACTCGTTAGTACGTCTTGCTGCCACATTCCTGCTTTTTTGCTTGTTTTACATCCTGGAGTTTATGCATGCGAAGTTGATGAAGATGGACGATTGTCTAGGCACTGCATTTCATATTGCTCTCCTGCAATGTTTCCTTACAAAACGCTTATTTGAATGCGACGAACCTTTGCGTTTATAAATATGTGGGCTAACTTTAGAAACGAGCTGTCAACGCTGTGGAGAATTGGAACAATGCAGAATGATTAATGATTCTTGAAATGAATGGGCCCGTGCACTGGAGTATAAAGGAAGGTGTTTTTGTGACGTTCTATATCCCACCTTCAATTCGCATTATCGACGTCCAGCACAATACAGTCCAAACATCCGACACACTTACTGACGTCACACGCAATTCGGACGGACATAATGCGCTTCGCTTCTACTGCCATTCTTTGTTCCTTCCTTGGAGCGGCCACTGGGGTTCTAGGGAGTCTCACAACTGTTACGGTTACGGTTACCCAGCCACTTACGAGCAAAGCGAGTACAATCAGTCGCATAAAACCTAGCGGAGAACCTCAGTGCGTATTCCGTATAATCATGGATGTATTTCAGCGCGTTTACATCGTTCATATAGCACCGCTTCGACCAGCATTCCGATCATACCTGGTGGACCAGTCTCGTCTATCTTAAGCTCTATCGGCGCATCGTCTGGCTCGTCTGCACTGACTACCATATCATCACCCTCGGTATCTCTCCCAGATACGGGAATTCCGCCTGTATCCATACCCACTTCCTTATTCAGCTCGAGTGCAAGTGTCATCGTTCCAATTACTACGGGCGCTAGTTCTAGCAGCTCAATAGCAAGTGATACTTCGGGTACGAGTGCGAGCGTCACAGCTCCCACGACCTCTAGCACGCAGCCGAGTAGCGGAACGAAGACTAACATTAGTCTTGGCGGAGTCGCACTCGCGGTCATTCTTATGATGGCTCCAGCTTTTATCTGATGAACCGTACCGTATACTACGGAGTCTGATGAAGGATTATCGGGTACGTATTTCTGTCTGATAAGTTTGGCATTTCGGTCGTACCAACGTCGCTCTTGCTCAGTGATATTCACTTGCAGTTTTATGTTCTAGCTTCACGAATCAAGTACTCGAGTGCTCACTCTTGATCCATTTATCAACCTAGCTTATGATGGTGACTGACAGGTTATTTTCGAACTTTTTATCTTCTTTAATGTACGTGAAAGCATATACTGTGTTTGTACATATCTACTTGACTGTGTCGATGAACTTTTTGTTTTCCGAGTTGTTTTCCATGATCGCGATTCATGAAGGAGTACCATTAGCTGAGATAGTCTTCGACAATACGCTTAATTGACGGCTCCATTTCGCCTAGCTCATTGATCAAATCATCCTAGGAGAATTAAGTCAAATTTACACCTGGAAATCGCGTATGCTGGGAAATCCAACATACCCAGAGTTTCAACTGTGCCGACTTTCCCTCATCGCTGAGCACATAATCACTATCTTCGTTGGCCTCGGCTAGATTGATATATGCCCCTCGCAGATCGTCGACGTTTCCATTCTTCCCCAATCCCAAAGCACCAGTGATAATGAGACGACCTCCTTCTTCTGCAGTGCGAGCCATGGCCTTCTCCAACATCCATATCGCATACCTCAACAGTCCCGAGTAGTCTCTACGTAGACTGGAATAGCAAAGCCCAGGATTGGTGTAGTTTACTATCAGCGGTGACTTTGAGCGGTGGGATAGCCTTTCGTTCAGTGCACGCGCGAATAACACATTCATTACTTGGATGTGGATTAAGATTCGTTCAACTCAGAGAGACGATGGCGATCACTTACGTTTTGTCTGACTGTATCTGTCCATGGTCAATCTAAAAATTGAAAGTTAGCTTAAAATATAAAACCACTTTTCATTACGCGTAACTTACGGTCCTTTGACGTAATCTTTATGTCCGTAAGTTTTCAGGGGATTGGGGGAGTCGACCCATTCTTTTGTGATTTTTGCCCAGAAGTGAAGCTCGCTTGTGACGAATACCAGTCGTGGGGTCGTGTGGAAAGTTTTCGCTGTATGTAGTAATCGAGGTAGGAGAAGGAGACCAAGCAGAGCAGTCGATAAATGGTTTACCTGGAAGCTGATACCAAGCACGTTCAAGTTCACTACATGCACGAAGCTTAGCATAACAAAATCACGTACGTCTGCTCCCATCCATCGTCCGTTATTTCTGGTACTGTTCCAGGAGTGACAGCTGCGTTCTCCACAAGTATGTCCAATCGCTCATTATTATCCTCGAACTGTTGCGCGAAGAGCTTTACGGATGAGATACTAGCCAAGTCAAGCAGGCGAAGCTCGACAGTTAGGCAGCCAGTTTCTTCCTTGATAACTGATATAGAAGTGGTATGAGAGCTCGTTTCAGAGTAGTGGAATCGAGTGGAATATGGACTGGTCACGTACCAGATACAGCTTTCTCCCCCTTGTCCCTGCTTCTACATGCTAGAATCAACTTTCCAGGGTTCATTCGTGCAAAGTGCTTCGCCGCCTCAAATCCTAGTCCAACATTTGCACCTGTAACTACGACAGTCTTCCCTAAAAGATCTTCTCTAGCGAGGGGCGGCACCGTTGTCCATTGGTCCCTGACGAGCTTCGCAAACGTAAGACGCATGGCAATGATAGTGGATGTTGATGGGAATAGCTATAGCTTGAAAGACGGGTTTTTAATCAGTTTTTATATGAGCCTATTTTGTTCGTGAGTCCGATGTTATTTCGATAGTTAAGGTTTACATGCCAACAGTGACAGATGAGAAGGCGTATACCTTCGGCCAGGTCAAACATTACCGGTGCCGACTAATGACGTCCGTCCCCGCCAAGCCCGTGAAAAGCGGCATTCCAAATTTTCGGCAAGGACGTGGATACTTGCTAAAGTCAATGAATATTGGGGTGTTTGACTAATACTGGTGCTAATATTGGCTTGGAAAAGGCACAGACACGCTTCGAGGAGGCACTTATACAGTCCACCGGATCAGGATATGCTGGAAAATTCTTGCCGTACCCTCTATACGTGCGCTTATGATAGCTTTCGCGATCTCGTCGTTGTTCCTATTCCTATTTCGTCAATTTTGTCCCTAATTTCGATGCAGCCCTGGCCCCTTATCCTGATTAGATGGTGGTGCTGAAAATTTAAGGCTTTGTGTGGAAAAGACATGATTTTATTTCTTGTAGTGAAAGAGTATTAACGCAACACAACGCGCCTTCCAAGGAGGCCACAGACAAATATGGCCAAATACTAAAATTGGCTGTTTGAACTGTGCGCTGCGATGTGTTCACTATTGAGTCATGTTCATTTCTCCCACATACCGCCTTTCAAATTAATTTTGTTCTCATGACTTTTCGTCAACTAAGTGGATACACTACGGCTGCCGCTTACTCGTCTAATAACCTCGGCAACACAAGTAGCCAGGCCGAGTCGTCAACAAGTTACAACGCAGGGCATTACTTCTCCACCACCCGTATTACCACCACCCGTATCACCATCAGCTGCACCTGTAAAGCTGTACCATCATTGCCTGCACCCATAGTGCCGTCACCTGAACCTGTACTGCTGACATCTGCACAGACTGCACCCCATACCGACATCACCTGCACCCATACCACCTGCCGTCAGCTGCACCCTCTGTATCACCGGCGGATGCTTCTGCCCATTTTTCAGTTTCGCCCGCACCCCCAGCTTTTCTTCCCAAAGCACCAAGCTCACCGGCGCCTCCTTTTATTACTTTATGCTTACCTATTCTTGCATTGACCCAGGGTAACCCACCGTTCGTCTTTCGTCGCTCGATGTTATTTCAAGTTCTCCTATATCGATTTATACGCACACATCAGCGCAAACCTCGACACACCTAAGGCACTGACTGAGATGGCTGCAGTTGCCTCGAACGCCGTTGCCTGGGAGTTATCAGGACAACAATAGATTATATTGGTAATGCGGCGTTGATCTACAACGAAAGTTTCAACTCCATATCGTGGCGAAAGAAGACTCTCGGACAGGGATTTTTCCACAGGAATCCTTGTATCAGAAAATTCGAGACTTTCTAGATACTGAATGAACATGTGTCAAGGACGAATTGTTTCCATCAGTCAGAATTCGAACATAATCTCACATTATGTTAGTCTGTGCAGGACATCGACCAATAATACGATTTTCTAGCGTATTTTTAAGAGTCAATACCATGTAGACCTGGATCAAATTACACGTGAGTCTTCTGTAGTAGTTTCTTCAACGAGCCGCGCCAACCAGAAATTATCTTCTTGTATTTTTGGACTCTTATCGCTCTTTCTTATTCTGTATGTCTCTGCTTTTACTCTTCCCTTCCTTTTGAAATTAGAACTGAATCATCAATATCTACAACAAAAGCCATAAGTAAGTCGTGGTCATATCCTTGCTGATCAAAATTGATGAAGAGATAGAACAAATGGTGGGATTAAAATCACAAAACAGGCTCGTTAGTATCCTTCAAAAACAAGATGATATGCAATGTCGATAAGATACCCGCGTATTTTCTTCGTAGCCACTACCACCACCACCCCACTTTGAGGAGGAACTATTTTGGATCTTGATACTTATACTCTTGTTCCTACCAGTTGGGTAGTTTCTTGCGTCCGAAGGATGGAGCTGTTAGCCAAGGTGTTCATCACCCTGTTTTCAGCATGGATCGTGTCCAAGGCTTTGAACTATCGCAAGAACTTGCAGGTGAGCATTTTCGATCCCACCGAACCGGGCAGAATTTCCTCTAACCTCTCTTCAGTCTATAGGATATCATCCGGGCTTACGGCCAGCGTTCTTCCCGATGACATTTCCGGGAATCGCCATCCCTAACACGTGGTGGAATCCCGGTATCGTGTTTACATGGGTATGGAGATTTAAGCGTACGTCCTCGTTATTTTATCTTTAGACGATTGCCCATCCATATCAGTATACAAGTGGTTCGAAAACGAGACAGTGTCTATCGTTCCATTCTTGTCCGGCCCTGTTGCACTGTACACATCCAATCTTGTCGTTGCGCGACAGGTATCAGGAGGAAGCCTGACTTCAAGTTTTGCGAAGCCCCATCAGTTCAGTCTAGGACTGCTGTAAGTTTCTGTGATTACTCTGCCTTGTTCTTGCTTTTATTAACTTGGAATTTGAACCAGATTTTTTGGTAATAATATTGTCGCCGCTGATGGAGAGACATGGCGTACACATAGAAGGATTCTCGCACCTGCGTTTAATAATGACCTGTATGCTTTTGTTTTCGGCGTCCCTCAAAAGTTTTTTTCTGACAGTACATATACCAGATACGACTTGGTGTGGATAGAAACGCTCAAGACATACCACGAGATGCTTTCTACGGAGGGATGGAGCACAAAGAGCGAGTTTGATGTGCCTGCTACACAGAAAATAACGTTCAAGGTATTCTCTTTTGAAGAGCATAGTCGGTTAAAACTGAATTTGGTACGTAGCTTGCACTCTTGATCATAGGCAAATGTGCCTTCGGATTTCCCTTTGATTGGGCGACTCCGCCTGTCTCAGAGGATGGATCGATGTCAATTCAGCAAGCGCTTCGTATCATCGGTGACACAAACACGTTGACCCTTTTTACGCCCAAATGGACACACAACTTACCATTTAAAATGTAAGCTTTTTTGCTGGTTATTTCCGTGTCCTTATTTCTCACTATTACCACAGTATGAAGGACATGCGTCGGGCACATTCACAGTTCCGGAAATTTGTGCTGTCACAGATCGAGTTAAGGAGAGCTAAAATACGCGCACAAACGACAGAAGACATAGTGGATGCGATGGGTGACAATAACATTTTCACGATGCTTGTCAAGGCAAATGAAGACGAAGGCAAATTAAAGCTGAGTGACGATGAACTTGTAAATTAGCCTGCCTCTGCATGACACTCAAGCCTCCATATACTGATTCTGCTCACGCAAGATGGGAAACATATTCATAATGTTATTCGCTGGTCACGGTAAGTCGCGTTGTACCGATGCATAACGTCATCAGAGAGTATGACACCATAAAATTAGAATCAACAGCGCATACACTTTCGGTAGCCCTTGGATTCCTTTCAATATACGAGGAAATTCAGCAGGAAATTTACGAAGAGATTATCTCCGTTTGTGGACTCGAGAACGATCCTGTAGGCCATCTCAATCCTCCATGAATCCTCACACAATGATAAAATAACACTTTTGTCAGGAACCGGCACATTATCCAAAGCTTGAAAAAGTCCTCGCGGCGTTCTATGAGGCGTCGAGGCTATTCCGTAAGTCAATCAATGAATTATGTTTCTCTAGAAATAGCATCAGTTATACCGTGGCGCTGATAGCGGCTGGATACCTCGTGATTCGCGAAGCATACGAAGACACCACTTTGGATTTGCCAAACCCCGTTGGACAAGAAGGGAAGACGACCATCCCGGTACCAAAAGGAACACAGGTGTGTATGTATTAGCTTTGATCTAATGATGCATTCTAAAATTTTGTCTTGCAATAGGTTATAGTTGACATGGTCGGAATTCGTGAGTTTTTCTACTTCTAAATGAAAGGAACCACGCACATATGTTTTCAGAGTACAATCCTCGATACTACGATAAGCCAGAGGAATATCGACCATCAAGGTGGTACGGAGTGGGCAACGAGTCGGAAATTTTCACCGCTTTTGGCATAGGTTTGTTGACACGTGCTTGCTATTCTGTTGATTTATATTGACCTTCTCATTACATAGGCCCCCGCGCCTGCGTTGGTCGTAAATTCGCCACGACTGAAGCCGTTTGCTATCTTACGATGCTTTTGAGAGACTTTAACATCAAGCCTATCATGAAACTCGGAGAGACGAAGACAGAGTGGAAGCAAAGGGTTTTGGATGCCAGAATTGTTTTGACACTTGGGGTACAAGATGTACCCATACGTTTTGTGCGACGGAAGTGAGAACAGGAGGAGATATTGGTTACTTCACCGCCGAAATAAGCTGTGAAGGGAGTACCATATTTCTAAATACTGATATGATCGCCGGTCAGAATGCAGTAAGTAGCAGTGGTGCTTGAAATAGCACAAAATCGATTACGAGTTCCTTGAAGGATTCATTTTTACCACACCCCGAAAAGCCCAAATGCACACATGGAAAACAGTACCACCACTCAGCATAGCGTCTGGGACGTGTTGTTTGGCAACCTGGACTTTAACTCCTCGTTTCTACTATCGAATTTGGTTTCCCGACTTTACAAGCTTGTATATTGATGTTACATACCACGCTGAAGAAAGGATTATAATCACCTTTGGAGTACTGGCATCCCGTTCAAGGAACCCTGAGGCAGTCCAGTGTACAGCTGGATGGCGTAGCTGGGCTCGGAAGCTCGTCGAGTAGCCTCGCACGATGGCGGTAGTCAAAGATGATGTGATTCGGCTATGCTGTCACACAGGTACTTATGGATCTAATCTAATCTATCTGTACTCTACGGATTTAGCAATCAGTGAGATTGCACTGCCACAATGCTCGTTACCCTCCCTCATCACGAAGTTCAAGAGTGAGTCATACTGTGTATGATTCCCGTCATTTCTGGATAATTTACTTTCCTCGTGCTATAATCTAAGAGCTTCGGGCTTCCCTTAGTTAATAGTTCATGGTGAATTCCCATGTTATCCCTCGGCCCTTCTGACAGTCTTGGTCTTTCTTTAATAGGTCTCATCCGAATACGCTTTCAGGACTCCTTATTCCTATCGGCAGCTATATAATACTCTGCTACAGAGGAAGTATTCATTCGCTGCCACAGTTGCTCTTTACCTTACGAATTGGCTTCTGAAATATATACTCATGCGCAACCGATTTTGAGCGCTGAGCGCTGATCGCTTCCATAGTAGTAGCAAGGCTGCGCCTCGCTTCGCTCCGGCAACCAAAAACAAAGAAAGGTAGAGATGAGACTGAAGCATGATAATATCTGGAAAATAGTTCCAAATTTGGTGAGGTAAAATGGAGATATGGAGGATAAAGGATGGAATATGGCGAGAGCAATAGAAATACGTCGTCACAATGAGAAAATGAGTGAAAAGAACAATAAGATTTACCAAAAGAGGTGCGAAAACAAACAGGTACATACGAACTTGCGCATTTGCTATCGTATAGTAACTAATATCAAAAATTTAAAAGGTAAAGGCAACGATAAGCAATGCCAGATACACAATAACGGCGGCGATGGTTGACCGCCACGTCGGGCAGTGGTAGCGCGAACCGCGGGACCACTCAGAATGGTCACATATTGGTAACATCTTACAATACGGTTGAAGCCAGGCAATGCACAGAAACGTCTGGGGAATTTTTTCTAAATGATATCATTTTCTGCTCTCGCCATATTCCATCCTTTGTCCTCCATCTCCCAATTTTAACTCACCAGAACTATTTTACAGATATTATCATGCCTTTTCAGTGTCATCTTCTCTTTCCTTTGATTTTGGTATTGTTATTTCAATGCCTACACTTTACAGCTATGCTCTAATTCCTCCTTGTCATACGTTCTCCTAATTTTATTTGTATTTTTGGTGCTGGAGCAAAGCCAGGCGTATGCCTTGTATTTAATAAGACTCGTTCTTTACCTGACTCTATGATGGGCTATTTCTGCGAATGGGAGAATTGTGTTATCTTTGTTGTTGTTGAAGAAGAAGAACTTATTACCGGGGACTCGTCCCAATATTGGAACGGCCGGCCCATAGGTCAAGCAACTGCATCTACACTGGTATAGGTATATACCTAATTGATATACTAGAGGAACTCTAACCTGAGGACACCAGGAACCTAGACCGTTGTGATAATCTAAACACTGACTGTACCCCACCCCCGGCCATTTTACTGTCAGGAAAAGCGATTAAAACCCAGTGGGGCCAGAGAGAGTTCTCCATGTGTTTTGGATGTGTCATGACACATGGAAACGGTCGTGCTTGCCGAAATTGGTTTAAACTCCGCTCGGTTTGAGCCGGATCTGCACTCAATCGACATTGCCTCGATTTTGATGTGTGAAGTACTTATACATTCAGGGGAGTGTTTTTGATCTTGAGTTTTGAATTGGCTGATGACTATGTAGTAGATGATGAACTATAACGATATGGTTCAGTGACGAAAACTTTTTTCTCTGCATCTCAATCATGATCTTGATTCTTAATACAGTCCAGCTAACTCGGAGCTGCTAACAGAGCAAGCTGCAAAAGCAGGAATTGATTGACTCTTATCCTCAAAAGCGTGATGCGCTGACGTCCTCAGAAAATTCAAAAACATCAGGTCTCGTTACACCATGAAGTAAATGAACGATTATTATTACGTAGTAGTAAAGATAAGGTCAACTAAGCAATAACCGCTGTCCATCGTTAATAAGAGAAAAGAAAAGAACGAGAATCATGAAGGCCTTGGGTAAAGGGGGTATGTACATGACTCTGCAATTTTCTTTCATTAAGCCTTGCTAACTGAAAGTGAATGGAATTAGTACAAACCCCACAACGCTCGCTGAGGTGCATCACACTTACCACCACTTCTATCCAGTTCTCTACATGCTCATACGAAGATCTCACAAGAACAGTGGAGCAACAGCCAAGGCGACGACAGCACCGACGTGAGCAGGGCTGAATGACAAGGCCATCCCACTTCCTGGTGCCGTTGTTCCCCCAGTGGTTCCGTTACCAGCGGCAGTCCCGTTTCCAGTCGTAGTCCCGTTTCCAGTAGTAGTCCCATTTCCAGCAGTGGTGTTGCCAGCAGGAGCGGTTTGTGACGATGCGGGGCCGGACGCGGTGCTGCTTCCAGTTCCCTTTGCGGTGGACTTCGAAGAGGCAGCTGCTGAAGAGGCAGCAGAGCTCTGAGAAGCAGCGGAGCTGGTAGAGGGCAATAAGTAAGAATTCAGAAAGGTTAACCCCCAGTACTTACCTGGCAGCAGCAGAGCTGGAGGCGGCTGCGGACGAGGCGGCTGCGGACGAAGAGGCTGCGGACGAAGAGGCGGCAGCGCTGGACTGAGCAACGACAGCTGCGGCAACAGAAAGGACAACGAGAGTGAGTTGCGAGAAGGAACGCATTTTTTTCTAGGCTATGGGGGAGTGAGGACGTGAAGTCTGGGTATGTACAGCGAGGGCTTCAAGTTGAAACTAACTTTCGAAAATTCAGAACCCGCCTATCTTTATACCTTTCGCTTCTTGTTTCACAAGTAACAAAGGCGCATGGCTAAAGTGACAACTTGTTGACTGCGTACGTTGACTGATGACACGCTAGTGAATGATATGTCGTGCTGAATTAAAAATATGGGGCCAAATGAATGGAGGGACTGTGTAGCATTCGTTTGGCGGGCGCGGGCACGGGGAGATACGTGAAAACCTTCTAAATTTACACCGGAAATGCCAATAATAGAGATCTAGTCCCAGTTTCTATACGTGATGGCGCTACCTTGGTATATTTTTATCTACTACGTGCGACAGAAGAGGCTATGTGAATGATGATTGTATGTATGTGCTATGTATGCAAAAGAACCCAAATGCGATGGTAAGAAAATGCAAAAACAGAGAGTATCCAATGGAAAAGAGGAGGTATATAGATGGGTAATTATATTAAGAGAGGAGAAAACGTTAAACGTCCGTTCCTGAAGAGACCGTAAGATATCAAAGAAAAATTCCCTTTCCATCGCTTCTCGGTGTCAGAGAATGTCACAGTAACGTACGTTCCATGATATATCAGAGCATCCCATAAGAACGCGTACGTGGAAGTTACGAGGCTCCAAATAGCCAGCACCCCAATTTTAATAGCACCCTAACATGTGCCACCGTTCATGAGGCGATTCTTCGGCCATGGCTGTCCAGCCTGTTCCCATGTAGATATATTGGGATTCGTATAAACTTCCTTATAGCTAGATCATCGCAAAAGGTATATAAAAACGCAAGCGCGAGAAACGGTGATTAGCTTTGTTTTGAAACAGACGCAGGAAATGAAGGTTCCAAAAGAAAAATCGAAGGAAATAAAGAAAAACTAGCAGGAGGCGCTAGCCTCTATAGAAACCATAAAAATTTGTCAAGACTTACGTATCGATATATGTCTTTGTTGGAAATTTAACAGGGTCGCAACCAACATTGATATCATCTTTGGGTTGATACACCCGAATGTAGTCGATGCTCATAGTCGCGGGGAAAGTAAGGGCGTCCAAGTCCAGCTGAGCAAAGTTCATGGAAAACCCAAGATTCGCGATGATGTACTGTATGAATAGAAGTGAATATCATCAGCAAATCAGTGTTACAAGATAACTATAGAAAAAGATGGATTAACAGAGCGCGGAAAGGGTGGGTGGGTTGATCCACTCAAATCCCGCTGGGATGGCGCAATAGGAACATGAAAGGCAAATCAAAACATAAATGTCATAGAAGAAAGGGAAGCCAATAGAACTTGAGAAAGGTACGTAAAGGAATAGAAGTATTGAACGTAGGAGTAACATACCATCGGCTCTTGTGGAATAGGCCTTGCACTAATTTCCGTAGCGCTGTCGGGGCCCATGCCAGGTGCATGCAGTAACCAAGCTTGCTTCCCGTCGTTTATCCACGTAATGTACGCGTCATCGAAGCTAGAAGGGATCATAACCAAAATTAAGTACATAAGTCAACTCAAAAACGATGTTTTGGGGAAAACATAAATAGCGCACTCACCCGGGTGTGTATTCAAATCCATATACCGAGAAACATCCTGTCCCGAGTTCGTAGCAGTCCTGATTTGACAATGCGAGGCCGCTCGTTGTCTGTTGATAGACGCCTGGATTGTAAGAGTAACAATCATGAGCGTCAAGGTACGAATGTAGGCGACCGTCAATCAATCATTCAGCGGAGTGTGGATGTAGCCAGTCAATTCAACATATATGTATATGTTATGTATATCCTGGCGCACATAAGGCAAGCGGCACTGCACCCGACATCAAGGACGTGAGGCCGCCTCCCACCTCGGATGTGAAGTCCAAACATAAAAACAGTACTCACCGCCCTTGTAAGTGTTCAACATCGTCTTATGATCCTTGTCCAGAATAACGAGATTATCCGAGGAGTTTTTCCATGTATATGCGGCCTGTTCGGGGTTCAAGGGGTGTATGGTAAGCAAGCCAGAACCCAAACGAGAAAGGTTTCCCTTTCAGTGGGGTGGAGTGTTTAAGCGTATGTATGTATGAGTCAACCTGACGCCATATACAAGCGAAATTCGATTGAATGAACAGCTTAAACCCCACAGAAAAAGGAATCAATACACAAAAGCAAAACCCACGCACGTTATAAGGCGCCCATTGAGCCGACAGAGAGACCTGTATCAAAAAGGAAAATGTAAATGGGAGAAATTAGTATGCGCAAAAGGATAGCTAGCAAGACTAGCGAACACAGTGAGCGGGGCCGAAAGGTTAGGAACGAGCGCTGCAAAATGGAAGATTTTGTACCGACCAACCGACAGATATTGACGGCACGGGAGAGGAAGAAAGAACGTGAAGCGCGAAAAGTAAAAATAGCTGCAAAAATATGTGCAGAAATAGGCATGACTAATCTAGTTCATGCGACTCTTGGTCATCTCTCCCCAAAAGCCAAAATTCAAAAAATAAAAATAAAAGAAGAAATGTAAAACTTTGTACCTTCCCACCATCGCTCTCAACTGTAGCTTCAAAGATATCGATTTCAGGTGCCGAGCGACCGACATACGTCCCATCCTTCCTCGCTGGCCCAGGGTGCGACTCGCCTGAACAGGTACATGCAGCTATAAGAAGTTCAAAATAAAGGTTTAAGGTTGAGGGTGAATAGGACGTTAAAAAAAAAGAAAAGACGTACAGAGCCTCTGGCCGGGTAAAAAGGACTATGGGGAAAAAAGGCCGATAAGCATGGATAGGAAAACATTAATATTATACTATAAACTCACCAGCACATCGCCATGATCGCGGTCACCATTTTGCGTTGCGGCAAGAGGCGTTGTCGTGCCAGGATACGTTTGGTTGGGCAGCGTCCCCACATCGCAGGAGTCGTACGAGTAGGGCCACATGCCATCCAGAGTCGCGCCGAAGCCTGCGCGACCTGTGGAGGGTGGAGGAGGATAAGTAAAGGGAATTGTGGCAGGCGAAAGGGGAGGGACGGACCTAAGTTACCCATGGCCCACCTAGATAAAATAGAACGGAGTAAGTTTTAGCGTTCTGTGAATGGTGCAACAGGACGTACACAGCAGGCCATAATCCACTACACACAAGTTTTAAAAGAAAAAATCAGCGTCGCATTTCGGTGCCAAAAATATGCGAATAAAAGGAGTACGGGAGGATGTAAGTACCTAGCTTTATTATCACCAGGAAGCGTAACAGCCGCTAGAGAAAATCGGAAACATAAATAGATGAAGAATGCAAATATATATTTTCAAATGGAAAGCACCTTCGATTAAACCACCCGTAAAGCAGAATTTATTCCTGGAAAATTTCCGGCTCAGTTTTTTTACTTGACACGGCATCAAAATGGGATAAGTAAATACCATGATTGAAGCTAAGGGTGAAGAAAATATTAGTGTCTAGGTGAACGAGTTATATCGACAAAGGACCTCACCATCGCACTGCGATATGTTAAATTATGATTATCGTCTGGGTTGACTTGCGCCAACGTAATGCGAAGCGCTCCTCCTTTGGTAGTCACTATGGGGTGGGATTACGTTCAGCACGAGCTTGTCTCAAGAAGGCGAAGAAGAAAAATGCAAGCGTACCCTGACAGGGATCATACCACTCCAGATCGTTCGTACCCCAATAATGCAAATCCACCGCTTCCCAATATGGGTCGTCGCCAGGATAGAATGTTCTTCCGTCCTGCTCAAATTCATCAGAGAATACGAGCACCATTTCTTCCTTGGGGTTGTAGTAGGACGGCTTGGTATATGCAGATATGGGAGTGGCGCGGTCTATTAGGTCGAAGTTTCCTGTGGAATAAAAGTGGTATCAATTGACGAGATAAAGAGGGTAAAGTATGGAGGGTATGGCGCACCGGTCATTCGTGGAACCTGTCCTGTCGCGTTTGTCCCGCCTAGATTAAATCCTCCTTGGGTCGTCAGTGTAGTTTTCGTAAAATGAGAGAGGATTGGGTAGCCTATAACAAAGTATAAGCTAACATATCACGAGTGAGATGAAGAAAGGACATACCAGCACTAAGTATCGATTTGAATTTTGAATGAACATGCTCAGAATATTTAACAAAATAATTATCAAAGAGAAACGACTTACAAGAGCATTAAACACCCCGCAGCGAGTATAAATAAACACCCAAGATTACCGAGCCCACGAGCAGTGCACACGCTCCCGCCCCTGTCGATGTTCCGGTCACGCAACGGGTCGGGATTGTGCAAATAGTCGTCCGGTTCAGTTGTGCGCATATCTAGTGGTGTTCCCCATGCTTTAGGTGATGGTGCCATCGCGAACTAAGTCCATGGAAGGGGGTAAGAATAACGGAAGGAAATAAACACGATTTCCGACGTACGCGTAACGAAACAGAATCCTATTGAACAATGAGCTTGCAAGCCAAAAGGCGGGGAGGAAGAAAGACGTACTGATATGCTTCCTCTGGAGCCAAGACCCATAGCTTCGATGTCTTTGACCATATCTTCATGCGCATTACGATGAGAGAATTGCGAGCGGGCAGGAGAGGGAAGGGAAGAGTTTGACGCGGAGGGCGCCAATTTGTAGCCCGACATCGTTCGGGGCTAGAAACTCGTACTGTTCTCGTGTAGGGATATTGGTTGTTCGCGTTGACGCTGTGGTTAAGGTACCACTGCTGCTGGCGTTCACTACGTCAAACAAGGTGCCACGCCCAAGGTCCAAGGGAGTGTAAGTAAAAATGAAGGAATGAATGAATGAATAGAGTTGGTCGGTCGGCGAGAGCCGGATAAGGGGTCTTCTAGTCGTCGTCGTCGTTGTAGTCAACGATAAAGCTCGTTTGCTAACGAAATTCGAACCAAACTCGCTTTGGTTAGCATTAAAAAATCAATTCCACAAATAACCCCTATTTCAAATTGAAATGGAAGCACTCAGAAATTTTGGTGTATAAATAGAATGGCATGACAATTTGACCAATGACAAGCGATCTGCAAAATTCCTCCTTCCCGACTCCGAGAACACGGAAGCAATATCATATGGGGTTAAACATATAAACTGAGCACGCGCAGGCAGCCCTGGCCCCCTGACTGCGTCCTCCTACATAAACACAGGTGCCTAGCAGCCAACCAGTGCTAAACTCAGCTGAACTCTCTGCTCTTTGGACAGACTCACATGAAAAGAACAATCACATGTTTCATCCACGTCATGAAACAGTCGAAAGACGCGTCGGCTAGGATAGTTTGACAAATATAGACCCCGTTCACATAATTCAAACTACGCGACATCGGGGTGGGAGCGCACTGGAAGACTGCACATCGCCTGTGTGACTAAAAATCCTATATATGAAGAGAATAAGGATTTGATCCCATCATGATTAGCTAATTTTACGTAATCATTGGGTAAGCAGACGCGGCGCTGCAAGCGTCGCCCAAAACGGTTGGCCGTGGGCCGTGGCTGATCTCCTCCGCTAATTGGCGCGTTCTCACTCATTTGTCGCGCCAAATTTGTCTGTATATTTGTCTTAATATTATTTTAAGCCTGGGTATACTCATAGAAATACACTGCATGTCTTTTGGGGTGTGTTTTTGTGCTTTTTTTGCTTTTATGCAGGAGTTTTTCCTGCTCTTTCCCCCCATATTGATTAAAGCTCCGTTTCAACTGCTGCTGTTTGAGTCAATTTTCTCCTGTTTTGTGTCTGTTGGGTAGCACAGCTGGAATAATGACACTGTCCTTTGATATTTTGATAATAAGTAGTATGTAGCAGGTGCTCCTTCATTGTAAGTAAATAAGATATGTGAAAATAATAAAAAATAACAAAGACAAAAGCAGTGTCAGTCAGCTCTGTTTAGAGAGGGAGATATATATGACTATTAACTTAGTATATGAGAATAAGATGTGTGTGTGTCGGTCAGCTCCGTTTAGAGAAGGAAATATATATGTTTGTTAAATTATAAGATATGAAATATATTTTTATTAATGAAGTATAAGAAATTTCCCATAAATCCGTGTGACTGGATAAATGGGGGGTTGTGGAAGTCCAGGCAGTGGCGTGCAGAAAAGGCGTATCTGAGAGATCACGTATCCGATCGAGGACGCGTCCCAAACGACTCGACTCAAAGAGCCAAGGACTCTCCATCGAACACTCATGTGAGCCTGGCAGCATTGGCGGATATCCAAGGACACGGCAGGATTACTGCTCTGCAGACTATAGGCGGACCAATTTGATTAGCTACTGTTATCGAGGTCGAGCACAACGTCGACATCAGACGAGTAGCATACAATATGCGCCGGGCATCTGCGAGGTCATGATGATTCCTGTTGTGACCCGTTAGAAAGGGCCGCGGGGACAATGCTAAAAACTGTTTGGCAGTGCATAATCTCAGAAATGGTTTTTTTTTTTTTTTAAATTAATACAATACAACAGACCAAAAATGTAGTGTACCCAGAGGTTGAATCTTCCTAATAAAAGACACTATAAATTTATTATGGAGAGGCGCGAAGCGCCAGCAGGGTCCAGGGGCGCAGCCCCGGCAAGCTGTTGACCGAGCGTAGCAGGAGGTGAGCGAAGCGAACCCTCCGACGCGTAGCGACGGGTCAAAAAGCTTGTACTTATGAAAGATACAATAACCTTCAAGTATTATCCCAGCCATAATATGAGCACTATCTAAGTCAGCGAGTGGACGAGTAACTACATATGTGAAGCCAGATCCGTATTTTTGGAAGAAAGGGCCGGCGAAGAAGAAATCATATTCCTCATCATCATTTTATGTAACACGCGTTTTGGGATCGACTCGGAGTCGGAACAGAACTACCTAATACTAATAGTCTGATTTCCCAGCTCTGGAACTTCAAATTGTCATTTTTCGCGAGGAACGCCTTTAGGCTCTGAACAATGTAAAATTGACATGAGCAGGCAGTCGTTACATATGACTGCTACGCTCTGGCATGCACAATGAAAGACACGATCTGTCAACAGAGTGTATGAGTGACAGGCACGCTTGGGTTAGTTGGCTAGACAGGATGATTCGATAGCATAAGTTTTGTTATAGAAATATAACTGCGAAGAACCTTATTCGAAAAGATATATAGCATTGGATGACCCCAATGGGTTAGTGCTTTGACAGGTACCAAGGGCAAAAATCGTCGAGGAACAGAAAGATTTAGTGAACAAAATGCAACACAAGTTGGCCGGCATTGCAAAAGAATAATATCAGTAGGACCTGTCATTTCTAGTGCAAAAAAATCCTGGGTTGGCTCGTATCACTGTCAGTTCTGAGCGCTGAGCCCTGGCACAATCCTGGTAGTAAGAACTTCGTCACAATCAGGGTGCGTATACATAAAGCATGCTTCAAGTAATAAGAAAGAAATACCAAGTAAAATTGATGCGACGACATGTATATGACCAAAGAGATTATCTTAAATCCAGAGGTGACAGCGAAAATAATAAAAGAGCTGGACAGCAGCGCGCGCTAAACAAAGCCGTCACGGTGCCGGTATGTATGCCGACGGATCGGCTGTGGTGATATGCCACATCTGGGTTTGATCTGAGTTTGAATTCAATCTTTTCCGTTCGACGTCGGGTCTGCGTCGGGTCTGCCCCTTCCTTCCACTTCTTCACCTTTGCTTCCCAAGACCATCCATGCCACCCTAAAACATCTCGTTCAATATAAACGGCGTTTACTAAGGCGGGAATGTTCCACTTATATGATGTATTACATGCCGTACTCATTTCTTTCGCAGGATGGGCCCACGGGACTGTACAAGCACATAGATATGTGGTGAAATAATACTGCATCCCACCTAGGAAAATCTACCAAAGGTGGTCGATGACCTCCTAATGCGCTCCATGTTCTGCACATCTATGCTTCATGTATGCGAATCTCTTTTCGAAAACTAAACTAGATTTCAGCCACCTTCATATAAAGCGCATATATTTCTCTAAATCACCCTGTAAGCGCGTATTTTGCCACATATGTGCGCATATATTGACCAGTTCATCTCAGGGTCCATACCGCCACCGAAAATGTTCCAGGCCGGTGTAATGCTCCGGAGAGCCCACTTCGCCTAAAGGTTTTTTTCAAGAAAAAAAATAAGCACTCATTCACTTAACACATACTTGCTCGATTACTATAGGTTGGTCCCTTGTGCTTTATCGGGTCCGTATTGCTTGCCAAGAGGTCCACCATTCAGCGAGCACTAAAGTACAATAATCTTTATTCATAAACAAATTTACAAAAACACTTTTTATTCGCTTCAATCATCCCCACATTGAACGACAAATTTACACGTTCAAATCAACCTTTCCAGCACCTTCAACAGCCCTCCTAACCTCTTCGTCTGCGAACACGCCCTTTCCTTTACCATCCTCCCCAGTAACCACACCCTGTGCATTGAACCCAACCCATTCGTTCAAGAATTTTACAACTTGCTCAGGCGCACGGCCAACGAACGTCTTCGGTTCCAACAAGGCGTCCAATTCTGCGTGAATCGGCTCAAAGTACTTGTCAGCTCGAATCCTGGAAATCAAATCGTTCGACAACCCAAGCTGCTTGACTTGATATCCTGCTTCGTGCGACAACACGCGAATGTGTTCGTGCGCTTCTTGCCTGTCGCCACCTTTCTTGACGATAGCCATGATCACGTTTTCGGTGGCCATGAAGGGCAATTCTTCGTTGATTCTTCGTTCGATGACTTTAGGGTATACGACGAGTCCCTCAGAGATGTTTTGGAGTGTGGAGAGGACAATGTCGGCTGTTAGGAAGGCTTCAGGGAGGGTGATGCGGCGGTTTGCGCTAGTTGGGAAGAAAACAAGATTCAATAAATCTTCCACAACACGAAGAAAGAATTTTCACGAACCTATCATCCAACGTCCTCTCAAACCACTGTGTTCCACTCGTCATGAGCGCATTTTGATGGAGCACCATCAAATGCCTGCTAAGACTGCAAACACGTTCGCTCCTCATTGGATTACGTTTGTACGCCATGGCACTGGATCCAATCTGCGTCGACTCGAAAGGCTCTTCGATTTCCTGCGATGATGATATTTTCCATGAACATAAAGACACGAATCAACGAACACTCGTGCGCCTGCTTGCTCACCTTGAGATTGGCAAGAAGCCTAATGTCAGTTCCGATCTTGTGAGCTGTTGCTCCCAAGCTGGCAAGTGGGGCCAGGACGTCGACGTCGATTTTCCTCGAGTAGGTTTGAGAGGTGACGGGGTAGGCGTAGGAGAATCCAGAAAGTTGGGTGACGAGTTCATCGAGTTTTTCGACCTGGGTTATGGAGAGAGAAAGGGAGGCGGTGAGTTGTAGAGTTTGGTTTTACGTCATGGTATTAATGAATTGGGAGGTAGGGAATGGATATTTGTTGAGAAAAAGAGAAAAGAGAAGGACCCTGCCAACTTCGGGGAATAAATATGTTCTCGCCCGACGAGTGAAGAAACACTCCCCATTATGTTTGGTAATTCACCAAACTCGAGAGAGACGGATGTGCAAAACAAAGAACTAAGAAGATGGTAGAGAAGAAGGCGCATGATACTGGAGGAAAAGGAACAGAACGCGAACGAAAAAGGAAGAAGCTTTCAAACACGCACCTTCTCATGGTCCCCATCAAAGAGAGCTAAAAAGCTCGCTTGGGTTCCTGTTGTGCCTTTTACACCCCTGAACCCAATATCATCTCTGGCCCTCTTCAAGTTCCTCAGATCCCATAACAGTTCCTGAATCCAAAGTGTAGCCCTCTTGCCCACCGTAGTCAACTGCGCCGGTTGGAAATGGGTGAACCCCAAAGTAGGCAGGTCCTTGTATTGGTCGGCGAATACAGAGAGACGCGAGATCAAGATAGAGATGGACTTGATGAGGAGTGTCAGCCCGGAGCGGAGGAAGATGAGGTCTGCGTTACTGGAGTTAGTTTTAGTCCGAGTGAGTTTCGTGTGTTTTGGATAATTAGGAAGACGCACTCAGTAACGTAGCAGCTCGTGGCTCCGAGATGGATGATACCGGCTGCAGCGGGTGCGACTGTTCCAAAGGTGTGTACGTGCGCCATGACGTCGTGGCGGCGTTTCTTTTCTTCGATAGCGGCTATTGCGAATTGCTCAGGTGTTAATTCCTGTTTGGATGAGCAATGTGAGTAAGTGTTTTGTTGTTGTTTTTTCTCCAAAAGATGGAATGGAAAGACTGGACTGCGGGAGGGAACTCGCTGGGACGCATCCAAACCAAAACACGAAAAATCCAAAAACACGAAACGCACCAAGTTCGTCCGCATTTGCTCAATCGCCTCTTCCGTTACGGGTAACCCGAGCTCTTTCTCTGCAATGGCAAGGTTGAGCCATAGTTGGCGCCATGTTGAGAACCTCTTGGCGGGCGAGAAGAGGTTGGCCATTTCTTTGCTCGCATAGCGGCTGTTTTTGTGGAAGTGAGTCTTACTTGCTTTCACTTCGAGGAGTGATTGAAGGTACGAAGACGGACCTGGATAAAGGGGTTTGATACGTTTCGAAAGCCTCCATGATGATTCACTTCTGTTCTATTAGCTTCAGTAAGAAGAAGACAGAGGTGTTATTGAAGGTGGAATGGAGTGAAGAGGACGCGCGATGACGACCTTGTGATGTCTCTCTCTCCGACTGAAATTAAGGTTGGGGTAATTTTTTGCCTGTAATCTAATCTTTCTTTGATCGATTGGTTGATTGCCAACTCGCATAGCCGGCCCGTGCGGGGTGCCGATTGGAATGCCGACTGTTGAGAGCCGAAACTCCGATCCGGTCATGACTTGTCGAATCGTGAATTTCGATGTATTGTTTTGTACGCATTTTGTTTGATTAGATGCTCTTTAGGATGTGATTAAGCATGAACTTGAGATACTATACTAAGCTCTAATACCTTAAGATATGTAAGCACCATGACAGAGTTACCAAGTCACTACTGCGCTCAGTCGGTCAACCGCTGACTAGTAGTGTCTTGCAACGTGTTCTTTCCTGAGTCTTGGTGAGACGTGAGTTGATAATACCCACTAGGCATAATGCGATGTGCTGTCCTACATTAACGGAACGTCAATGATGGACAACGGCTTCTGTGTAATTCCCGAAGAGCTTGAATCCGGCGAATTAAAACGAATGACGTTTGGTGCGGAGAAACTCAAGACACCGAAGAAGGTACATTATTAATATTGGCCCAAGTGCACCATTACTATTGTAGTACAACTATTCCTAAGGTATACATCCTCGCACCGAGATAATATGCGTCATTTTTCTCGTTTCAAGCTAATCTATTAAGCGCCGAGTTGGGAATTTTGAATATTCGACGATGTCGGAGGTGTACTAGCCAGTTTGCGTTTGGAATACAGATGTAGAACGAGCAGTAAGTGTTTAACAAGAAAGATATATAAGTGACAAAATATTCTGCAGTTCACTTCAGATTCGAACCAAGCTACTAAACATCTACCTGATCTACCTGATCTACCTACTACCTACATCCATAACATGTTCTTCACCACTAAGCTCGCAACCCTCTTCACCGCTACCTGCATTGGGCTCGCCAATGTGGTTGTCGCCTTCCATGGAGACGGTAAGCTCTCTGTAGTATATACTATCGACCTAGGCATTCAACTATCTCTGTCGTTTAGCCACTTATTATCATACAGGGGTACGTTTTCCTACGAAAGCATTAGCAGAAACATAATATTCTCAAAATATAAAACATATATTACAGCTCGGCAACTGTGGCGCATGGAGCCAGGATACCGATTTCGTAGTCGCTCTGTCCACCCAAGAATACAACAACGCCCCCCACTGCTGGCAGCACATCCAGGTTCACTGTATGTCCCGTTTACGTTTTCCTTGTCTCTTTACGTTTTCTTCTTGCTTTAAAATCACAATATGTGTGCCCAGAACTAGAAAAGCTAACACATTATGATCATGTGTGCAGATCTAGGAAGGACCATCGACGCGACCGTCGTCGATTCCTGCCCGGGATGCAGTCAGTACAGTATCGATTTGTCCCCGGCGGCGTTCCAGGCGCTTGCGCCTCTTGATGCGGGGAGGATTCAGGTCGATTGGAACTATTGAACTGGTTGAGAGAAGAGTGGTCCGTGTAGAGCCATCGAGAATGACTCTTGGATAAATTTTGTTAAATAAATAAAAATATTTCTTTTCTGCATCCTTTTGAATGTTCTTTTTCTTGGCGTGACCATTATACTGCCAATTAGTATTGATATAGACGCTCGATATGTGACGTCATACATGGGCGAGGTTTTCTTTAAACTCGCGGATACGGTATACCCAAAACCCTTCCGACTAGGGCATCACAATGCCGACCTTGGCGTTGTGTCTGCGGATCTTGGTGGTACACTATTATAATAGGTGACAGCAAATCAAGACTATGAACGTACCCTACCCTACATAGCTCATACTATATGGTCTACACTTCTACCATAGTAGCATTGAATCAAGAGCTATCTGTCGATATTTCACGCAGTAGGAGTCGATTTGGCCGAGTCGAAGCTTGGGGTAGTCCCCCATTAACGGGACTTTCATCCCTGGAACGCGTAGTAGATTGGAATTAACGGCATAATATATTTAGGGAATTAGATTGAGGCTAGGCTCTCAAGTGCACTCCGGCTTATTAGTCGGCTAGATAGAATGATTACCGTTCAAATAATCTAACTCCGTTTCGAGAGGAGGGAATTAAAAGCCAAAACCTTGGTGCAGGTTTAATTTAGGATAAGAGGACGTAGAGCGAATTAACCATAATCATAATTATCGGTGCCGTGACCGCGACCAACTATGCTACATATGTATGTAGATAAATATCATGGTTGAATTTCGCACCGAGACGCGGTGCGCATCTAATCTTGTTTTGTACTAATCTAAGCGCCGAGGTTGAAACGCTCGATACAGTCGGAAGGAAAGGAAGGTTCAGTCATTCCCTTTGTTTATTTTTGAAGCGCAAACTACTTACTAGACTTTGGGCTTAGTAAAAGTCTGTTGAGCTTTGCATACAAGTCCATGGGCCTTGGGTCTACCGTTTTTGAAGTTATATGAGTCGGAGGGTTTCTATTGAACACTGTTGGAAAAACTCAGACCAACATCTATCATTCCATTCACTGTTCAGCCATCAACCAACTTATTCACCAGTTCAACTTGCTTACCATGTTCCTCAACACCAAGATCATTTCATTTTTTGCTGCTACTTTTGTCGTACTTGCAGATGTCGCGGTCGCTTTTAGAGGAGATGGTATGCTCGATTTATAACTTTTGTTATTGAGGTCGGAGTCTGACATCAAGGTATTTTAAATTCAGCTACATACTACCACACAGGTGTACGCGTTTACCTATAAAGCTGATTATCTGAGCTATTACTGACAAGCATATACAGCTCGGTAACTGTGGTGCATGGAGCCAAGAAACAGATTTCATAGTGGCTCTTTCTACGCAAGAGTACAAGAACGGCGCGCACTGCTGGCAACACATTAAAGTTCACTGTAAGTCTTGTCTGGACAACTATTTTGCAATATGCATACCCAGTTAACATCGATAACAAATCGTGTATCAGACCAAGGCAGAACCATTGATGCTACCGTCGTCGATTCTTGCCCGGGCTGTAGCCGTTACAGTATTGACTTGTCCCCGGCAGCGTTCCAGGCGCTTGCTCCCCTTGACGCTGGAAGGATCAAGGTTCATTGGAACTACTGAGATAAGGAATTAATGAATTAGGAGGGAGGGATAATGTAGGATATGTTGTGCTATATGTTTTTTATGTAGTAATGAGAATATGTTCGCTGTGTCTTCTCAATTGTACCGGGACAATTATTTCCTGTTTATCTGAATAGTAGATAATCGGGCGGTTGGTGCTGATCTGACTGAGAGTTGATGTCATCAGACTTGGTTAACTTGGACTTCGGCAACAATATTATTTAAAAATGCACTATGTACATAAGTAGATTAGATTAGATCAGATCGAGTCACATGCCTGCATTCTTATTTAGAAAATCGGAGTCAATTTCGGTTCAAGTTGTTTCCTTTACTTCTACCACCACTGCTTTTCTAGAGTCGGATTTTGGAATTTTTGTATTATGCTCCATTTTGAACCTACTTACTACCACTCGAAGGTTATCGCTCCTAATTGTTATCTCATGACACCATGTGTTGAGGATGAATGCCGGATGCGGCATCCTAGGCTTATGTTTGCCCCTTTGTGTGGGATATTTTAGACCTATGTATTGATAACAGCTCAGATCGCCGGCTCACCCCACGACCCACGACCCACGTACTGTGTAGTTGAAGCTACGTTTATCCTCCTCCTCCTGCTTCTTCTCCTTTCAACAAGTTTTCACAATGACTACGCGGCAATCATCTATACAACTTATCAACTTGCATACCCAGATAAACGACATTCTTTGGACAGTATTAGACATCCTCACTGATGAGCACAAAGCTGAATCGTCACTCGATACGCTTCGTTATGCCTCACAGGTCACAAAATCATGGAGGAATCTATCACTCTCTTCAAGTTCGCTATGGGGAAGACTATTGAATCTAGACATATTGAACGAGAGAAGCCCCCATTGGCGATCCGAGGTCCTCCGACGATCTGGAGACGCGCCATTGTATGTCCAAAGTCACGCGTCCGAGCCGTCGCATGAGTTGGAAACCTTGAAGGACGACAACTTTCTTGAGACTCTCATCGTCGATAACTGGCACAGAATCAAGTACCTATCGATCAAGATACCTTTTCATCTCTTGCTGAAAAACAGTCCGATAACACAAGTGCTCCGCGTGCCAGCCCCGCTTCTCCAGAGCTTCTCTGTCAGCCTACATTATCGATGGGATACTCCGGAGGAGGAAACGACTCATCTGGTCGATTTTGGAGGAAAGGCACCGTATCTGCGGTGCTTTGACGCAGACTTCCTGCGTGTGCCGAATCAAGCCTTTTGGCTGCAGAACATACGCACCTTGTGCTTCAAATCACACTATACAGCACATCAAGTGTTACAAATGCTTCGGTCCATCCCTTACATCGAACAACTGGAGATAGTTTGCGCACACGGACATAAAAGAGACGACGCCATGTCGACTTCGCGGGTAGGATCGAAAGTTGCTTTGAGGCAGTTGAAGATCATCTCCGTACAGGCAGCGCCTCCTAACTGGACGGATTACTTTCTACTTCTGGAGAACATCGAACTCTGTTCCAGTCATTCTCTCCAATTTGACTTTCGAAGTCACCATACCCACCCGTCTTTCGCTGATTTTGCCTCTTTGGCCAATATCTTACATGACTATATGGCAATCTCCAGCTCTACAGAGGAAGAATGCGAAACTGTAAATCGTACATCCCTTAGGATAAGCTTTAACGAATCCTCCATCTATATCCTGACCCATAATCTCGAAATCAACCTCGAGTTCGGGGGTATCGACTTATCGCAAATCGTCACTTTGATTAAACCTCTCTCCATATCCGATATCTACTGGCGACATGTCACGCATCTCGCGTTAATTTTTTCCCGAGACATTTCCGATGAGCTACTGGAGCCGAACTCGGACGAAGATCGGTCATTGATGCGTCTTTTGGCCCAATTGACGTCCGTCAAGTACCTAGAGATTCTTGACGTGAGTACGATAGCGTACATTGCGCCTATCCAAGCTTCTCATCCGGAAATATTTCCTTCACTTTCGTTTATCGAGCTCTACAATGTCACGATAAGCTCGTCTGCGTTATACGCATTCGTTCGCTTCCTTCTCCGTCGACGATCGGATGGAAGACCAGTGAGAGAGGTTATACTTAGCCCCCCAAATACTATCGAAAAGATAAACCTGACTTTGTTTGACCCGGTGGATGGCCTTAAGATCGTTTGGGGTGCTAGCAGTGGAACTGGGCGGAGGGAGTATCTATGCGGGATAGAAGCACGCAGGGAGGAGTCTATGTTTCTCCAGCGTCATAGTGGGGCATAATTATTTTGGTACTTCGGAATCGTTAATTTGTTTCTGGTATGTATGTATTTAGGGACGTCGACTCATGATGCTTGTTCCAGAACAAATTATAATTATACCTTGACTTACATACGAGCGATGAATTAATACTACTACTTTAATTCGTGCCCGACTGCCCCTATCGTGCTTCAATAGCATTGGCTGGAGTTGAAATTTACACCGTAGATCATTGATCACTATTCGTTTGACGATGGTGGGAGGGAATTCTTATTGGTCAATAGGAGGCCTTTCACATGCACGCACGCACGTAGTATTTTAGTCTGCTGCCACTTGAGAAGACACAGCAGCCTTGACTCTGGGCCACTCAACAGGCGGCCTTGTGAAGACATAGATTTGACAGATGTGATATTTAAATAGTATGACGTACTTGCAGTTTCCCGACTATACCAAGTACGGCCGGGTACTACGGCGGTGGGAATTTCTCGTACTCAGTCAAGGTACCAAGGTCATATGGGACACACTTAACACTTTGTGGGAGGAAAGAGTCTAAATTTACATGAGATACTGCCAATTTTCTTGGAAGAAAGTGGTAGCTTAAAACCACATAATACTATTCTTGTTGATTTGAATACATTTCGCAGGGTGAGACCGTCATGCGTAGGTTCCTATCTATGGAAAGATTACTCAATAAGTGGTAGTAGAGTTGTTTAGAAACATCGTGCCTGTGAGCCTATACGTTGAAACTGCCAGTAGCCTACTAAGGGTATTGAAATCGTGGGATACATATCTATATCTTCCTCGTACGCCCTGGTACAACGTACCATACAGTATCAGAAGATTCATTTATAACCCCCGACATTAGAAGAAAAACTAAACGAACTATTGACTTGAGCTCAACTAGGGCTTCTGATCTCTTGGTCTGAGTGTCGGCGCGGAGTTATTGAAATACAATGTCACAGAGTGAATTGGTCAATATCTGAATCTCCATCATGACTCTATCTTGAGATATCCCATGCTTCCTATTCCTTTTGTACTACCTTATTAACTGATGTTTTGCATTCAATAGAGGACTCTGTCGCCCCAAAGAAGTGGAACGGCTAAATAAATGGCAATTGCACAATGAACCTCGATGCTTCTCATCGGGATTTTCTTGGTGCGAAATTCGAATACATAGTGCATGCATTGCTTTTCGTGTCAAGGCTAGAACACATCTACATATATCCATCTCTTCATCTCTGTTCCTCTTCATGCGTCACTTGAGAGGAATCACCGGCCCTGTCTTCGATCATTGAATTCTATTACTGCAGTGCTGTAAGGTCATTTATTAGCATCCACTCTCCGAGGGATTTGTAGAGTCTCTAAGCCATATATGCTTTCAAAGAGAAGTTTCAACGGGGTACGGCGTTACTAATCGCACAAGGGCTCTCATGAACTCGCAGCGTGCGATGGCACAGACAACCCTGCTGTCCCAGTGTTTTCGTTCTTCGTTCATGTACATGGTATACATATAAACCCCCCGGATATACGATTAGGCGTGAAACGGGATAGAAGGATTCGAATTCATCATTATGAAGGGTATCCTAGGGTTTTACGCTACGTACATGAGAAAAAAAAGCCAGAACATTATTTCCTCAATCCTGAATGCTCGGAACAATCAACAGGGATGGAGAAATAATCATACTTAAAATAACATCGTGAGGATTGGTCTAGGCCTCGAGCTAAAGGGAAAGACTCCGTACTTTGACTTTGACTCTCGGAATATAGGACAGATGTTGTTTAATGATCCAATAAGGAAGGGTTGGATAAGGTAAGAAGTGCTGATGACAGTGTATTTCGTCTATTTACTCATTTATCTATGGGGGAACGAAGGGATGAAGGTGGGAACCCTATTGTTGGGGCTAGCTTCAATGGCTTGTTTGGTTTTTTCATTACCTGTTTTGAGGTTGTAAACGGGTTCATATCTCTTTTTCTTACAAGCTTTGTGACGTCAAACAAGAATTCGTCTGAAACTCACCGAAGAACTTGTTGACCAGCTACGAGTGTATCACATTAGAGCTCACGGAAAGCGAATATGAGATACTTCTTGAAAGGTTTTATCATTATTCCGGGGTCCTCAGTGTTACCAGCTTCATGACGGCTACACTTAATAATAATTGACGTTGCAGGCACAGGCCCACGACACATATGGCAGGGTGGAAAAAAGGGGTACATGATGATCGTAATTCAATCTGCTTTACGTCCAAATCACAAATAAGTACAAATCCATTCAATCTTCGCTCTGAAAAGCAGACTGTAAGAGTACGCTGACCAACCACAGCGTTCTGAATCGAAAACATATCGGAATCAAAAACAAAAAAAACATACCTAATCGAGTATTTTTTTTGATCCCGAGGCCGGCAATACGCGATCACGTCACCTAACATTTTGAAGGTGTTGACGGAGCCTAGACGTGTCTGGGCCATTTGTCTGCGAGCTTTTCACGATGCCGCGCACGATCTGTTTCCCTGTGAACGAATCGTGGCCCCGATATTCGCACTGCCCCCGCCCGGGGTGCAATCTGACCGGGGATCATTCATAATATGAAAATGCTGCCAGGCGGTGGTCATTGGCTTTTGAAGGCTTTTGACCTCCTTGCGTCTCTGATCCGTAAATCGTTCTCTGATTGGAGTTAACTAGTTACGAGTGACGCACTTATCTTAGGATTGCCAGCAGTTGGGCTTCTATATTCCACTTTCATCATTCTCGACATACTATCGAACCCAGGAGAATCGAGATCTAGGATACGGCTCATCAACACACGCACATCGGAAAAAGAAAAGAAGAACAAAACTTCCTTGCAAGTGCACCACATCAGTCTTATTTCTGTCCCGGTTTTAAGCTCTCCCCATATCCTCCTTAAAACTACCACCACCACGGCTGCTGTGGATTTCTACCACCTTGGATCCTTTCCCTCATTTCTCGACTACCAAAAGAATCGATGCCACCGCCACCAGCAGTGTTCAATCCAAAAATTCTCGATGCCAGCATTCGCGACGTGTCTTCGTACCTGTCCGATAACCAAAAAGTCGATTTATTATTGTATGCAATGAGGTCCTTGCGAGTTGAAGGGTGCGTTCTTGGATTTTGCCTACGCTCTTTAAGAGTTAACATCCTCGGACAAATCATATACAGACGCTCTAGACAAGTAATCGAGAACGCAATCCAGTCATGTCTCCAAGTTACCACGCTAAGTCAGGAAAATGTGGCAAAGGCTAGAATCTTGCGGGCGAGGGCTAGGTTGGCCGGCGGTGCGTATTTGGGTGGCCATGAAGGTATGTTTCCTGGTGTTTCTTGTTTCACTTTTTCTTTTTTTCCACTCCTTCGTTACCTCCAGTGCGCTGTTGGCGGCTGTCTGTGTTTTGCTTTTCTTGTGTCCATCTCTCTGCTGTAAAATTGATAAGGTCGTTATTGATGTATTTTCACCTCGAAATAGATCTCCAAGCTGCCCTAGCAGCAGAACCTGACAACCCAGAGGCAAAGGCGCTATTGCATCAGCGGAGCGTCACTGTTGAGAAGGTACGTCGCGATGAGTCTCTTCTATTTTTTTCTCTTCGTCCCCGCCGTATCTCTGTGTTTAACTTCTCCCGGAAATTTCTTTCCCATCTCACTTCCCTCTGTTTATCTGTCAACCATGCGCCTTTCCTCCGTGTACCGCATGTGTTTTAACGCCATGCGAATCGTTCGAATCTGATTTGAATCTCTTCACAGCTCCTCTCTCCTCTTCCTCTCAGTCTGTGTCCATCATCAGCACGAGAGCGCCTCTCAATCGAGATATGGCAAGAAATAGCCCTCTACCTCCCTCGACCAGATCTAAAAACGCTTCTACTCGTACCTCACGCACTCTCTCGCATCGCTTCACAACTTCTCTTCCGAAACCTCGATCTTTACTTTACAAATGTGACCGAAGGCGGCGAAGGTTCTGGAGACGAGGAAAGTGGGCCTGAAGAAGAAGATCACAGAGAATATGAGATCCCAGGAGCTTCGGAGGAGGATAATTCTCCTGGATCTGGATATGCACAGCGCAGCGCCGATATTTTGACCAGGGTTATTACCGATGTGGCTTTTGCGAGTGGTGTCAGGACTCTGAGTATCTTTGCCGATACTGGAGGTAGACGTAGGCGAGGCAGAGCGATGGCGTTCCAAACAGGCAAGTGTTATTATTTTTAGAAATTTATTTTTAAACCCTCCACCTATATAGCTTTTACTTCCTGGATTAGCGCCTGTGACTTGTTGCAGTTGCCAAGTTATTCTCCTTTACCCTTTGTCTTCCTTTGCAATGTTTTTGTTTTTCACATCATATATTTTCTCTATGCCCTCATTTCCTCAACCCCTTTACTAGAACTGACGTCTCCCTTTTGACAGGCATGCTAAATAATGCCCTTCCCAAGCTCGTCAATCTGCGCAGCGTCCATCTTTCTGCTACTAGCGATGGCATTGGATCGGTCCTTAGAACATTGCGGGTTACATGCCCCAGACTGCGAGGGTTATCCATAAAGTGCGTAAAAGAAGCTCATAAGCCATTTCACCAATACACTAATATCTTTTTCAAGGTCAAGCGACGCTCCTATAGACCTTTCCTTCCTAGAATTCAAACACCTAGCACATTTTTCCTACATCATGACTTCACCTTTAACAGTCTCTCCTACAAAGGTCCACGCCCTGCTCTCCCAGAACAAAATAACGCTGCGCACACTCTCGTTAGAGAGCCAGAGCATGCACCCGTCACCGCACTGGACATTCCCCACCGGCACCGCCTCCTCCTCTGCCATCCTCAGCATCAGGAACCTGACAACCATAAACTTCACAGGCCACTTCCCCGCCATCACACAGGCATTCACGGAGATCCTCAGCCACGGGAGACAGTTGGAGAATCTGACTCTGCAATGCTGCGCCTTGGAGACGAATAACGCGAGTAACCAATTCCGTAGCGTCCTGGCGCAGAACGCTGCCTCAGGGAATATGAACACGAGCATCCTTCCTTTCTTACGGCACTTTGCCTTCGTTGTACTCTCGGTTGGACGACGGTCGATCGATAGAGATTTGTTCCCTGCCATTGCTGAGTTCCTTCGTGGCCGCCGCTCGATGAGGACACTGCAGCTCGTTGCCCATGATGAGGGCGAACAACATGCGACTGGATTCGATGCGAGTATCTGGGGGGTACTTCCGAGCTTGGATGGGCTGAAAGGTCTGTGGATGACGTATCCTGGTGATTTGAGTCCGGGTTTGGCGAGTTGGTTGATCCCCAGAGGATTGAAATCGTTACGTCTGGAGCTGGGAAGGGAAGGTGGCGGAGAAGGATTCTTGAATGTGAGTTTCGCGTCTTGATCTTCTTTCCTTGTATTATTATCGTAAATTGATCGAACCATTCTTTTATCTAGCAACTTCGTCCTGGAATCCCACCTTCACTCGTATTCGTTGGTCTCTCCGACTTAATAAACATAAGGAACGTAGCTGCAATAGTCGAACACGGATTTCCAATGGTCAAAGTCGTTCGAGTCGGAGGCAGCTACTGGACAGTCGTCCGCAAGGGAACCGGGGTCGGACACGGACATTTCATCCCACCAATCTCGCGCTCTAACTCGATGATCATGTCTCATCCGCACACGCACGGCGCACACGCGAGTGCCAGCTCGCGCTCACATTCGACGTCCGCTTCGCTTCCAATGTCGGGGCATGAACATCCTTATCCGCAAGTTCGCTCTTCGGCCACGCGGCCCTCGCATCTCGATGTTGTCGTTGGATCGTCGTCCAGTTCGAACATCTCGTCCTCTTCATCTGGTATCAGGACCCCATCATTACCGGTGAATATGATGGGTGGTGGAGGCGGTAATGCGGGCGGTGCATTTGAGCTCGACCCATGGCCGAGAAGGCGGGCAATTTATCATGCTCGTGAGTGGTTGGAATGGCTTGGGTGTGAAGATGCGATGGTTCGGGATGCTTCTAGTAGCTGTGTATAATGCTATTTTCTATCTTGGTAATTATCGTCTTGTTTTGTTTTGTTTACAGGTCTACATGCTTTCACTGCTATTTATTTTTGTCCTCTGCTCATTCATACTCCATGTATTCGATTACTGTGTAACTGTAGAAAAAGAAAATACACGATTCAGATATGTATATAGAATTTAACAAGTCATTTATTTATTTTTGACGACTGGATTCTCCGATTTCGTGAAGATGATCTTTGACGTTTTTCTCGATTGAACTGTCAATAATAGTCAATTCCTTGACTAGGTCGTCCTAAATAAAACGTTAGTACGATGGTTTTAGGGAAATTATATGAATTGACGCTTACCCAGATTTTATTCTGAGCCCTAATGCCCTCTTCACTCAACACATAATCGCTTGGTTCTTCGATACGCGAAGTGGAGACGTAGGCTCCCCGCAGTTGCTTTACGTTGTCCGGACGGCCAAGTGACGCCCATACGAGTACGCGACTTCCTTCTTCAGTGGTGCGCGCCAAGGTGACTTCCATTAGCCAATCTAGGATACGTCGGAGGCCTGTGAAAGACTTTCGAAAGCCAGAATAACAAAAGCCTGGGTTGACACAGTTTACAATCAGAGAGTCCGGTGGAAGATGGTCGTTGAGTGCACGGGCGAAGAAGACGTTGAGTACTACAGGAAGTGAAAATGAGACGCCAAGTTAGCCTCTGACATGTATTATGTGAATATTACTGGCGCTTACATTTTGTTTCTCCGTATTTATCTTCGCCGAACCTGGGTGAATTGAGCTCAAACATCTAATACGTCATCAATTAGGATGTACTGGCGCTTACGGGTGGGAAACATGGTCCTTATGAGCGTACTGCCTGAAGAAGCTCGGGGAATCGACGAGCTTCTTATCAAATTTCGACCAGAAATGCATCTCGCTGGTGACGACTACCAGTCGGGGTTGAACGTTACACTTCCTGGCAGTGTCAAGAAGCGTAGGAAGGAGTAAGAGTGCAAGCAACGGCTGTGATATGTCATTGACTTGGACCCTAAGACGTCGCGCGTTTAGTAATTAAAAATAGCTTCCCATGACGTTAGGGACAAAACACTAACGACGGTTCCCATCCATCTTTCGTAAACCCGGCTTTGGGATTCGGAAGAACACCTGCATTTTCGAGCAATATGTCAAGTCGCTCATTCTCGTCGTTGAAGCGTTTAGCGAAGGTCTTGACTGAGCCGAAATCGGCCAAGTCAAGAAGCCAAAGTTCTGCCGTCTTGCAACCAGTCGCTTGAACGATATCTGTAAAATGTATGATATTATACCCACAGATATCAAGGAAAGACTCTAATAAACTCACCAAGCAATGCCTTCTCTCCCTTCTGTCTACTTCGACAAGCAAGAATCAACTTTCCAGGATTCATCCGAGCAAAATGTTTAGCCGCCTCAAATCCGAGACCATTATTAGCGCCCGTGACAATGATCGTCTTCCCACCAAGATCTTCGGTATTGACCGGGGGGAGTTTCGTGCGTTGGTCCTTGTAAAATTTTGTGAGTGTAAGCTTCATGACTATGATAGAACGCGAAAGGGGTCTTTTGTCTGCGAGAAAAGTCGTTTGTCTGTGTATAAAACCCAGTCCCGGATAGTTTCATTCCGGGATTTCTCACAGCACTGTGGGGCATGCGTGGCCTTGATAAGACGTTTGATGTGTTTCTAAACCTTTGGTTCAGATCATGCCGAAGGCCGTCGAAAGGCCGTCAGGCCCTTCCGCATAAATTTTTTCCGTGAAGGTCCGTGCTGTATGCGCAGTGTGTTTGGTGTGTTATACCAGTTTGGGGGTTTGGAAATTTCCTGGTGATAGAAAAGGTAATACCTACAACTAAGGTTTTCTTTGCCGCCAATCCGTACTTAAGAAATGCAATTTAATAGAGAAATCACTCGCGTTTTTCTAAAGCAAACGGATCAAACCTTTTTCTTTTTGCATTCAGCCCGTTTTCGGTAGGTTAATCCACTGGCTGATTTGAAGTCTTTGTAAGGAGAAATTCTATACGACAAGAAAAGCAGACCTAATATAGCAGTTCTTCCAAGGGGTATGCAGTTTTGGAAAAAAGAACACGACCTTGTCTTTGGACCGGAAAATAGCTAGGAGATCGAAAAATGCAACTCCGAAATTTTTCCTGTGAATGGTTGGTGAGTTACCATAAAAGGAAATGGGGGGGAGGGGAGGGGTCAATTTGGGCCGAAGTTTTTTTTTGGAAGTGTGCAGAATGATGCGAGATGTCGAGAAAAATGGTTGGAAATGGGTGTCAGGTTTTTTTCTCACAAGATACAAAAGTGCCCATAACTTTTCAACGAGATCTTTTGGCAAAAATCTGACTTCAGATTCGGATTTCCCAGCCCAAAATACGTCTAAAAAGAAGGTTGTGTCCTTTTTTCCAAAACTACATACCCCTTGAGTTCTTCAACCAAAATAAAATTCATTCTCTGATGGATTGTGGAGCAGACATTGAGGTTGACTTGGTCCCGCAGATATGAGTGAATTGACGTGCAGATCCCCATATAACCTGGAGACCTGTCATATCGTTAAGAAATCTGAAGTTGGGCTTCCCAATGTCGTTCAGCAGGAGGGTCTTAATGGGCCTCCCAATCTTCGCACGGCGGGTAAGAAAGTTGCGCAAATAGGACTTGCTATCAGACATCTTCAGAGAGTCGACCTCGACAGATTGTAGTGCCGGAAATAAATCCTTTTGAATGTGGATGGGGCACAAGTAGAGGTAAGCGAGGAATTTGTAGTTTCTCACACGGAAGTGCTTGATATTCGTCAGGGATATAATGCTCATAAGCATGCCCAGATTTGCATCACCGCTTATTTCGAGATCTGGCTTGATTGACAAAGTCAAGTCCTCAACCCTGTCCCATTGCAATGGAGATTCCAGAACGGTGTTCATGATTGTGGTGAAAATCGAGCTGTAGTTGACGATATGATAGAAATGAAGGTGGATGTGTACATCCGACGTTTTGATTTCTGTAATGCCTCGGTTGTGCTCAACAGAAAGCTTCGTTCGTGCTCTGGAAAGCATGAGGTAACCGCAAACAACGTTGCTAACCCGTTCTAAGTCAGTTAGAGACGGGTAGTATGTGGCGACGGAAGTGAGGGAGAATTCAAGTGAACAGTCCTCAGTCAACTTCATATTTTTCACCAGCGTGAGGTATTTTGTCCAATGGCCGCCTGCTTTTGCCTGTATAGAGACGTCGAAAGATTTTAGGATGGGTAGAGAATGCATTTCTCCGGGTGGAACATCGCCGACTTCTATTTCTCTCTCTGCCACTGATATCGATAGATGTTTGAGTAAGGGTAATAAAGACAGGATGCGGAACAACGTCGAGAAATCAAAATTTATTTTGAAGGAGAGTGAATGAAGGCCGGCAAAGCGTTTCCACTCACTCTCGGCGATAGAGATATCATGAAAAAGTGCTGTAAGATTACGAAGCCGAGGTGTCTTGTTTCCGAACTGAGCAGGTAGGTGGATTTGAGAAATTTGAAAATACGTTCCAGTACTGTTCTGGTGATCCACAGAAACTTCGAATGTTTCCAGGAGAGGAGTTGAGTTTTGAAGTAATCTTTGCATCATTCCTTGCGCTGTAAGTTTTTGAAGTTGATTGCATCAGTTGTCAAAAACGGAATATCAGACCTTTCTTACCAGGAAGTAAATATATGTAGTTGACGTTAAGCGACCTTATTCGATGCCAGTTGTCCTCGAGGAGAGTTTGCACAAAGGATGTCCATCTGGAATAGTGATCCGGGTAGCTAAGTTTGATGTACAACGGAGACTCGCTTGTCCTGCGTAGAACTTCACATATCCAGTCATGCGAATGTTGATTACGGAAGAGATCGATGTTGATTAACTTTGCCCAGATTGATGGCGATGAAAGCAAGAGAGCTCTCCAGGCTGTACAAACTTGAGATGTCGCGCGAAGGGTATCAATGATTATTTTCGTGGTACTTTCCTCGGATATGATAACACAGATGTGCCAAACGATATCGATATTGATCGCAGCACTGCGGATAGAAAAAGCGGGATTTTAAGCTGCCTCCAAAATGCAGGAAAATTCCTGCTTGCCACACAGGAGAAAGTCCTGTTTCCATACAGCAGAAACTGCTGTCAAAACCGTCATGAAAACAGCATTTTCTCCTGCTTTTTTGACAGCAGAAAATACAGGTCTGAAAGCGCCATTATTTGCTTTTTCTAAGACAGGAGTATTTACAGCTATCAGAACAAGAATATGGAGAACTGCTTAGACATCATATTTCGTTGTAAATTAACCAATATTATAGAATTATAAACATTACTAAGTACATTGTTTCTACGCGACGTAAAAACGTGGTACAGTTTTAAATAAGACCGTCGCACTTACAATCGACGAGAAAACGCTATGCACAAGCTGGTTTCGGGATGTAAAACGTGCGAATGCCCGCCGGGAGGTCCAAGTAACTGTATAATTAGCAAATATCTGTTCTAAAGGCGAAGGAATCAATTCCCGAGTGTATAGGACATGAACAATTACTCACCGAGATATTTTTTTGTGCGTATTCACACTTTCAAACAGAACTGCTCCCCTGTATCGAAGTTAACGACATTTTGGAGAGAATTCATGCGTAAGCTTCGAGAATCTTGGCCTTCGTGAATATAACATAGTACTCACGCGATGCATTTCCTCGATTCCATCATTTCGACTTCGTTTAAGCCCAATAAGGTCGATATATGCGCGCTGAAATAGAAATATGCAAAGTATTTAGAGCCAGAAATTGCCGTATATCTGAATGTGACGCACCGCATGATACACATTCTGCAAACGGTACTTGCCCAAAAGCCGGTTGGACAGCATTCTGACCTGCCTTATCGTACTTTCCTGACACAGAAAGGTAATTCAAGAAGCAAAAAAAGTCAAATATATGCGCATATATGTATGCGTCGCTAACATACCTGATGCAAAGCAGCGAGAACGGCCCCCCGATGTCTAAAATCGGCCCACAAAGAATACAACCATGCAAATTCGGCATCAGTACACTTGCATAATCGTATATAGGTCATATACGCACCTTTTATTGTGTATACGCGGGTTCTATGCCCAAATTTGTGGTCCTGGACCTCGTCTGTGTGGAAACCATGCAGGGGTCGAGGGCTTCCCATAATCACGCCCTTTGTAAAAGAGTGGGGACTATCGAATAGGAATTGCATGGAGAGTTTCTTTATTCTCCGAGAGTAGGCTAATTGAGAGTGAAGGAAGTTACGGGCAGACGGGACATCGAAGATAAGAAGGAAGAGGAGGCAAGGGGCAAAACGCGACGCGCGACGCGTTGACCAAAGTTTGATCAAACCCCGACGGCATCACGGCAAGGTCATTCACCGTCACCGACTCACCGGAGCATGCTGGCCGGCGGCCCACGTTCCGGGTTGGCTTTGAAGTTGTAGCAAATCTGAAGCTCCTGTTCAACGCTTGGTGCGATCGTGTATGCCGACAAGCGCCAATTATGAATATGAATTCCTCGGACATTACAAGCCAAAAATGGCAGGGACGTGTCTAGACTTTGAAACCGATCCGAGTGCCGTGTGAGTGCCGTTCACTGATGACATTCAGATGCTCAGTACTCCGTACTTGTTCAAATATTCTAACCCAAGAGTCGGGCGGCGAGATTACAGAAGAGCGAGAGAAGAAACTTGTTTCTATCAAATATTGAGGTAGAAAGGTGGTTCTGGTGTAAATAGTGGATGATTTAAGCCGATAAAGACAATATCACTACGTCTTCCCTTAGATTAATTCTCGTGTGAGAAAGTATACACAAATTACTGTAGGAGGGGCACGAAATTAAGCTACACATAAAATTCCTGCTTGGATGACAGGATTTTCTGATGCTTTGTGGATACAGGATATTATATTGCCAAAGAGGGACGAGCATTTGCTGTTTGACAGGCAGTTATAAATAGGACACGAAGAACTCCTGTCAAAATCTGAAATAGTCCAGTTTTACACCTAATTCTCCTGCTTATGCTATCCGCAGTGGCAGGAACGCGGCCACCCAACTTAGTATGCTTCGGCTTCATTACCAGAACAAAGATATAGACGGTTCAAGTTCAAATTTCGATTGATCAAGCCGTCAAGATCCAAGAGAGAGTTTAATGGCCAATTTTTCGGTTTTGGTTCGACCAGAAATTCCTCAGGCACTTTGTGATAGTAGGGACACGAAGAAGACATGTCGGAAGCCATCACCGTGGTGAAACAACAGAAACGAGGCGGCATTGCGGCATTTCTCAACGACTTTACAAGCATGACCAAATACTATTACCAACCTAGGCCAGCGCCAAACGGACACTTTCAAATATGATCATGACTAGCCGTTAACCCGTGCGAAGCACGGGTTTTTGCCTTACTGTACTCCAACTTCCAAGTGAAAATAAAACTTCTCAAGATATGGTGGAAAGGCAACACTGCTGCTTGCCAAACTGTAACACTTTTACTTGCTTTCTTTGCCGCCACTTGTCGCCAACCTTTGGTTGGCTCCTCGTGGCCCAGTTTTGGAAATATTGAGAAATAAAGTAAATGTATATCGAGATAAATAGAAATACGAATGTAGTGCTAGTAAGACGTCTTAAGCACAATTTAAACAGGAGCCAAATATGAGCCTGCAAGAGCTCCAGCGCTCGCAAGGCGCAGGTCACAACGTCCGTTTTCCTCCGCCAGAGCAAGAGCTAGTGTTTCAGGTCTTGCTGCAGCATGAAATCTCGTTCTTATAGTGGCTTGGGCACTGTTCTCACCTTGAACCTGCGTGGAACGCCATTCTCCCAAATAAATCTGGAAGGAAAGTGTCTGAAACATGGAATATTTCTCTCCATGTATCCCATAACAGTAGATCCAGTCTTGCTGCACCTGGGCCGGGAGCACCTTGTGTCATACATGCATTAAGTGAATGTGGGGGAAAGAATCTGCCAAGCGCACTATGGTGACGGTACGGTGGGGTATGAGATCCTCTCGAGTCCGTTATAGATATCGGAGAACCATTTTGCGATCAGAGATTGGTTGTGCGACAGCAGCAAACCTCCAAATTTCAAGTAACTGCCTTCGATGCCACCTTCATCAATGAATAAACACAGAACACAGGACCACAGAAGTTGTGATGCACTTGTAATTTAAAAACTCTGAAAAAGCACACAGCAGGAGAGACAGCAAAGTAAGAGCAACTTAGCAAGAGCAAGAGAAGAGGTCAGCGTCTCGAGAAAGTAAGTAACAGAGTGAGTCTGCCTGAGAAATTAGAATAATGAGGGTGATTTATCGCCTTTCATTCTGATGCCTTTTATATACCATGGTGTATTGAATATCAGAATGTCTTCGAATGTTCTCGAAAAATGGCTCACACCTTGCTAAACCGTTAAGGGAAATGGAATGTAATGGAAAGGGATTAAGGGACGCGTCAGTCATGTGGTCGCGAAAATGCTGGAATAACCGCACCACACAACCCTGAGCTCTCGAAAATTCTAGAAATGAAAAGCAAGAGATGAGAAAGCGTCTTTACCCCCCGTGCGAAAAACCCGTGCGACAGCCAATCAGATTCTTCCTTTGAGGACCCTGTTTGTCCCGTGGGAAACGCCGAAACGCCAAGACACCAATTGCAATTGTAATAGTAGATGTAATAGTAGATTTCTGTTAACTTGCCACTGGTCACCGATCATCGATCATCCTTCATGAAAGTGAGCGTGGGTTGAAACAGAGGTAAGTATATGAATAAAATTCCCGTAATTTTCGTTGAATCCCTTCAGATAGAATTGCATTGTTGACTTTCCAGCCAGTGAATATTTGGCGAATACCAACAGGCTGCTTCGTTGAGCTGTGGCACAATCTAGTCATTGAAATACAAGAGAAATCACCATCAGAACGGTTTTTAAAGTCTCTTAATTTCTTGAAAACGAATTTAACATGTCTATGAATCAGATCATACGATGTCTATTGATTTATCACTGACTCGCCTCACGAAGCTGCTGCCTTACCTTCCTTATACTCGCCCAACGATCCATATAGCGGGCACAAATGGCAAAGGAAGTGTATCCGCGATAATAACCTCAATCCTTCTCTCTGCCAGTCCTGCATACCGTTTGGGGAGGTTCAACAGCCCACATCTAGTCTCAGTTTTGGATAGTATCGTCATAGATGGAAATCCGGTCTCTCAAGCTTTGTACGACGCAACGAGGATGGAGGTGCAGGATGCCGACAATATGCACAAGACTCAGTTAACATCCTTCGAAATTTTGGCATTGACGGCACTGCGGATATTCGAAAAGGAGTATGTGGATATTGTAGTGTTGGAAGTAGGCATGGGAGGAAGATTAGATGCAACGAATGTCATTCCGGATACATGCATCTTGGCATCGGCGCTCACTGCAGTGGACTTAGACCATCAGGCATTCTTGGGTAACACGGTGGAGGCAATTGCGACGGAGAAAGCTGGGATCGCGCGGGCTGGAAAACCATTCGTACTTGGAAAACAGAACCACGCCGGGGTGAAGGATGTTGTCCAAGGAATTGTACGAGTCGTCGGAGGAACCTTTTATGATTCGATAAAGGTGGATTCAGACCCAAAAGCTGACATCTCGTGGTCTTTAATCGATATGGGCGACGACATTTCACCCCCACCACAATCGGTTAAATTCACTCTTCAAGCACTCTCCACAGTTCTACATGCCCATCTTCCTTTACACGGGGCCCATCAGCTCGATAACCTAGGCACCGCTCTTGGGGTATTTGTCGCTCTTCTTTCTTCCCCATACAACGACACGGTACACTCGCTGGGTCTCAAATCACGGATAACGTCCGAATCAATTATCAAAGGGATCAACAACGTCAAATGGCCCGGAAGACTCTCTTTCCACGTCCTCTCCTTACCGTCCCTGGTGCCCTCTGCGACAACTGAGCAACAGCTGGTTGTTTTAGCTGATGGTGCTCATAATGCAGCATCAGCCACGACGCTAGGGGAATATATCAACCACTTATTCGACTTGACCTCAAAATCAAGAGCTTCCTCGTCTTCAGAGGTCGAAATTCCCATCACATACATCCTCGCCCTATCCCATTCTCCGCCAAAAACACCTCTGCAGACTCTCGCCCCTCTGTTTCCCCCAGAGTACTTGCACACGTCGAAGCGTAATTTAAATCCGAAAGTCAGAATTGCCCTTTTGAGATTCACGCAGCCGGAGGGTATGCCTTGGATCAAGTCTGTCCCTCCGAACGAGACTCGCCATGTCGTGAAAAGCCTTATGCCAGAACTGGCTGAGGATGATGTTTGGGTCGATGATGGGGACGTCGACACGCAAGGTTCTGGCAATAAATCTTTGCAGAAAGCGTTGCAGTGGGCTGCGGACCATCATCTAGGAGGAACAGGTACGGATGTCACTAGGAAAGTCACGAACAGAGGACTCGTCGTTCTCGCTGGCAGTTTGTACCTCGTGGCAGACTTTTATCGCCTTTTACAAAGCATGGATCACGGCGATGGAAAGGCGTCGCTGGGGTAGAGAACACGAAGCAGAGTTGGATCGCCTGTGCTCGTCGTTATTTTCAAATTGTGTACATCGTGGACGTCATCGAATATCGCACTTGTCCTATGGATGATATTTGAGCGCGGTCGTGCTGTAACTGTGTATGTACGACCAGAAAATATATGATTTCTAATTCAAACATAAGCAGAAAGGAGCCTCGAGGCATCGTCCACCTTCGTCTGAACATCGGCGTGGTCTTGAAATCTCGCGGCCAGAAAGAGATAGTTGAACGCTTTGGTGTCCCCTCCTCACCTCTGAGTAGCACCTCAAGTCTGTGGCATGCGGAGCTTTCAAGGGCCGTCATTGTTGGGTATAGTTCGGCAGGCCAAACTGAAGCGACAACAATCAACGTTGTTTAGAATGAAATGGAAATATTACGACGAAAAAAGAGATTTAGTCCCCGCATATTCAAGATCGCACAGGAGACATCTTGGAGGAATTTAACATGATTATGATAAATAGGAAAGAAGATTGCGTAGACCACGCCCTACAATTTCTGCGATACTGAAACTTGGTAACGGAAAATGCGTCGCATAATGACTTTTTTATGATATAAAAAGCTTTCAAGGAACCAGTGGCTCGTCACATCACAGAGTTCTTAGTATCTCACTGGCAGCATTGTCCGAAATAATCCTTAGACCTTCAAATCTCTCCAACGGTTCCAGATCGGTGTTGATAACGGTATTGACCCGGACAGCTTGAATCGGTTTCCCCATGTTAACGCGATTTTGTAAGAAGTTCGGGAGGTGAGAGAAAGTAGTTCCTATGGAATCCACCTCGATAGATTCGAGGGCAGGTAATAATCTTGAGGAGTTCGGGATGGGGCATTGGGAAATATAGGTAAGCGTTTCGCAGGAAAGTACATGCAATTTCTTGACGGACGTTAAGCAAGAGAGAAACATTGCGAGTGCCGAGTCGTCATCGGCAGGTTTTCGCGGACTGATATTCAGAGTGAAATCAGTTAAATTCGTCCATCGAAATGAGTACATTGATAGTGCTTTGAGTAGAATGGTAACGTATGGTTCATATTCGAAGGATAGAAACTGAAGGTCAATGTGAAGGCCTGGTGTCTCGATGTTAAGACCGTACCCTGTGACTTTGATCAAGAGATCAACAGCACCATCTTTAAGGCTGGTAAAGCAATTCGTGATGATATTTCCGAGCCTCTCCATATCCACAGCATCAGGCATGGTTTCAATGCAGTTTGTTGTCAATTTTAAGGAATATCCCGAGCCTGTCCGTATGTTTTCGAGGAGAGTGAGGTAATTCGTCCATCTGTAGCACCTTTCTGCTTCGACGAGGACTTCGATAGATAACAAATGGGGCAAGGTGATAGGTATATCCGGTTCAACGCCAGATAAATTTTCCTGCAATATCGCATCACCTTCTACACTTTGAAGGCATAGATACCGAAGATGGGAGAGAGAGGGTAAAATATGCATGAGCTTTAACACGCCGTAATCCGGTCTGAAAGACAGGTATTCCAAGTGGGATAACCATTTGGCGTTAGATGGGATACGGAGAAAGGTACCTCCGAAACTTCGAAGTAGCGGTGCCTGTTTGTCAAAGTCGGCACGTAGTCCCATATTCGTCATGAGTTTCTGTCTAGCATACGACGAGGTTGCACTATACACCCAAACTAAATTGAACGTTTCCAGAACAGGGGCTGGAAGAAGGAGTAATCGGGATATAGGTCCGTCATTCGCGAGGAACTTGTGGTGGACATGGATGTTTAAAAGTTTAATCCGATACCAATTTTCTTGAAGGAGGTTCACCAGGTAAGATACCCAAACTGGCGACAATCGAGCGTTGGTACATTGGACATATAAGGCAGAGTCTCCTGTTCTTCTGATAACTTCATTTATCCACCGTCTTGTCTTGCGTTTGAAAAGGCCCAAATTTATTAATTTGGCCCAAAGCAACGTGGATGAGAGGAGAAGGCGCCTCCACTCATTGCACACTTGAGAACCTGCGCGCAGGGTATCGATGGATGATTGCGAGGTATTATCTTGTGCGACGATATCAAAGATCTGCCAGAGAGAATCCGTATCTATCGTAGTCGGGTTTGATGTATGGGAAGAACTTGAGTCGTTGAGCATGAATGCCTATGTGGAGGTAAGTGGTAAAGATTAAGCTAACCAGGGTACGAGCCTGGTACTGATGGAAAAAACCGAAGTCTTCGGGAAATATTTCTGGAAATTAATTCTTGAGCGTGCGGTCCGTGATTTGTGAGTCGATGTGCATGTTCGTAACAAACATGTTTCTTCAACAAATGATATCAAGTGGCGAAGTTTTTTGGCAGACGTCGAGAAGGTTAAGCATGTATATTTTGTGTTAGATATACAACACAGTAACCCGTCCAAAACTCGAGCCCAAAACAATCCTGCCACCGATTTCATCATAGTCAAATGATGTCCAGCTGGTATTGGACTCGTTTTGATATATTTTCTTCCCAACCACGACTGATGTAGTCAACGAACCACTTGTGGCACATGATCCGGGATTAAGTGATCCTGGAAAAGCAGCGACGACCAAGCTCTCGTGAGCATTGCTTAAAGGTACCAGATTAGCTGGGATATCGGCTAATAGTCCACCGACGAATCTATCCCGAGGTTGGATCCAGACTGCCGTCCCGAAGTGACCCAAAAATATTTCTTTACAGCGCAGTGATCCGCGGAGGCACGCCACTTTGCTTGTGAGCTGTGGAGGGAAAAGGTATGGTGAGGTTGACAGACTGGGGTCGAGAGGGGTTTGTCCTGCTAGAAAATTTCCTGGAGTATGATCATGAGCTCCGGCTTCCTTCGAATAGCCTAAGTTAGGTTCGAGGGTATATAATTCCAAGTAATGGATATCAGGAGCCCAAGGATCGTCGCTCTCCCCTCGGACGAGAATGGATAGCGGTAGCCAATCTGTTTTGTGAGTTTTTGTTGGCGTTGGGTAGATAAATGGACACATAGCAACACATTCTCCATCTACCCAGCCGAAAGAATGACTAGCGACGGGCTTATGAGCTGGAAATTGCTCTCCATTTGGATGATGTTGTTCCAGTTCGGGGAAAGGAAAAAGGTGGATAGAGCGTGCCCTGACGACAAGCACGCTTTCGTGTGCGAAAACGACCTCCATGCAGTCATTCGACTGTACGATATGTTAGAGTTAGGTTGTTTGGGAGAAGAGGACAGCTAACCTGTAAGGTGGATATTTCGGTGTTTGTATGTTCCAGCAATGCATAACTTCCTATCTTCCAGTTCCATATGGCAGTCTTTGAGACTACATCGGCAAGAGCCAACAATTTACCTACTAAGGTGACGGGCATCATGCCTGAACTAAATGAGCATATTTCTTCGAAAGAATATTTGCTCGCGTCTACTTTCAGCCTAAGAATCTTGATATAATGCTCCCTGTTCTACGATCAGGAAACCATAGAAGAATGGCATAGGGAAGAGTTCGCGTACTCGTCTAACTGGAGAGAAACAGCGACTGTTGCCGTTGAGTCCGCTTCCTGATTCACAGCAAATCCCGTGAAAATGGCCCCCCTAGGACTCCATTCGCACACCTTGGCGTTACCCATGATGTCCCAGATCGTCAACACAGACCAGACGCTTTTGGCCACCGTCAAAAGCAGATTTCCGCCATGGCCAGGCAGGAAACGAGCGTCAGAAACGGACGTTCCTGATGTGCCGTTGATACAATGCATTCTTCTCGGCCTTTCGATGCCAGATAGCCACCTTTTCCCGAGAGAATAACCACTGTAAGCATTGTATTTGAGATTTTGTGTAGACATGTCGTCCAGAGAAACAATAGGAAAAGGATATCCCTTGTTTATGATGTGATAGTTACAAACGTTGGTCCACACTATTCGAAGGGAGCATAACTGGTGTAAATCTTTACACGTCTATCTCAGGGAATCAGTTTCACAAATTGTAAGCCTTGAGTAGATAATCACTTGCCTGACTTAAACTCTGTATTCCTGGGGGTTCCAAGAACGATAGGACGTGAATGATCACATCCTCGTCCATGCAAAGGAAGGAGGTCATCTGAGCCGAATTTGTTGGTTAATTTGCTTTGTCTCGCTGTATTATCGTACACAGTAGAAGGATGGAGTTCGTGGATTCTTGCACATGGTCGTCAAGTCGTGTTTATCGTATATTTGCAGCTCAGCTCCTAGGTATGGAATGTTCGTAATCAGAGATCCCTAAGGGTCGCAAGAGCGTTCGAGCGATGTGGTATGATTTTTAGGGGATATAGTATCGAACGAAGAACTTTAAAAGTAGGTTTCGAGGAAAACGAATCAGACTGGGTCGACGTTGCTTTGAACGACGAGCACGATGGCAAACACTCTCTGCTCGTCGCCATCAATCTACTTTCCCACGATCACACGCGACTTTTCCGAGAGCATCCGCTGTAGCAATATTTTGAACATTGACCACCAAAACCCTCAAAAATGAGCTCGTCCATCGCGTCTTTCTTCTCTTCTTTCATTTCTACCACCCACGCCGACTCTCAGGAGGCCGCTCCTGCAGACGCGAAGGTCGAAGTTGAACAGCCCGTTGCCGAGGAAGAGGAGGAAGAGGAGGAAGAGCCTGAAGATGTACGTGACGTCGCTGGTTATTGAATAATTTCCAGTTAGCCGTCTTTATGTCGCATTTTCGCGGTATTGAAGGTGTTCAATGTGGATGGCTGACCGCTGGTTAATGGGATACATGTAGATCCAACCTGTCATCCGCGACGAGTGCAAGACCTCAGCTAAGTGTGCTGCTCTGACGAAGCACTTCGAGCACTGCCAGGAGAAAGTCCAGGCTGGCAAGGGATTCAAGGGCGAGGACTGTGTCGAGGAACTGTACGTTATCCTTAACTTCCTAAATGACTTCCTACTCGATGGAGTATAACAGTACTAACAAACATTTTAATTATAGTTGTGCGTATAATTCATTTGTCTGAGGACCAAGTAAATTTGAACTAAATGAATATTACAATTCGTATGAAATCTTCAACAGTCCAGTACGTACCTGCTTTTTTCGAGATGATAGAGACGAAACTTATGACGTTCCATTACTTAGTATGATGCACTGCGTTGATGTACGACCTCCTTAATTCTGAACATGATTCTGGTCGTTGGGCTCATAGTTGATGCGTTCAACAGGAATGTGCTGGTCCAAAACTGTTCAGCAAACTCCGCTAGATCCTTGTTTTGTGTTTGCATTACATAGGTGCGCATGGCCCTTCATCATTTTGTTGTTTTTCTGGGTGATAATCTTCTTTCTAGATAGTTGATGTGACTACGGCCTTGTGGCGTGGATTCTCGTTGGACCCCATACCTACCTGGATGAATGAATTTTTTTTACAGTTCCTCGCTAAGAAACGAGTAACGACCGGAAGATGGAGTAATGGAGCGAAGTTAGACCCGTAGCTTGAAAATAAGACATGATGAAAAGCACCAATTCCATGGACGAGCAACTCTCCGCAGCATCCGGAATTTATCGATGCCTGAAGAGCAAAAATACTGCACTTTACATTAAGACCGAACAGACGGTGTTGAACTGTGGTCCATGATGGTTCGGTGATGCCTTCATGTCTGTGAAAATCCGGTGTTCAAATGCTCATGCATCATGGCCTAGCTTTTATGGTCGCCATTCCACCCCTTTATCGTGTTTTCCTTCCTCGCTGGCTTACTTCGCTATGCCATCCACCTTGTTTGTGCACGAGCAGTTGCTGGGATATTTTTTCTGATTTGATTGTTTGCGTGCAGCCGTTATCCTGTTTTTTTGACCCCTTCCACCTCAGTTTCAATCTGTTTAACCTTTTTGTTTTTGTTTTTGTTTCTTTTTTTTTTTTTTTTTTTTCGTATGTCAGTTCCAGACGCAGCTCACTTCGGTCGATCATGTACATGACTCGTACTCTTTTTTCCATCTTCCTTGCTCCCGTCCCTTGCTGTGATTGATCATGATCGTCTTGCTCTAATCCTTGCGGTGATTTGTTGGTGTGACGGAAGTTTTTCCCTTTTTCAATTTTTACCCGCCTGATTGGGTAACTTTAGTCCACCCGTTTGTTTTCATAAATCTTCATCTCTGCTCACGATCCGAAAAATCAGCCTATTGCTATGTCACCATCAGCCACTCCTGGTAGCCCCGACGCTTCATTTCTGTGTTCCCTGGTCGGCCTCATGGTCTGCGTTGTGGAGATATAGTGGATTGTCGGCGGATAGTTAGCATGAATCTCTCGTTGGTCTGCAGCAGAGTGGAAATAAATGTAGGGAATCATTTGTTCGCATGATGCCCTGGCTGATCGTCTATCTTTCCATTTTTCCATTTTATTTTTATGTTCTCTTCATTTGTGATACCTTTTGGGGATTAGCACTCAATGTTGTGAACGGACGGGTCTGGTTGGGTGGGATTACGGTTTAGGTCCCCCGTTTTTTCTTCTCTTCTTCCAGCTTTGACGAATAGACCAATTGAGATTTTGATGAACGTTGTTGTTTGCTTTTCTCATTCTACCTTCCCCACTCCAGGTCGGAATTCTCACACCCTTGCACAAGCACCTGTCTTTTTTGGACTACGGGCCGGTCGACCATCGGCATAACTGGGGGATAACCTATATCAGTTTCGGATGAACGTCATCAACCGCCCAACTTTGGACCATTTTGAACTCTGTTCCGACAGCAGAGAAGTTCTTGCGAACGCCTGCGTGCACATCATGTATTAGCTTCGAAATTTTCTTGGCGCACATATAGAAGATGAGAAACGCGAGTTGACTGGCCCGCGGTAGACCGACAGAGTGCTGCCCGAGGCGGGGAAAATATCAAACCGAAGCTGTAGTGGGCCAGTTTTCCAAGGGTTCTTTTTATGATGCATATTTGGATTTTTTTTGATAATCGTTGCTTGTTCAGTTTACCACTGACGTTTCACCCTTGTACTACTTAGGGCGCGCGTGGTGTCGGAACAAAATATCTATTGGAGAACATTTTCAACGCCGATGTGTGATGATGGCTGCTATCCAACAATTTACGATGTGCCTACTAGGCTTACACGTTCTTATCAGCCGCTCTATGAGTCTACCTTTGATCATCTTCGAGTGTTTGAATGTAATCAATATAGGTGCCTGTGATTATTGTCAGTTCACTCGCCCGGCTCAGTTCTATGCCACGCTAATTGTTTTCCCATTGCTAGGTACCGTGATATGTTTCAACCATTCATTCTGAGCGCGTGATGTGGCGATATGGATGCGTGTAGCTAAATCACACTTTCCCAGGCATCCGCATCGTTGGAGCTATCTCGCAGTGTTCTGGATTGCACAATTAACTTAACGGAAATCCGCAACCTATGATTTCAATCAATGGCCATGCTATTTCTGGTGAGCGCTGACAATTATGTTTATAATAACTTTAAAAAACATGACGTCTCCTCCAGGATCCCATCGCTTTTTTCTGCGACGTAAATGTAAAGCACCAATAAAACTGTCATTATCAACTACCAGCGTCAATGAGCGACCATTCTTTTTGCCTGACTATACACATGTAAAACCCCGGGTCAGAGCGATGATGTATTCTCGTCAAAACAAAATTTGATATGATGAGATCACATTTGCTTATTTAAAACATGTGTGACAGATCCCTGACCAGATGGGGCATACACAGATGCTGGCAAAGCTATGCCCCGTTCTCGCCATCCCGGGGCAATACAAATAGGTTTGGGTACTTTGCTTTTTCGTCTGCGATCATCTGTACCATCTGTCGCTTGGGTTGCTCATCATTTAGTTTCGACAGCGTGTTGCGACCAAAACACTACCTCGACTTGGACGGGGTATCCGGGTTTGCACTATATTGCTTGTCAAGTCGTCCGGTAGCCGGTCCACCCTGAACCTTTTACCCTTCCTTCGTCATCTACCTAATGGCTCCATTGCAGCAGCCTTTGAATGAAACTGCTGGAGCTTTGTTGCTAGGACTGATAGCTGCGACGTTGTGCGTTCTATACTGCTTGCCCTAGTGTATTTTTCAACTTTCGGTGTAGGATTTTTGGAACGAACACACAGCAGGCCTTTTGGTACTATAAAGCATATTTGGACGACTCTCTTCTTCATAAGTGCTCGGTAAGCAGTGTTCAACGCCAGTTTGTTAGTAAAACTGAATGAAATTGCTACAGGTAGCAGTACTTTGGTACGCGTTAAATACATCTGTCGCGTGGAGATCAATGTTTTGAGTAGCGAGTCCGTGGCATAGGATTTTGGACGCGTTGCATCTTTCGTTGACCATTCACGCCGTTTATTTTTATACGATAACTGGGTTTGGGGACGCCAATTCGTTGAATAAAATTCTTTGGTAAGTCTTCATAAAGTTGGACCACGTATATCAATTCCTTAATATTGCGTCCGTTATAGGTCGGTCAAGGTATATCCCTGTGCCCTTGTTGATCATGGATGCCCCTAAAGAGGAACATTGCAGCTTCTGACCACTATTAATGTGGTAGTCAATTTATTAGTGCATGTGTAAGTCCCTTCTTTTCTCAGGTCGATTTCTAGCTCTTATTTATCAATCAAGGCTGTATGCTAAGAGGGTCTGGCGTCGTATGTTCTTCCCAACTATTGCTCTGTGAGACTTTGCTCCTTACACAATTATCTATACAGTTAGTGGCTATCATCATGGTTTCTTGGGATATCTCGTGGTATGTATTTATGTCACTTCTTTCCGGGCATCTAAATCTAAAATCTCATCAAGGCGTTCGTTGTTCTAGCGGGATTTGCTGTCGGCGTTGTCTTGTCCTACTTTGTGTTCGTCCTTCACAGCACATGTACCCCGGCTCATAAGTTTGCTCATACCATGACGTCAACCCACAGCTGCACCATTGACACGTTTCCAGAGCTTAACACGGTCGCTGTAAGTTATGTCTCCCCGGAGCTCGTGTATACAATATTGAAAGAAATACGGTAGTGGGTGATCGATTGTGGATTAGCCACAACTGCAGCAATTGACTTTCTAATTTCTGCAGCTATGTGGTACTATCTGCGGAAAAGCAAAGGCAATCAGGCTACGTAAGTGCTATACTTTTATAAAATATGTCATATTTAACATTCTTCGCAGACTCAACTCGAGAATATCGACAGTCATTCAATATTCGCTATGTTCTGGTTTGATCACTAGCGCATTTTCACTGTCTGCTCTCTGCACAGTATGTCCTCGTTTCAAGTCAATGCATAAATCATGAATGCCCTTTCTAATAATGGGTCCACTAGTATATCCTCTTGCCCAGTACACTCATATTTCTATCATTCGAAGTCGTGGTTACAAAACGTAAGGAGAACCTTTACCTCTACATGCGTTTGCCGCTGACTTCTTATTATATATCAATCAGTCTACGTCGCTTCTTTTATTGCTATGCTCAATGCTCGAGTCGACTGGAAAAATAACGGACACGGAGAAACATACTACCCACAGTCGACTATCGAACCTTCATGGAGGCGGTCTGTCGGTCGTGCCAATTCCACCTTTTGGAGTCTTGGATTGCAAAATACCTGGCCACCTGGAAGACTGGACGAAACAAGGGTATAAATTTTCGTCTTATTAAATACAAATTTAGACTGACCTTCGGTTCTTCGATTTAATCAGCCTCCAAGCCCCGATTTCGACATCGCAAAGCCACCCACGTCGTACTATAGAATCTGAAACAAGAAAAGTCGTCTAGAGCGCTGTGTATGTGCGTACTAGTTTCCCTATTTGCTTTGCCTGTTCTTCAATTGTTCTAGGGCCATCAGCCAAGCTTCATAACCATTCTGTATTGCATTGCATCATCCATCCACTTCCCCGGGCTTCACCTCAGAGTCGACTCCATGTGTATCATAGAACTCCAAAATATTTTCCATGTATCTGCTCTAGATAGTACGTATACTTTAGTGCTATCATTACGACCTCTACCTTTCTATTCGTTTTGATCATCATTTACTTATTCTACGCTACACTGTATAATAGTATTTAATTAAGTTAGGAAAAGTAGGTTTTAGTAAACAGTCGGATACAGCGCAGATTGGGGCCGAGAATGTTTATTTTCTTCTGTGTGATTGGTTTACGAATGAGTAAAGGTCAGAATGGTGCTGAAATGTGTGCATATTCAAACACGATTTACTATTGTAAACTTGAATGATGATCATGGGTTGCTCACAATTCCCTCACATATCTTCAAAAAAGTTGCATATAATCAAGCTAAAATCATACATCATCATGAGAGTTATGTTGAGAATTTAATCTTGTGCGATATAGAGAGTTGGTAACATGACAAAGGGACAAAACAAACCTGAAACAAACCCAGAATTTGGCGCCGGGAATCACTGATTTTTGCTGCAAATCTTGGTCTGTCTTCTAGACATACTATGGATTTACGTGTACAGAATAAAGATATAGAACTACTAATACAAGGAGATCTGCAGCTAAGGATTCAGAAATACGGAGAAATGCGCGGGCAAATGATGTGGGTACGCCGTGCAACGCAGCGCAAGACGAGAGCGTCTTTGATGCGTCACGGAAGTATCCGAATTGTCCAAGCCGGCGGCTAGATGCCGCTTATTAAAGAATTTATCGATAAATATGCGTGAGCGGGATGGATAAATCAAAAGCGGGTCTATCCATGGAACGAGGATGGATTAATCCGAGAGAATTTATCCATCACACGGGATGGACAAATCCACGTATACTTATCTATTGAACGGGATGGATAAATTCACGCAGATTTATCATTACCAAAGTAAGGGCTAAGGCAAATATGGATTAATAATCGAACCTAAGAACTTGCCCTCATTTGTTGACCTTTTTTTTAGGGAAGTTACTTATATTTGTATATAAATCCCACAGCATCTGGTGAGTTGGGAAAAGAACCTCATCAATGTTTGGACATCGTCGTCCGGCGAGATCATCATTGACGCTATGAGGCCTGTGGGATAAACTTAAAACGAATATGAAATGCTTGATACGTTGCCAGTAGAAGTACAATGAAGTATTCAACTTTTACGATAGGTCTGGATGCACTAGCGCAGCGCCCGAAAAACACGACGAAAAATAGAATAATTTCCAAACGAACATTTAACGCACATCAACTTCTCGACCATATTCACGCCCCTGGACTTGTAGGCCTTCTGTTCCAGCCTATTTCCCTAAAACATAATCTCCCAAAATTTCGTCCCACTCCAGATGAACGTTATGACGAAAAGGAAAAAAGTTTACAATTTCCTTTTCCCACTGCAGATCCAGATTGCACTCGCGCATAAGAAGATCGTATCTGTAGAGCCTGGCAAAGTTGTCCTTTAAATATTCATGCGATTGAGGATAAGCTATATTAATGTTATCTGTCTTGCCACGCCATGATCCATCAAATGGCAATAACCCGCAACCCGCTAAGAATTGTCTGTGTGGAATTTGTTGAGCAGGGTAGTCCATAGAAGCCGCCATCTCCCAGAGAAAGGACTCGCCCTCGTTCTCCAAATTTGAAAATATATTGTTATCTAGAATCTCAACCGCTTCTGCTGCATTGAAGAAGAGGTACGCGCGAAGTGAAGACTCCATGACACGAGAGAATCCGAAATGATGACCCCAGTGTATATGACAAAGTTTGGCGAGAGGAATGTGTGGATGGTGAGCCAGCATAAGCAAAGTGTCCATTGTGTTCTCGTTCAAAAGTACTTTGACCACATCTGCAAGCTTTCCGTCAGAGCTATTGTATGCGACTTCATCTTGGTTATCCCGAGTTCTCCTTTTTGCTCGAGATATCCAGTATTCAATTTTTTGGTTCTCTGCGTTCAGGAAATCGGGATTCTTGTGCATCATGTCGTCGGAGAATAGTTTTCCACTTGTGGGAATTGGAAAATCGCTTGGATATTTTCTGCGCTCAGTTTCCGAGAAGGTCGTGATCGTCGAAACAAATTTTCGAATGAAATGTTTAAACTCCTTCTCAGCTGCTTTTGGGTCGCTTGAAAGGAGGAGCCCAGTGAAAGGGGGTGTATACCGGGTGTCATGCCGAACGTGCTTGAAGTTGTTGGAGATGATAGTCCAAGGAATAGCGTGTCCTTGATGCATAGTCTAATGGATAATTCTAACGTCAGCATACGTCTTAGAAATAGGCTCCTTACTTACATGAACTTGCGATGGTGAGGGCGTTTGGTAGCTGTCGTGGAGATGTAAGTCTTTTATTGATTAAATAAACATCAATTGCAGATCAATTGTAAACGAGACGTATTCGGAGCCGTCAATCCTCTTGACAGCTCACAGAACAGGTGAATTTTATCACTGCCAGACTGTACGAGCACATTGGCAAGGATGTTTTCTAGACCGGTGACCGTTCTGTGATCAGGTCTAGATATTTTCGACAGACCTTAAAGCTTAACTTGGCGACCTGTGCATGTCGTGTCGGCAAGTGCCGTGCACTTACTATAAACTTTTAGCCGATCTAATCTTATCTACTCGAAGCAAAACTTCAACGTTCAACGTTCAACGTCCTATTGCGTCCCATCTATTTACTACAATCTAATATAATCCTACTCCGCAAACATATAATCTCCCAAGGATTGATCCCACTCTAATTTTATACCAATGCTAAGAGGAAACGAAAATGCAAGTTCCCTGTCCCACCGCGGGTTGATCTTACACTCCCGCTCAAAGACATCGTATCGATAGAGCAGGGCAAAAATATCCTTTATGTACGCTTTTTGTTGCGAGTAGGGGATAGGTCTGTCAAGATGTAAGTTGTTGTCGGGCGTCAATATACCGCATTCCTGAAGAAAACGTCGATGCGGAACTTGCTGACTCCGAGGACAATCAGCCATGAGCATTTTCCCCAATAACGAATTAAATTGCTCCCCAAAAGCGACGAGCGGATTCTTATCCAACACTCCTACGGCCTCCGCAGTACTGAAGAATAGATAGCATCGTAATCCCAAGTACTTGACGCCTGAAAATCCGGGATGATAACCCTGGGAAAGTCTGCAGAGATTTCCAACGGGAATCTGAGGATGATGGGCGAGCATCAACAAACTCTCCATCGCATTCTCGTAGAGGAGTACTGTTATTACGTCTGCGAGGTCTGGGGCGTGGTAGTATCCTCCCCGGACAGCTCGGTAAATCCAATATTCGATTTTTTGGTTCGTCTCGTTTAGAAACTCTGGATGTCTGTGTAGAATCTCATCCGAGAATAATTTTCCCTGTCTGGGGGCTGGGTATGTGGTAGGATATTTATTGCGTTCGGTTTCGGAGAATGTGGTAATTGCCGTGATAAATTTTCCGATAAAATGTTTGAGTTCCTTCTGAACCACTTTTTGATCAGTTGAGAGGGAAAGACCAGTGAGAGGAGGTGTGTAGCGTTTGTCTTCCTTTACAAGCTTGAAATTTCTAGATATTATCGTCCAAGGAATAGTGTGTCCTTGATGCATGATCTAATTCTTGAAAATAATGAGGATACTTTTTAGTATAAGAGATATCTATGAGAAGTACGAGTCCGTACTTACAGCCACTGTAGTTCACGGAAGAAAAATGGTGATTTAACTGTCTCACACGCATATATATAAGTATAAATTGATGAATATGAGTCATGCGAAAACGCATATAGTGCGGACCCGATGGTATTGACCGAGACATTGACATCATCCAGCTGGGTGTATATATAAATTAAAGCAGTCGTAGAATAGCAAAAACCATAAATACGGTAAAATGTTTGCAAGCCTGAATGCACTGTATAAGGTGGGAAGAAAAACAAAAGGAATCAACGACTGCCTAGTTTAAACTGTGGATGGTGTCCTCCGAGAGTTTGAAAGTATCGAAAAAAATATTTACATAAATAGACTTACACTGGGGCGACAGTGGGCGCTGGACCTGGGACCGTAATATCAATCTTCGGGAAAGAAGCTAGGACACGACTTCTGCACGTCATCTCGGGATAAGCTGGCCGGATATTTGGTATGTTTGGTGACTGGCTTGGGAATAAGAATGGCGTCAGAGCAGGTTATGAGGTGTTTCTGACCAAGGACTTGTAATTTTGCCATAGCATCTTTGAATTGGGACATTATAAAGTTCTGATTATCTTCGAGGGGAATAAACAAACTGATCTATATCTCACATGGGATATAATGAAAATAGGCGACGTACCAAACGTATTTTTCCAGAAATAAGCGGTGAGGAAATCTCGAGCGATACGAAACCTGATTCAAGACGCATCTCACCAGCGAGAGGAGAGAGTACCTCTCCTGGCTGACTCCCGTTTCCTAGGAATAAAAATTTCCCTTTAGAAGAACCTCAGGAATATTTGAGACTAGTGTCCATAGTTCTAACAATAGAGTCGAAGGGAGTTCCTGGGATGGTCTGTCACATATTTTGGTAAGACCATATGCCAAAGAATCACTGGTAGTAGTATATAATCACTTACAATACTGAGAACATCGGCTGCGGCAATGCATTGACGTGACACTATCTAAAGATCAAAGGTTTAGCTTCTCATTAATTGAAGAGGAATCGAGTCGAATTAAAGACATACCTGTAGGCTCAGGACCGCTAATATTTGGGGCATGGTATTCACAAGTCACCCTCACTCAAGCCGTTTCGCGCAAAATAGGATAAAACGGTGGGAGCCTCCACGAAACATTTTGAAGCGTTTTCGATCCGATCGCAAGTATAAAATCCAGGCGCTTAAAACTCGTCCCGTTCCCAACCCGTTCTAGCCGAGTTCTCCCACGATGATCCTCTTAACGCGTAAGCAAGCCTTTACCTTCATTTCCTAACAAACTGTATGAGGAGGCGGCATATACCGGTACTTCAGATGTTCTAGTACCCATACTCATAAATATATTTATATTGTTGAAACCCAAAAAATATGTGTGAATAATTCCGAGTTGATGGAAACACTGAGTCAAGAAATTCTTAACCCTCCAATATCTAGGATCCGGGGCTGTAAAAAAATGGTGAATACTCAAGAAACGAGAGATAGAGAGAGAGACATACACGGGTGCAACAGTGGGAGCAGGTCCTGCAACAGTGGCGATCTTGGGGAACGGCAAGGCCTTGCATGCTTGTTGGACATCAGCTTGAGAGAAGGTGGCTGGGAATTTGATAGGTCCGGCGAAAGGTTGTGGGACTGGGACAACATCGGAGCAGTCGATCAGGTTTCTTTGACCGAGGACTTGGAGCTTAGCCATAGCAGCTTTGAATTGAGACATCATGAAGTTCTGGTTGTCTATGGATGATTGCTTGGTGAGTATTTTCTTTAATGCATTAAGTGGCTCGACTTACTGATCATGTTTTGCCAGAAGCAAGCAGTGCGAGAATCTTGGGAGATGACAAAGTCGGACTGGAGACGCATCTCACCGGCGAGAGGGGAGAGGACCTCACCGGGCTGGCTGCCGTTTCCTGGGAATGATCGGCCTTTGAGAAGGACCTCGAGGAAGACTTGAGTATCGAAGGTCCCGACGGTAGAGTCGAAGGGAGTTCCTGGAATAGTCACATCGACGACATCCTATGGAGATCTGTACGGTGAGTATTTTTGTATAGTTATATTTAACATATCAAACACGCACAGCGGCAGCAATAGTGTGGGAAGAGAGAAGAGCAACTGCTTCCTGTGGGCTAAAGCCGGCATCAGCGAAGCGAGCAAGAATAGCAGTAACGCTGTCTATAAATATAGGTCCTATTAGTGAACTTCAAGAAAATAGAATGCTATACAGTACATACCAGTGGGCTCGGGTACAGTGAGATCAGGAGCGGGCGCAACGGGTGGTGGGCGACCAAACATAAATTGGAGCCTTGGTGCTCCCGGGCAGTTAGCGGTACCGATGGCTGCTGCGAGGTGGACGCTGTAAGAGTTTTATGAGTGATGATAGTTTCGGCTCCGCAGATAATGTAATACTTACAAGTCACCAGCAGTTAATCCGGTCTCTTGGAAGACAGGGAATTGACGGGCTGTGATATCATCAATACTAGCCATGAAAGTTCAAATTAGCCCCATAGATCGTGCAAGGCGTAAAAACGCGCCCTTACCCTCCGTTGGCGTGGAATGCAAGCTCAGTGGAGTTGAAGATGAGGATCGAGCCATCAGCTCCGTGTCCCTTTCCACCATGGATAGAGAAACCAATGGCGTCGTGGAAGGAAAGGCGGAGGGCAGAGTGAGCCTCCTCACCGCACTCACCACCATCGAAGAGATCCTGTTGAATCTGGTCGACAATAGGGAAAAGCTTGCAGCATGCAGCGTTGGCAGTGACATGGCCAGACGCACAGGTGACGCGCTTGGTAAGAGCAGCGTTAACCTGAGTGACTGCGAGAGTGAGAGCGATGATCGATGCAAGACGTCCGAAGGCCATTGAAGATTTCTGAAAATTCAAAAAGTTCGGTGGATTGCAAAAAACCCCTCAAGTCCCCAAAGTTTTTATACCCCTTGCTCGCTGCTCGTCCGTAGATTTGGATTCGTTCTATCCACAGCCATGGTTTATGGTGCGATGATTTACGTTCGGTATCACAATCCAAACCAAAGGTTTTGAGTCTCTCGTGTGAATTGGTCGTGCGATTATCGCTCGTGAAATGGTCCATTCCATTACAACGAGGGAATAAGATACATTGTGTCTGAATGTCAAGGAATCACAAAAGGATATTTAATTCTTTCATTGGAGCAACGAGGTGGTTTATATTAAGAGGTTCGATATGAACTTTTGCCGGTATAATACGGCCTTTAGTACCGGGCATCTAACACTCACATCAACACTGTTTAAACCCGTAAAACAGGCTTCTTCTTCGTCGACGACCATTTGCTCGAGGGACAGATAAGACACTATATTGATAGCCCAGTGTCCGGATGTATTAAACCTGTCAAGTGTGAAACTTTAAGTATGCCTGTTGCTTAGAACGAAGAGTGCAGGAATACAAACGAAATAAAGAACCACCCTATAAGATGGTAATGTCGTGAGTGGGATAGGATTTGTCCCAATTTGAGCTGGGACTGAGTGCTCGTGGTCGCGCAAGTAATATCGTCGAGTCAATCAGATTATAAGTGGCTGCAATAGGAAGCGGGCGCCTTATGCACCTCGCGGGAACTTGAAAACGCTGATTTCGGGAATAGCAACACAATCAGAAAATAGGTCTAGCGGTCGACATATGTCGCGTTATCTCTGGGAAATTTGGCTCATTTGTACCTTGTATGTCAATTTAAATCAACCATCAACTCATCCAAGTCCATGGAACTGATCGTGGAAAGAATCTTTCGGGACGAGAAGAGTGTGAGAGTCACCGAGACATTCCCGAACGGTTGAGTATATAGGCTGAGGAATCGGGTAATGGGCCTCTCGTAAAATAGAAGGTATCTTGAAATCAATATCGGTAAAAGGAAATGCTTTGTGGCTGTTATCTGAGGCTCGAAGGGATTATATATCAGACATGATCCAATCAGAGAAGGGGAATTGATAACCTCAATTCGGTAGTCCGGGTTGAAGACATACAGGGTTTCCAATGAAAGGTTAACATGACTATTTCCCTTAGACTTGAGAGATACCGCAGTATCATACCACGAAGATGGATGTGTAATGGTAGACACCTGCAGAAAGCTCGTCCAAAGCCAATAGTACTCCATAGCAAGTGATGTGTCTTGTCAGTTTACCACGAGATTATGAGTAGACAAATGATTTGTCGTCGCGCGTACCGGGATGATGTAAGTGTTATCGATCTAGTACAAGGGCGCCCAATAAAAAGAGGAATTGCGGTCAATCAGCAATATTCTCCAAGTCCAAAGCCAAAGCTTTGTTCAAGCTTTGTTCAAGTTGATATTCGCTAAGCAATAAATCCAAGTCTGAGCCAGTATTTGGAATTAAGCCATTTGTTCCTTGTCCTCTTTCCGAAGAGTGAAGACTGATATCTCGAGAGAAGTATCCAAATAACGGGCTAATAGAGCCGAGGAAAATGATGAAGGTCATGGAATAGGGACCTGGGACGCATTTTGATAAGATGGTGACAGAATTCGCAAAGTATAAGTAGGCTTGCCAAGAGTTGCCCATGTATTTGACAGGCTCTTCTCCATTGTGCATATTACCTGGAGTTGGGTAAAGAAAATCCGATTCTAGAAAAGAACCGAGAAAAAACGCTATGAGCAAACGACTCGCTTGATGTCCGACTGCGGGATGGCCAGTGTCGTAATAGTTTCCGTATAAGTGCGAGTGGGTCGCGACAAGAGGCAGTCGTATCTAATTATCCTATGCCATTTCTTCTCTAAATTATTAAAAAGCTGTATGGAATTATCTTATACAGAGTCGGAGTCGAATTCCATTTTCTTGCCCTCACGTTTGCATACCTGGGTTGAAAAAGGCACACCGAGTAATCAGAGCCAAGAATATAGTACTCGAAAAGAAAGGAAGGAATATCCCACAATGTTGTGTTGGCTGCGAAACGCTGCTCTCGATGGTGCTTCGCCTCCCATGAGTGATCATTTCACTTTCGACTCTGGATTAGTCAGACGAAGAAAGATCGATGGGCTATGTCGCATTTAATCGAATTGTACTAGAGAAAAGATACAGGTATCAGACATTACCTAGTTCCCAGCAACGTTTGCAACACGGATACGGGAGGTATCTCCCTGTTGCGTCTCTTCGCCCACGGCATCAGTGATATTCCACATCCCACTTACGCTGAACGACGAAACTGCATCGTCCCGGACGGCTCTCCGAGCGTTCAGCCTACGAATGGATGATAAACACGTCAAGTCCTTTTATCCCAATAACCTATGCGGACAGCTTACATCGCGATGTAGCTGTTGATATAAACTAGGACAAAGACTCAATCAAAAACGTCGCAAATCATACAGGCCGAAAAGAAACATACGTTTTGTGAGCAAAAACTCGATCCCAAAGAATATTAAATTGCTCGGCATGGATCCGAACTTGTGTTGACGTCAGTAATACAAGTCTTACACCTTACTTGCGAGAAGAAATACCAACAGTGACTAGGGCAGATAGCGAGCAGGCACTAGCATGATTGAGCACTCAGCATATAAGTTTAATTACATATGTAGTACCATACTACACATACCTTGTCAGGAAACCAGAAATTAAAACATAATGAATCACTCTGAGGATCCGATAATTCGTACTGTTGTGAGTTAGTACGCAGAATCCGGGGACAGAGTCAAGTAAATGACACGAACACAGCAAGGGAGGTGCGGCTTCTTTGCAAATAATAGCATATTACACCAGCAATAATAACGTCGATGCTCGTCGAACTGGCGAATGACGCATAGACGACCCACTAAGAAGCACACGCAAAAGAGAGCCATTAGTGACGTCTTTCGGTAGTTTTTTGGGCAGGAGGAGACGATTCACATACTGCTGACTTGTGTATATCAGTAAAGGTATGTGTATGATATCTATGAGCAAGGAGACGTGTTTCAGAAGGATGACATCAAAAGTAGAAGAAGCAAATGTACGTCGAGACTACAAGAGCTAAGATTGGCGAATTGATTTTAATGCAGGACGTGGGATCCACGATTCAAGCGATTGCTCACCTACGCCGATAGCTTTCATCCCAAGGAAAATCAGTCAGTTATTTTGGGTTGCTCGCATGTCATCGGTACGCGAGTACACTAACCATATCCGGCACCAACGATAACAAACTGCGAAATAACGTTTAGCTGCTTCTTCTCCCAAGTATACCTCTACAAAAAGGGGTACGTACCACTGTCACTGGCCAAAATCTATTGAAATTCATGCCAACTTCGATCAAAAACGCCGATGAGTACATGATATCCCGCGGATACGAGGCAGTCAACTCACGTTTCCATATTCGTAGCGCATACAAACTAGAAAAAATTATCAACTCGTCAAGGACACAGCGTGAAAGAAGAAAATGAGACAGTACGTCTGCACATATAACACGATAATAACCTAAAGAAGGATTCCGATCGATACAACTTCTCAAAAAGCAATGGACGAAATGAGACATACGTTGATCAATAGTTGGAGCTGGATAAAAATAGAATGATTAGTACTCCTTCCTTTTAATGTCCGGCTCCATTAACAGTCATCGGTACCTTAAGACTCCTGATACAAGAAAAGAGTGACACATTCAACAACCGGTTCCGCAAATATAAGAATAGGGACACACCAGACAAAATCATTTAAAGCCAATGGATTTCCATACTGCTCCACGAGATAGTAATAAACAGCGTGCAACGTAAGGGCCAGGTGGAGTGCATCTAATAAACTGTTATCGAAAGGTGAAGTTTAGTAAGCCGAGTGAGGGTGAATAAGCATTCTGATGATCAAAGACAGAAGCTTCCATTCGCACCAAAGCAATCCAACCTTAGAAAGAAAAAAAAGACCGCCGGGCAGGGAAGTCTTAGTAGGAACCCCAAACAGCATTTGGAAGGACATACCGAAATCTTCTGGAACAGCCAATCTTTCGTATAGTACAGATAATACATGTACACCTGGACGGTCGTGATTCCAAAAAGACTACCAGTTTTCAATTGCGATTGGTTTGATTAGGCAGGGTTGAGAATTGAAGAACGGGATACGTTGAATCGAAGTAAAGAGAAAACATAGCAATCAGTATCGGTGTCTTCTATGCAACGAAAGTAGTTTTACAAAGGAAACGCACATCGATGCCCCAACTAATCCCACGAAAGCAGCACCAATTGTATTCCCCAACGTCGTTCCTACCGCTAGAGCCATGATTTTTTATTATTTGCACCGGCTCAGGATGGAAATATTGAAGGCTAGCAGCTGGGACTAGGTCGTTCCGGTGCGTCGTAAGGTGACCAAACGCAAAACGCACGCGCTCAAAAAAGTGAGCAATGTCGTTGTCCAACACCCAGCTGCCAGGCCACGGAAGAGTCAAAAGAAGCAAACTAAAATCCCGGACGAAGCTGAGCGGCCAAAGAAGACAAAGAAGAGAATGAAAGGGAGAATTAGAAAGGAACAAGAAGAGTAACGGGAAGAGTAAGCAACGCGGTAGTGCCACCGACGACGACACTGCGTGAGACCCATGGTTATCTTGGAATTCTGGTTTTCTGCGAGAGCATGAGAAAGTTATCATATGATAATTTGATATGATGTATATGATGTTTATTAAACCATGTTGAATTTCTGATTGGATCACGCCGACAAGCCTTCGGGCTTCAAGCTTCAAGTTCCGTCCCTTCCGCAAGCCATGCAAACGTAGCCCGGTCACTAATGGGATGTAGGTGAAGTCCTCGTGAAGGAACTGCATCTCGCATTTTGACATTGGTGGGCATTTGTTCAACCGGCATTTTGTAGCGTTCCACGGCTTCTTTAGCAACTGTCGTCTGTGGCTGCCTTGTGCTACCATCGATCGATGCAGCTCGCCGCTAGGCCAACAAGACAATAGATATATTTCGTACGCCTGGCCCCATCCAATCGCCTTTTATAACAATCAGCGGTAAGGAAACCTGTGTTATATGCGATTTGGGGGAGCTCAATTGCCAGAGCTGATGAGATGACCATCATTGATCCAGGCACTGTAGGGCGCTGTGCTCTCGGAGGCAGTAATAGTAGTCCAAGATTTGTTCAGTAGAGACCCAATCGCCACTGAAAGACCACACATGTATATAGGGAGAGAATCATTGGCTATGGAATATCGGCGAGTGTTTTTTTATGGCACACTAACGAGTGCGCAAGTGGCAGATGGAAACTGGCCGCTCAAGTCGCAACCTGGAAAGAAAATCAACTGAATAGCTTATGATTGGGTAAAGCCAGGCTAAAACATACGAAACGATGCTTATGATGCCATTGTCATTGACAAGTTTTAATAAGAGCCGCCACTAAAGACTATAAGCTTCCGCTGTCCAGCAATGTGTCAAGGATGTAGCTGTGCAGACTGGTGCAGATCCCGACACGTTGAAAAAGAGCCGAAAGATCGAGACAATAACGGCGATCTCTTTCTTGAGCCTTCGTTTGTGCAAAGGAATGCACACTTGTACTCAGACTCCGAAAGTCTGATTGAATGATCTGTGATAGCTCGTCGGTCACGATACCAAGTGTTCTTCCGTCTGGAGGGGAGCGCGTATTTCTTGTTGCAGCAGCACCGATAGATTAAGGTGGTCGACTATGCTTTGAATCGATTGAGCTTCAGGAAAATTTTAAAAAGCAAAGGAAGTAGAAAACCACTCACATATCGTGAAAGAAATCTGTTTTTCTTTGAGATTCTTCCAAATGTGTCTTCTGAATGTATGTGTCATCGTTTGAGCAACCTAGGCTCTTTAAAGACTGGATTTAATATCTGGTAATTCACAGGGGAGAAAAGGCGCACAGGTGAGTGTATTTCTTTGGTAGATTCAGTTGTATAATGCAGGTAGCATTTGCGTAGTCGCTGCCATAAAAATCCACTTGATTCAGGCAAATAAATGCGCCTTTTAAGCCGCTTCAGCGTTAGGAACTTGGAAGAGAAGCCTATGCTCACCTAGTTTGCGGTACATCATAAATTTTCTTCCACAAAATCGGTTTGTTGTCAATAGATGCGCAAAAAAAAAAACGCTAGAAAGACCCATGGACTAGAACTGAACGTCAGACACTTGTCATGAGCCACAGAATGGAAAGGATGACTGAACGAAATCACGGACAAATTGATGCCACTGAGAAAGGCATCGGCTCGTCGCCTGGTCTAGTGGCAGTTATGCATCAGCCTAGGCGGCACCTAGCTAAACGTTAATGGCGACGTTTATCAGTATATTATCGTTGAAAAATGCACCTGGAACCATTCCCATCTTCTTTCGCGCATATATCCACTTGAATGGGCAAGTAGGCAGTTTTGAGACCTCAAAAACGTTCATCCACGAATGATATGGATATATGAAGAGACTGATACGCGTCGAAAAGGTGGAATCCTGATTATTTCTCGGCAGGGAGCAGATGAAGATCTAAAAACATACCAAAAGCCTCCGTGATCAGCAATATGATTCTTTGTATTCGACAGCCTGGGGACGAAACATACGATTGAAACGCAATTGGGTGATGCCAAACAACAGCGCCGCGGGCATATTCTTCCAAGTATCAGACCCGTTAACCTCGCTGAGTCGTCAACGGTGGTGGATTATGATTGTCATGGTTTAAGTTTAAGGTCTGGTTAGGCGTGGCTAAACCCAGCCTCGGCCTTCAGTGACGGTAGCACTGCTGGCTCTGATAGTTATATGTCGACTCGCTGTGAGCCAGATTAGTGAGTCGAGGCTCGGATCTTTGCGAGTCGCTGGTTATCCACTTCGTGCCGCTCGATATTTCCACGCCATATTTTGGGAATATACATAATATGTATGTCCGGAATATAGGTCTAAAATATATGTCACATGTATGTCGAGAATACAGCCGACATACACATTAAATATATGTCGGCTGTATTCCAGACATATACCGTAGCATACACATCATGTGTATGTCGGAGAATATGGCCCGGCATACATATCATCTGTATGCCGAACGTATGTCTAAAATACACACCATGTGTATGTCCAATATATAGGTAAATAAATACACATTACGTATATATTTTAGGTATATGTCGGACATATAGCTATCAGAGCCAGCAGTGTAGAGCCAAAACACCCTTGCCGAAGAGATGCCGACAAGCGGTCATTTTGTTACATAAATCAACCAGAACCAGGTATATCTTTCCGCAGAGTTAGCAGAGATACTTGATCAACGGAGGTACCTCCAAATATTTGAGAAGTTCAAAGTCGACATCAGATATGGTTTCCATAAAAATTGCCTTTTCTCCTCTTTTGAAATGGAGTTTCGGCTCGCAGAAGGTAAGACCAAATAAACATAAAGCTACGGATATGTTTTGTACTAAAAATAAACTCACTGTAAACCGTTGAGGACATAAATTGGTCCTCGAGCGCCTCACGCCCTTTAAAAGTTTACATTACTGCCAATCCAATACGACAGCGCCGAGCCTGCTCAAGCGCTCACTGCTGTGGTTTCATGTAAATGTGGTGGAGTTAAACCGTTCCTCTAATGTTTTTTAACATGATTTTATTGAAAGACTGAGCGTCCCGAATCGAAGACCTTATATATTGGCAGCGTGAGTGCGCTTGGCGGGCAACGTCTTTCAAGTGACGTAAAATACCAAGAATTCTTTATCGCTCTTGTTCGCATTCGCATCATGTATAAAGGCATTGCTCATGCAAGAAGATACATTTCCAGTGTGTACTTGTTTTTATGTATCCAATGCAACGTAGGCAATAGCACTGCATCGTGATGACAGACAGATAATCATGCGGCCTCGACCATGACACATTTGCATGATCTATAGCCGCATACAACGTAAGTAGAGATGCCAACATCCGAAAATAATGACGACTAAGTAGTTATGTTTGTCAAATGTCACATACCGGGCAGAAATAACCGCGGCCAGACCTCCTACAACACCTAGAATGTCCGGGAAGACGGCAATTAGTGTCCTGGAGGCAGATTCTTATTCAGGATCTGAAAATTACTTTTACTGATATGTCCTAGTTGATACGCTGGCTGTCTAACGAGCATATCTAAGTTCCGGTGCCCAATGCTAAAGGAAGGGAAGAGTAAAAATTACAAAACGTGTATTAGTGCAAAAGTTATGAAAGAACCCAAATAAAGAGAGGTAAAGATGGAAGGAATGTTCGTGAAAAAGCATCGCAAAAGTCCATGTGTGGTTGGTATCTAGAAATTGATAATATTGAAGCGTGATGTCGATATGTTAATGTATGAACCACGAAGGGAGGATAGTGTCCAAGGATAATGATGAGAAGGAAGAAGCCAGGGGATATAGCCCACTCGCTATGAGCCTAGAGACAGTGTCCAAGCGACACCTACCAGCATGCTGAGGAGGGTTACGAGGATTGGCACCGAGCTCAGCACGGGGATTTGTAGCCGAATGCCGCTTGAGATGGCGGGGAAAGTAGTTGCGAACTGGGCTGTAGGGTTTGGGCCCCCGCTGACAGTCACGGTAGGGATGCCGCTCGCTGGAGATGGGTTGCTGGATGTCGGTGATGTGTTTGCAGCGAGGATTTCGAACCGTGAGGATGTGGCGTGCATAACGCCGTGTGTGGAATTAATGAAGATTAAGAAATAATCGTCCCCTGGCGGGACATCTTGCAGATACAGATTTAATGAATCTTGGGCAGCAGGGACTGCACAAGAAATTGAATCAGAAACAGGGGCCGTGTGAGGCTGATGACGATTACGCACTGTTCCTCGCTACTAAAATGAGCCCATTTTGGCTCAACCTCGCCATTTCCACGTCGAATCCATGAATTCCGTCCAGGACACCCTTCTGCCATGTAACCACGTTCGCGGCGTTGTTCTGCCATTGTGTTTGTAAATGGGGTTCTTCAATGACAAAATAGCTGGCTAAACTATCTTTGTGAGCTTGCTGGTTTACCGAGAATCTGGGGAGAGCACGCACCAGAGACCGTCGAGAAGGAGAGCATTAACAGGATGCATGCGGGAAACCAGGCAGCAGCGAAAGATCTTAAAGAGGACATTGTTGTTATGTATTACGGTATGGCAAGTGTCGGGGTATCGAGAAGGGCACCGAAGTGGTGTAGACGCTCAAGAGGAGCGAGGGGTTTTGTCGTGCGTAGGGATCGTTGTCGTGGTATGAGTGGTGGCCGTCTATTAGCCGTTTCTCCGTTCTTGACTAGACTTCGAAAACTTTGTCGGAATTACTATCACGTGGTTACTCCGGTGTCGCCGCGGCACTCTCGGCATTATATCATGCTACCCGAATGGGCTATCGGCACTGCTTCCGTATGCTCGGTCACGAATTATTTTCGTCTCAACGACAGGCCGAGACGAACTTGACCTTGAACTATCAGCTCCACCCACCCCGTCAACGATGTACCGACGTGTAACAAGTCTGGAATTTGCGCATCTGCCATTTTTGCTGCTGATAGGCAGTGTACAACTGCTATGTTCGTCACTACGACGTCGAACAAAAGAACTATTGCTGATCACAGAGTCTTTTGTGTTTTTTTGTTTTGTTTGGATCTTCGTCATTGCCAAGAATACCTCAGGATTTTTCTATCTGGCAGTCTGTGAGTCTTAATAACTGGTGATGTTCCTGAATGAACGTTCTCAATTTTTAACGTCTCTAGCCTCCTGTGCAGCGATTGTCTGTATGTGCTATATAAAAAACACACAGAAAAGGACTGTTTGACATCTATCACTCATGCGATGAAGGGCAATGATATTGTGTCCTGATGGGCATCGTGGTTTGTTTGGTTAGGTGCTGCCTAGGCCGAGATGCGACAAGGGCTTTCATCAACGACCTTTTGCTGGTGGCCGTGATTACTCTTGTATCGGTATCCTTTCTCCAATCTTCTGTGATACACCCTTAAACCCCTTCCTATATCCTAATACTAACGTATATGATAAATCAATATATGCAGGAATTTGGAGCTCCTCTCACAAATTCATATCATTTAGGTGCGAATGCATTTCTCTGTAAATTTTCTGGTGCTGAAATCACTGCAAAAGGTGCGTATATTTATACTTTCAGACACAGTCTATGTCGAACAAACGAAAATCCATATCCAAAGGTAGGCATTACGTTTATCCCCATGTACGTAGACACTCGTGCTGAAAGAAGACGATATCCATCTTGGCGCTGCAGAAGATAGTGTCCATATTTCATAATTTCCGGGGTTTCCCGGAGAGAGTGAAACCTGTGTGAGAGTGTGTGTTTCTTTTCTTTTCTCACGTTTCTTCCAAACTTCAGACGCTGAGTCTCAAATAAAAGCTCATCTAACCACATACTTTGACAGATCTTGACGAAACGGATAACCATCTTCCTCCATATCCTTCACTCACAGTGGACCGTTGCCGTGAGGAGCTTTCCATTTGACCGCGTTCCAGTTCCTAGTGGATTTCCTCAACGGATTGGTCACTCCATATCTCGAAGACGGGGTACATGAAGAAATGCTCACATTTCTTCACCACTACCCTAGTTCGGTCCCTGCTTCGTCAACTTGATATGTACAATGCGGACGCCGGACTATCATATCTCACGTCTTGGAACTCTGTACTACCCAGGCATGCCACATTAAAGCAATCATAATCTCTCTCTCAATTTAAGATTTGACGGAAGACTCTCAATACTCTCCGCTATCGACAGCTCTTCCACCAAACAAAGCGAAAGTGATATATTTTTAGCTCCGGGCTCGGGGATCATGTGTTTGTTATATTTGGCCTTGCCTCCCGATGCATCATTCGGCATCCGTATTGGCTCGAACGTTCCTTCTAGACCATCGGTCATTCATTCATCCGATCCTCAACAACAAAGAGAATGAATAGAAATCTGGAAGAAATCCAAGTCTCTTCGCACTTGGAAGTAAAATGGTCAGAACCTTAGACTGACGTGCCAATGACCGTCAATCCCAGGCCGTTGATAGATTCTTGATTCTTCCCTATCTTCAACGACTACAACTGAAATTTTTTACACCTATCTTGCCGACCTTTGTCTCTTGTTTTGTTTGATGATTTTCCTGGGCTTCTTTCTCTGTGTTCTTTTTTGGCCTTCGAGGAACTTGGGGCAGGGTCTTCATTCAAGTTCTATTTCCAAGTTTTGGTAAACCGGGAAGGTTAGACCGAAGTCAAATACTGAATCCCACGTACTACTCAAAATTCACCCATTTTTGGCCTGGTTTCTCGGTTACTCACTAAAAGGACGCAAAAGAAATTTCTTGGTGGATGCTCGGGTAGATAGAAGCCTGGAAGAACCACGGCTTGTTCAATGTTCCGCAGCTTGCTTGTTTCTTTCCTCTGGTTTCGGACATGGCAAAACCAACTTTTAATGTTAACATCGACATCAAGCAGTGTTTCGAGAACAGAGTTCTGATTCTGTTCGTGGGTCACAAGGTAGATGGTTGGCCCTTATCGAGCGATATCTATTCAAAGCTTCGTACTTTACTCGTACTCTGTTCTCTGTGAATCTTAGTGATCTTTGTTTAAGCATGGCCCCTTTTTAACATGTGCTCCTTGTCTACTGGCGTATTTTACCCTTCGCTCCCAGAATATGTCGTTTCTGCTGATATATGAACTGCGAAATCTTCCGTTCTCGTAAATTCTGCATTTTCGAAACTTGCGAACTAGAACAAGGAATGTACAAACGCTTTGATACCGAGTAAGTACCCACTTCTTTTATCTTTATGTGATGATGTAAATCAGGTTGGAACGTTCCATCGACGAATCACCCAGGTATAGCTTATATTATGTATAAGCGAAATTGCTCACGGTGAATGCCACTTTTGTCCAATACTGGACTGACATATCTTTAAAGGAACAATAGGCACGAAAATAGTCTCAATGTGCTGTGTACCCATACTGTTACCCAACATTGATTTCATAGGAGGACACAGCAATGCAGGAGATTTAGACTACGGTTTGTGGGCGAGTGTGAGTCACCTCGCAGAAACATTGACTGATTGATAATAAGATACGCTGGATTGATAGGTGCTGCATCATCATATAAAATCTGGCCCTCTTCCAATCAAGACACTTTTGTCCCTTGGGATATCCCCCTTCCTTGGGTCACCACTCCTCACCTGTACTCTTCTGTTATTATTTTGCAGTGGGTCACACGCACACCACTCGAACAATAATAGCACTATAATGTCGCCTACCCTCAGTCCATTACTTTTACCTATATCCCAAAGCTTTCAAAGTTTCGGTAGTCCACAAAGCGCTACCTCGACGCTAGTGGAATCTATGTCACTCCTCCAACCCCCACCTCCAGCTTTTATGTCATCCAACCCACCATCCAGATCTTCGTCTGTTGCTAGCCAACGTGCATCTCCGACCCGCACGCGAGAAAGGGGAAGGTCGCTCTCTCGTTCACCTGGACGGGCAGTCTCAGCACTTCTATCACCCACGCCTATAGTCATACATAGATCTCCTTTAAATAGCCTGCACCGTGGAGGCGGTGTGACTGCATGGGGTCCCCCTCTTCCTCCGTCTCCTATACAGAGCTCTCCTCTCAATTCTCCTCGTACGCGTCGTGGATCTGACGCACACGTCGTCTCTGTACACAATTCTGGTCATGGGTGGGATGAAGAGTATAGTAACAGTGTTAATATCCGACCACCCACACCTCCTTTCAGTCCTGAATCCACTATCCCAATGAGTCCAGAATCTCATTCGACAGCCTCTGCAGGACCTGTTTATTATAGGTCCGTCATGAATAGAACCCCTACCCCACATCATAGCCCCCAGTCAGACTACACTACGATATCGATGTCGTCCCGTTCCAGGGCTGCTTCATTCTCATATTCTCACGCCAGTAGACCTTCATCAGCTGAACACAGGGAACATGGCGGCGCGGGCTCTGCAAATCTGCAATTATTTGCACCACCAAATATTCATTCGCCACCTGCAACCATAGGCCCCATCCCGTCTCCTCAGCATCGTATGCGTAGCTATTCAGAATCGTATGTGCAAGAGAACAACTATCCACGGGGAGTGACAAACGGTGCTGGGGGGCTTATTTCTCCTCCTCCGTCTTATCATGCAAGTCAACAATCTATCCCGAGCCCTAATCATCTTTCTCCGTGCAATACGCCGTACGACTATCATGGGAGCGCCCCACCTCTAAATTATAATTATGAGCATGGAGCAGGACGGTCATATTCTCCTCAGCCCCAAGGTCACTCACCAACCAGCCAATATTCGTATGAGAACTTGGGGGATCCAGAAGGTATCAATCGTAGTGCACAGTCTTTGCAGCCTGCTTTCTTTCTCTCTCCGAATACACCCCAGCCTCCGGTGCAGAGTCCAGTTCCAATAGGAAGCAGCTACACCACAACATACCCCCCTCGGCCCCCTCACTCGCCTTATCAACGGTATAGTAATCCATCCCAAGTAGGTGGGCAATACTTGCTCGTCCCCTCCCGGGGAGCCCACGCCGAGTCCCCGCAGCCCCATCATATGCGTCACCGACGTTACGTGCCCTATTCTCCATCGCAAACGCAGCCAATGCTACCTTCAAGCCGGACTAGCCTAACTTTCGTCAACACAGGGATACATGATCAGACTCGGGACTACGAAGATAGTTCTTGCTGTTCATGTTTTCATATTGATTGCATGTGTTTCCACCGACATATCTTCACCGCGTTATACTGGTTGGTACCATGGCACTCGAATTAGAATACAGTTTTCGCACAAATCTCACACATGATATCCTGGAATGACGTTCAACCCTACTATACGGCCCGTACGATACGTTACGTTATAACTAATAAAGTGGCATTGGATCATCAGGCGGCTTTTCTCTTTTTAACATAGCGTCACACATCAATCTTGTAGAAAATGTAGTGTAATAATGTGTACAAGACAAATATATACCACTTCGACCTGTAAGTAAGAGTCTATCTTTCTTATCTAAATTAAGTTCGATCCATATTATGGACACGTTCAGTAGAGTTTAGTGCTAAATGATAAATCGCTCAAAGGTTAAGAAGGCTAATTGTCAGTATCCAACTTCCAAATATATCCTAAGAGTGGCGCTCCTGATACAAACCATTGATACTATCAATGCAAAATTACTACGGAAGAGTGGCACTCTGATCGACACTGCCAAGATCATAATGAATATCCAGTTACGGTTGTGTTACAAAATTTTAATAATGGTAGGCACCGGCGATCTGACCGCTGCATATCATTTTCATAGCCAATGCATTGTTTTCTGGAATGATCTCAGCGAACGAAGAACAAAAGATAACACATTACTCTAAAAGCAATGACCTGTGCTTGCTACATCTTTATGATATGTACAAGCTCTAATCACCCGGCCAGAAAAGGTATAAGAGCTGATTGGCGATTAGAACTCGAAGCACCAAATTTCGCAATGTCCCAACGGCCCCTTTCAGAGAATAGCTCGCTATTGAGCCCACTACATCTATTTAGCCCTCAACTACGGCCCAGTAGTCGCTGCTCTACACCGTTGAGCTCTATGCAAATGCTACGTCCGGAACCACGAGCACCACTCGTTATTTCTGATCCCATGTCGCCTAAAAGTTATTATGAAGGCTGTAGTTCTTCTACAACATTGTGCGAACGACCAAGGTCTTCTACTTCATCTTATAGTAACTATCCTCCTACCGCTCCAACTTCATCAATTCCAACACCAGATATTCCAACGATGCGACCTACCGGGCCTATATTTGCTCCTGGCGCCTATGCCAATCAGGGGCCAGTCATCCCACCACAACCCATGTTTTCTCAGCAAACATCGCATAAGTCATCCAGGGGACCTTATAGATTTTTTGAATCGAATGAAGTTCAGCGATACCCAACACACTTTCCTGTGCACTCTGAAGATCAATATTGCCAAAGTAACGTTAGCGACCCATCATACTATCAAATGCGTTCCTATACTCCTGCAACGGTGTACGGACAGCCTCACAGGGAATTGACCACGATGCATCGACGTCGCCAGTCTGAAACGGCACCTGAAATATTTTATGGACACCAAAATGAAACACCTTATGCTGGGTATTCCCGTGTCAAGTCAGAGAAAAGGGGGATTTATTCTTCCGTAAGTGGCATTTTATTCTGGCACGATTGTATAAAGAGGACGCTCCTTTCTAATAAACAACACATTTGTACAGCATGGAGGCCTAGAGTGATAACTAAAAGGAATGTTGTCCTCGGCTGCATAATCGACGAACCTTCGAATATGCCACCCTATCAATCCGCTAGATTGATACCGATACCACCAGATATGACGCCTCAGAATTATATAAACCCTAAGGCAGCTTGACCCACTATGTTAGGTATCCTGGTATGCTATTGGCATGTGTTACACGAACTTGCCCCTATGTGCTATACAAAATTCCTCTTCTGTCGCATGGTGCCCCCGCCGTGATTTGAGCACTGAATCATAGGTTGATCATAGGACCTGTGTCCATATACATTCCACTGGTGACTGTACATATCAATTTCGTATATCTCTACTCTGAGTGCGCGAACTTACAATCTTCCACAACTCTATTCCTATGCGGAATTGGTCGCCGGGATTTTGGTTTGCTGTGTTAACTGTAAGGTTCCTGTAGGCTGTTCCCGACAATTCACACGTCACATAAGGAAATAAAATATTGGCATCACCTAAGCATACTACTCCCGTTTGACGGTCGTCCTCCAAAACCCGTATTATGTAAGAATCTGCCCACATCGACTCGGATTTTTGGTCCCCCCTGTTTCTAACATGAACAAATTACCGGATCCGGCATCATTTGGCTCCGAAGTTCCGTTGATTTCATTCAACGCTGTTCAAACTTTACGAGACCTTATAATCTATTAGGGGGTTTCACGTTGGCGATTTCGAGGAGATTTTTTCGGTCTGATTTCTAGAAAAAAAGACCAAAAACGGTCTCGAAATCACTCCAACGTGAAACCCCCCATTGCGTTCGATTTTTCAGTCTGTTTTTCTTCTTGTAATTTTATTTGAGGCGGTACCGCGTTATCGGAGCCCTTGAGTTTTATTTTGCTGGCTGCCATTCTCAGTGGACCGTGGTTGATTCAAAATTTGCAGAAACACGAGAAATGCAGCTGACGAAGGCGAACACATTTGACTTGGAGATCGAGGTATTGCAGTCACTAGTGACGCCTTTGATCACCATCGAAGGCCATTACTACTATGTATAATTGGGAAAAAATGCATTTTTAAGTGCGAAATGAACTTTTGAATACTTGACATTAATGATTAGCAAGCTTCTTCTCGCTAAAACCTCCCGGTCCCGGCCCCGAGTGTGTGGTTCCTGGGAATTGTATACCGGGTGTATAGACATATACTAGGAACCGTACCCTTGGAAGTCCGCGTAATGGTGTTCAAGAAAGCGACAAGGAACCTCACATGGATTCCTGCGATTCTCGTCCTATTATTGGCAAGTGGTAAGACGTTGCGTTTTGCCAAGGCCCCAGAATATGTAAAGGCTTAGAGGCAAGTCAGGAAGACCGAGCGTACGTATCCATCGGCACACAATCGGCGTACACGTTTAAATCAGATTATGACCGGCAAATACATGTAACCGACTTTAACGCGTGACGGGGTAATAAAGCCAAAACATCATCAGCTTGAGACGATTTAGGATTTATCGGATAAGTAAGCCTCTCCGCGCATCCCCCGTTTACACTCATTGGTTTAAAACGTAGTTGAAATTACAACTTACTTACACTCGCGCTCTTGTGACGATTTATAACAAATTGAAAAGGACCTTTGTGTATTATAAACTCCGCTTATGTCTTTGAGACTCCGTCGTACGACTCGTCTAATGGCCACGTTCAACAGGCCGTAAGACTTTATATCAAGCCCCAAATTAGCTTTCGTTGTTCTACATCTCTCTAGTGCCATGAATTACCATTCATAAACATTGCCAGTAGTGTTGCTGGTCCTGCTTCAACTGTTGCTCCTGTGTAAGCGCGATCATTGTCTTCCGAGTCTATCCTTCTAAAACAACTTTCTCTATAATCAGCCCCGCCTCATAGACAACGTGAAAAATCCGTGGTCATCAGTACCATATTTTCTATTATTTATTTACCTTGTACATACATCAGAGTTCACAATATGCCAAACAGAGATTATTGTCTTCATAAAATCGTCATCAGTCTAGGGGGTGAGAATCAAAAAAGGGGATTGATACCCGGTATGATAAAAGAGCACCATATAATAAAGAGCACCGGCGTCTCTCGCGCACCTCGTTTGCCGGATAGTAACGGTATCATTTTTCTCCCACAGACTTGGGTTGTTCATCATACTGAGCATGGATACAAACAGAGTGATTAAGGTGGTTTTGTCTCTTTCTTGACTTTGTTTCAACGGTACCGAATACATTTCTAATTGATTATTCCCACTCGCACTCACGCTTAATCACTTGGGGCCGCATCTCTGAGGCGAAGAAGGCGCCCGTGTCCAAATTTAGAATGTGTAAGCGAACTTCACCTCGAGACCGGGCTCTTGAAACGCAGCTTTCTTCTCGGGCTGACTACTTTTTGATGTGCACGTCAGAAACGTAGCTACTACGCACATACTGAGCATAGGCCGACTGTCGAATCCTGCCCCTTGCTTTTATCATGAAGACCTCAGATCGACATTCCGACCATACTACCAGAGAGATATGACAGGATCTATCAATAGACCGCAAAGTACAGAGATTGATGCTGAAATGGGTCCACTCTTGAGACTACTACAGGATGTTCTACCAGGATCTCAGACTTGTTTTGAAAAAAAAATTGTGCCGTGCTATGTGGAATTGAAAAATCAATTCAAGCACTTGTATTGAGGTAAGTACCCAGAAGGGGTATCTATTTTCACGCAGCAGTATTACTATTACTCATCCTCGCATGTGTACATCTCCTTCGCTTATTAGTGTTCTATACCAATAGCTCGAGAGACCCATCACTCGCTTCAAGGATCGATCAGAGTAGATATCTGTCTTCGTAGCATTTCTTGATTATTCAATACCCTTTCACACGATATTGTGAAATGCTTCGCTTTAGATTTTGAATACATTTCTAACAATGTTGGGGAATCTCAGAACTCGCAGTCGGATACCTGGATGAGTATAAAGAGGGTTTAAACTGGCCTAATAACTTCCCAATGCACTTCACATCGATCTAACAGATCAAGAACAACTACAATGGCTTTCGGACGTCTCTCAGCTCTTATTTCTATTGCTCTTGCTGCTACTCAAGTGGTCAACGCTGGACTCACTAAGCGCGTTACCTGCTCAACTGGTCAGGTCACTGCCAACGCTGCATGCTGCAAGCTATTCCCCATCGTCCAACAAATCCAACAGGATCTCTTCGATGGTGGCGAGTGCGGTGAAGAGGCTCACTCTGCCCTCCGTCTCGCTTTTCACGACGCCATTGGTTTCTCCATTCACGGCGGAAAGGGAAATGGCGCTGATGGTTCCATCCTCGTCTTCAATGCGACCGAAACCGCTTTTCACGCAAACGGAGGGTGAGTCTAATATTTGTGACGCCCAAGACAAATTTAGTTCAACATCTATATAGAATCGATGATATTACAAGCAGACAATTCCCAGTTTTCCAAGAAACCGGACTCACTGCTGGTGACTTGTGAGTAACATTTATATTTCAACCCCTGAACGGGCAAGCGCAGTGATGGTTACTATTACTAACCATCTAAATCTGTTACGTATTAGCGTACACCTCGCAGCTGCAATTGGAACAGGAAATTGCCCTGGCGCACCCAGGCTAAAATTCATGTTTGGCCGCCCACCACCCGTCGCGCCTGCTCCTGATCTGACTGTCCCAGAGCCTACTGGTAGGTGTCCCATAGAATTTTAGATATGTTGCTTGACATTGACAAACTATATTCTATTCTATTTATAGACAGCGTCACTGCCATCTTGGCTCGCTTTGCCGACGCGGGATTCAGCCCACAAGAGGCCGTCGCTTTGCTCTCGTCGCACACGATTGCTGCGGCCGACGTTGTCGACCCTGTAAGTTGTTCATCATTGTAAAGCGTATTTTCAGTGAGCTTTCTGACATTTGTATTGTACGCAGAGTATTCCAGGAACTCCTTTCGATTCCACTGTGGGAACTTTCGACAGTCAAGTCTTCCTCGAGGTCCTTCTTAAGGGAAGAGCATTCCCATCCAAAGACAACAGCAGTCAGCCTGGCGAGGTCCTTTCCCCTCTTGCTGGTGAAATGCGTCTCCAATCGGATTTTGCCGTCTCCCAGGATCCCCGTACTGCCTGCTTCTGGCAAGCCATGATCAGTACGTTTTTGGTTAACTACCATCAATATTTCTCGAGTCTAATTTATTATAGATAACCAGAATTTCATGACTGCCCAATTCAAGGCTGCGATGGCTAAGCTCCAGGTCTTGGGTCAATCAAACCTCATCGACTGCTCTGATGTCGTCCCTGTGCCCCAGCCATTCGCCGGACCTATTAGGTTCCCGGCCTCTTTTTCTCAAGCTGATGTCCAACAGGCATGCAAATCTCTCCCATTCCCGTCGCTTGCTACCGTTGCTGGACCAGCACCCACCGTCGCTCCTGTCCCTGGCTCATGAATGTTTTAATTCTGTATCGGGTATCAATTTTATCTAAAAAATATTTAACTTGAGATTATGTATGCTGTAAAGTTGTCTTATTATATTTATTAGGCATAAATTAATCTTTTATTCTAAATTCCCTGTCACTTGGTGCTATTGTATCGCAATGATAAAAATCAAAGACTAAAATAGATCGTGAGAATGATGACTTAGACGATCATCCTTTTCATGTACAGTTTCACGGTACTGCGCAAAGTGCGCATGGTTCCGCCCTTTAAATATTACACATGGTAACCTGGGGTAATACATGAGTGTATAATGCTACCACTGTCTCCTGCAGTGGATACCCATCCTTCGTCCTAATACAAAGATGATAAGTACAGTATTCGCTCAGATTTAATTCCCACGCTCGTTATTATTTTAAGGTAAATATACTATAATAATCGGCCACCGATCATGATCGAAAGCTATATGTACTTCGTTTATATCCCGCGCACGTTATATCACGTCTATCAAGCTTTGTTTCTCCTTTATTAGGCACTTGCATTCTTAGGGAAATTAGACACCATCCCGGCAAGTCATATACCCTGTCCGTCCGAGATAAGTCTCTCACGATCGGCCACCGGGATGAGCCTCGACGGCGATACTGGTGGATTAAAAGATTGAATATCATAACGGTAAATGTATCAAGTGTTAGTTGATGTTGCAGATGAGCGATAGGGAAATGGATATTTCTTTCATACGTGAGATAAAGAAGACGCCCGTTCCCTAAACAGTCAAGCCCATGATTGATGGTGCGATGATTCGCTCACTGTCCTCAACAGACGATCGTACTTGCTCGAATTTGGAATCATTACTGTTGAACGGTTGACAAGCTCAATCGGAGATATATCAGCAACTTAGAGCTGATTAGTATCGATACTTAATATACAAACATACACCGAATCATCACTTGGAAGCAAGGAAATTACAAAAGATTAAGGAAAATTCGAGAGATAACCCAATGAGAGGGAGAGTTACCGGATTTGACACGAACTGTGTACCGGATACAGGCCGGATGACGGATTGACTTGTCGCTTGTCGGTAGTTATAAATTTAAATAGGTAGAGAAACCGATCTGGTTAGAACATTAAACGTTTTGGCAATCAATCCACGAATCTATTTTTAATATGAGATTTCCCCTTACTACGCGTACATTTATTATCACACACACAGGTTATCCGCCAAAGATTTCACCGAACGCGCAGGTACGTTCTATTGAGTAAATTTCCCAGTACTTCACATACAGCATAACGTGGTGCATGGAGCATTTCCACAACCATGGATAAACCGAGACCGAACGAACTATAAAGAGGCTGCACGAACTGCTGATTTTATCCAACCTCTTCATCTACTACAGGAAAAAAAAATGGCTTTCGGACACCTTACATATCTGATCTCCATTGCTCTCGCAGCGACGCAGGTCAACGCTGCTCTTACCAAGCGTGTCACTTGTGCCACTGGACAAATCACTGCCAACGCTGCATGCTGCAAGCTATTCCCCATCGTCCAACAAATCCAACAGGATCTCTTCGATGGTGGCGAGTGCGGTGAAGAGGCTCACTCTGCTCTCCGTCTCGCTTTTCACGACGCCATTGGTTTCTCTATTCACGGAGGAAAGGGAAATGGCGCTGATGGTTCCATCCTCGTCTTCAATGCGACTGAAACCGCTTTCCATGCTAACGGAGGGTAAGAAGGGACGATCTGTGACTGTTAGAATGATCACTGAATGAATACCTGCTATAGCATTGACGATATCACAGCTCGTCAGTTCCCTGTCTTCCAGGAAACCGGATTGACTGCCGGTGATTTGTAAGTTTATTTGTCCCTAATTCCACTAAAAATAATTGATCTATGTTCAATATTCTAGCGTACACCTCGCTGCTGCCATCGGAACTGGAAACTGCCCAGGAGCACCCAGACTCCAGTTCATGTTTGGTCGCCCTCCACCTGTTTCCCCAGCCCCAGATCTCACTGTTCCTGAGCCAACTGGTACTTCTTTCCAGTACACATTTATGATTTAAGTACAAGCTAACACCAATCGTCACTGACTTGATAGACACCGTCACTGCCATTCTTGCTCGATTCGCTGATGCAGGATTTAGCCCACAAGAAGTCGTCGCCCTACTCTCTTCTCACACCATCGCTGCTGCTGTAAGTCTTTCAATGTGTTTACAGAAGGCTTGACACGAAAATCTTATTTTTCAGGATGTTGTGGATCCTACTATCCCAGGAACTCCTTTCGACTCCACCGTCGGCACTTTCGATACCCAAGTCTTCCTCGAAGTCCTTCTCAAGGGCAAGGCATTCCCAGGTAACGGCAGCCAGCCCGGTGAGGTCCTGTCTCCACTTGCCGGTGAGATGCGTCTCCAGTCCGACTTCGTCATCTCCCAAGATCTTCGCACTGCTTGCTTCTGGCAAAATATGATCAGTACGTAAACTTATGTTCTCATAAATAGGTTTTAAAAAAACTCATCAATTAACCTAACGTCAGACAACCAGAACTTTATGGCGTCCCAATTCAAGGCTGCTATGGCTAAGCTCCAAGTCCTCGGTCAAAGAAACCTGATCGACTGCTCCGATGTCGTCCCAGTCCCACAACCCTTCGCCGGCCCTATCACTTTCCCGGCATCCTTCTCTCAGACTGATGTCCAACAGGCATGCAAAGTCTCGCCATTCCCCAAGATCGCCACTGTTGCAGGACCTGCTCCTACCGTCGCACCTGTGTAAGTCATCCTTCGTTATTCACGTTTTGTCAGTCTCATTCATACTACATTTTTAAAGTCCCGGATCTTAGACTCTTGGATGATACTTTCCTCTGTTTTATATTGTCTTCGCTAAGCGTGTACAACTATGTCTTTTTTTTTGTCCTGAAGGGTTTCAATACATTTAATACTATTTCTTTTTTGCATGTTCGTCTGGAAGGCGGCCAAAGCAAGGTTTTTTTGATTAATATTCACCACATCGTGACGTAGAATCATATAATATTTGAGGTGCTCTAACAAGGCGTGCTCAAGCACTCAAGGCGGAAACAAACTCATGCGTCGACGCGACGCGACGAGGTCACGTGTAGGATAAACAGGTCTTCTTGCCAAGCACTGCAGTGATTTGTATAGTACTTCAACGAGCGTATAATAATTTTCAACTCCACAGAGCTAAAGTTCACGCCGACGCCGAGTACATTGCTCCAATCCCCCGTTTTCCAAAAGACTGGCTGAACCACCGAAAACTTGGAAACTCCTATTCTTAATAAACTCGATGATATTTGAAAGTCTTGCATTCCACATCATTAATGCTCCATCAGAGCTACGGGTTAGGTCAGAGTAGAACTCTCCCAATGGCATAGAAAAAGGACCTCTGGATTGCCACTCCCACATATGTATTCAACAACCGGCATAGATTGTGTGGCACTTGATGAGCACCGTTCAATCACAACCTTGAGACCTGTAAATTGATCAAGCGATGTAAGGCAGTTCGTAAGGTCGATCGCCCTCGTATCGAGTATCGCAAGTGTTTGTAAAGGCCTTCCGAGGACGTCGATACGGTACTGCAGGAAGTCGTGAATGACATGCAGGTTGCTTAGATCATGAGGACTGATCCAAATATGGAGTGTTTCGATATTCGGAAGCAGCGGAACTGCGTCAGGGAATAAGGTGGGCCATTGAGTTATGTATCCGAGTGTATAGCATCCGTGAATATTGAGGCAAGTGACAGAGTTCAAATGGTTATGTATGAACATTGGAAGTGTTGGGTCCGTCTGACTCTGCGCGACGCCAAACAGGTTTATCCAAAATCTTGTCACGTGTTTCCAGTATCTTGGGTTGGAAAAGAAGGACCTCAGGAGAATGGCTGTATCCGAGTAATAATCCATGAGGCTGAACTCCACTCTGAGGGTGAATATGTCAGACGAAATGGAGAGACGTTGATCTCCGTAGCACCTCAGCTGCAGGCTGTCGCGAAATTCGTTCTCTTTGAAGTTTCCGATATAGGTCCCAATAATATTGGATAGCCTAGATATGTCTTGTTTGTTCGGTATAGCATCGCGGCTCCCAGCTTCCAAGTCCAAGTAATATTCCTCTGCTGGCTGGATGCATTCCACAAGGGCAATGTATCGGATCCAATCTTGGGTGGTTGCGACTATTTTAAGCATACGAAGGTTGGTCAACGGAAGTGGAGATAACGGGACGGATGTGAGGGTGTCCTGAATACATTTTCTGTGGGGAGATTTAATGGTTAAATCTTCGAGATAGGGCATACTGGGGAGTATGTCGAGAAGGAGAGATAGTTGGAAATTTAGCGTGAATGACCAAACACGCAGATTTGATAGCCACGAGCTTTGTGGGAGAATAGTAAGAGTACTAGCATCGAAATGTAGCATCGCTGGCGCGTAGTCCCCGAAGTCCGCCATGATATTAGAACTGTTCTCGGTCTCGTATGAGTCGTATGTTGCAAAAATGATTTCGAGTTTAAACTCCTGAAGGAGAGGGGATTGAGTGCGTAGTAGATCCCTTAGGCCCATCTCGAATATAGTCCCGTCTGCTATGACAAGCGACAACAGCTTTATCCTGTGCCAATTCTCGAAAAGTAGACGTTCCAAGAAAGTATCTATCCAAGGGCTATCTGGGTGACAGCATTCAATGTACAGCGGCGAATCCCCGGTCCGTCGGAGCACTTCCATAAACCACTGTTCACTTTTGAGGGCGAAAAAATCGAGATTGATGAGAAGCGCCCATATCGAAGAAGATGATAGGATAATACTTCTCCATGTTGTGCATACTTGAGAAGCAGAACGAAGGGAGTCCATATCTGATGACGAAGGATATGTATCCACAATCATATTGAAAACATTCCAGAGTATATCGACGTTGGCGGCATCCATTTCAAGGCATTGAGGAGTTCACGTTCAACGTTCAGGCCTCAGGGCTCAAGTAGGGCCAAGACATGTTGGTTCAAACTTCAAAAGCTTCAAATCTAAATATTCACAAACCTCCGGGTATTTCGGAGCTTATCCAATCGCTTACTTGAGTCACGAGGCCTGGACCTGGGGTAACATAATATTAATAGCACGGGGGTCTCCCGGAACGGACGTCCCGGCGTCGTGAGTGATTCATACGCGAGTTTACTAGCAACTCCATAGAACTCCATCGATCATCGATCATCACTCACACCACGACGTTCCACAGCAACATCGCGTCCGTACCTTACATTTACGATCGGGCTTTCCCACTCCGGCAGATCGTCCATCATGACGAAGCATCACGTAAACCAAATTATGACGAGTGATGAGAGGGAAGCTCAACGCGCTGAAAAGGATGCAGAGATCATGGATTGCAGCGACGACAGCGACGGCGACGACGGCGAGCCCTCGAGGGAGAGAGAAGAGAGAAATCGGGAACGACTCGAGCATAAAGCCGCTCTCAGCCATAATCGTACAGAACGCAAGAAGGAGCGAGACGAGCGTACCAGAGAGAAAGAGGAACAAAGAGCCGAGAAAGAGAAGGAAAAGGAAGAAAGTAAACTGGAACGCGAGGCAGAAAAGGCGGATCGTGCTAGAGAAAAAGCTAAGGAGAAAGAAGAACGCGCTAGGGAAAGGGAAGAACATGCAAGGGAGAAAGCTGAAGCCAAGGCAAGGAAATGATATGTAATTGACAATGTGTATGTCTGCTCCCAAATCGTACTACCTAGCTGGAATGTTCTTTCCTCCGAGCCAAGTCTGTGAGGGCGGTTGGTAGCATTTTAATTAGGGTAATGGAAAGTTGGATGGGCGTATCCTTCTCAAAAGAAGGTCAGGATTGCTTGGGATTCCCCCAGATCCAATAAAGAATAGAGTTCTCGTATGTCTGGTATATGCCCTGGGGGTGCTGCAGATGTTGATTGTGACACATTTGAGCTTCTCAGCCTCAGTCTACGCTTATGGATTCGGTAATGAGGACACCCATGACGATATAAAACTAGTTTGGCTCCGGGTTTTGGCACATCGTTGATGTAGTATTCATCAAGCGCTGTCGCAACTAACCTAGAGACGCAGTCGCATTTCTTGCAGAAAATTTATACGCCCATAGAGTTTGTCTGTTGACACGGTCTTCTTTGACTGTTGTGTTTATAGCTCTGGTACGTGATTTTCTTTTTCTTTTTTAGCTCCAAAAGTCATCGTTCACCCTAGTTAGCTGTAATCCAACTTGGTGGATTCATTGCCTCGACTACATCGTCTCTCAACGGGCCCTGGATTTATTCTTACAATGGCGGTAAGGAGTTGACTAGAGGTCAACATATTCGTCTCATATATCTTTTCAGATCTGGAACGGAGGAAACGCTCTTTGTGACACCGTAATCGCAACAACCATGACACAATTCGTATATCGATTTCATAAAGCTTTGGAATATCAAATTAACTCAAGCACTTGTAAAACGAGTCATGAATTGCATCATCGAGGCTGGTGTGGTCACCGGTACGCATCTGTACTATGATAGACACTCATATTGAGTACTGACGATTGACCCCTTAAGGCCTTATTAACTAATTGTTAAAGCCTTTCGTCACTTTGGTTCTCGCACTCATTCGTTCTCACCCGACTTACTACCAAGTGCCCTCGGCAATCCTAGCAAAATTACATTCCAATACAGTGATGGCTCTCTTGAACAACTGTCAGCAGGGTTACGTTCAAGATGACCGAGATGTCGAAGCAAGCTCTCGCCTCTATACATAACTTTCATGTAAAATGCACAGGAATACTAGTAGGTACTAATATACACACAAAGTTACCACTCAGATCTCAGACGTGAACGGCGACATCTCTCCTGGACTTATTCATAATCAACAACCAGCCGTAGTGATATTTATCAGCTATTGAGGTAATCCTCTCCATTTCCCATGGATATATGAAGTAGGGCAGTAGCGACGCGACGCGACAAGGTCACGGCGGGGCCAGTGAGAACCTCTTCGTTAGGCTGGGGGGGACTTGGAATCAAGATTTTTTCATGCCACATTTTTATTCGTGATAATTTTGTTAGTTCTACCCCCGAAGGAGCCATAACTTACTTTTTTTCATCGTCATCGAATAGCTTGTACAAAGAACAAAGTCATTATTATTGATTTCAAAGTTGTCGACGGTAAGATACTATAAAATAATTGCAGATGTATTCCTAGTATCTATATTTCATTGCGTAAAGAAAGGCTGGCCAATCGTTATTAAGGGAACGATAAATTTTAAAATACCAGATCTGGAATGGAGAAATAAGGGAGGTGTTAGAGGCAATCATTTCTTCCGACCGAATGACGGAAGCAGGTTGCCCGTCCGATATCTGAACAGATAGCCTATGATAAAGACCAGTAAAATCTGGGAATACGGGAGTGAGAAGGGTAGAGGAATATGATAAACCATCGATAACGCACATTCAAAACACTATAACCGGCGACAACGCCAAGGTTCCGCCAACGATATCGATAAAAGATATTGAATGCTTGAGCTAGGTATTGGTCTGTAGTTTTGACACTACAGAACTGACAGGCAGATCTCGCATGAGGATTAGCGAGATACCCCCCGGCATTGGCGATGTATTTAGCCATATATGTCCCACAAGTCAACCTCGACGGTGGATGAATTGAAACGTATTCCACTGGCGAGCATGTCACTTTAAGCTTTCCGATAGCTGAAAACTAACTAAGCAACATAGAAGTGCTAGAAGATAAATCAAAGTCGACTGACCTTGTCCTAAAAGACCTTCGACCAAGTACCGGAAAGGCGATACGTGATATACCCATTTCCACCAGCCTAGGTGTTGGAATGGTTGAAGAACTCCGTTACTATTTATCGTTAGTATCTATCAGAGAGAAAGCAAGATGCACTACTCACAAGGTAACGACGAAAGTAAACAAGAACGAGAACAATACGCCCGCAATTTCCGCGTTTGGTGACATCAACGCAACGGCCTGAAAAAGATTAGGAAGACAGTAAATGAAAATGAAATTCCATTTCCGTAGGGATCGTGGAAGAAGCTGACCTGGGCTAGTGAACCATAGTACATCGGGAAAACGATACCCAACATCAAGTAAGTATAGCCCGCCCGATCGTTCCCAAACCCAACAGTCCAGTACAAGCAGAAGAATAAAATAGTGGAACCGATGATATTCCAGAAGAGCTCAACCGCGATCAGGGACATCAATAGGGCTGTCCAATTGTACATACGACTCGGACGCTCGCGGACTTCGTATACCTTGCGCATATTGATGAACGGAACTTGAAGCTGGTTAGATAATGGGACGCTCAAGACGGTGGCCATAAAGATCGCCTTGAAGTGAAGGTTATGATTTTTTTAGTCGGAAGATGATAGAGAATTACGCACAAAAAGTTTGTTCTGAACGCCCTGCTGAGTATTCTTCGCCTTGAAGAAAGTAAACCCAACGATGAGTGCTCCAGCTGCGTTCAGGACTAATTTGGCCACAAGGTATGTCGGGTCTCTCCAATGGGCTTCGGCATCGCGAATGACTAATTCCTTGAACTGATAGAACCAGGTTGTTGCAAATTCAGTCCGAATCTCTGCTGTCACTGGTCGATTGCGTCCATGTTCATGGATATCGTCAAGTTCTATTAGAAGCGCCTTTGCTTCGGGAGAGTTGAGCCAGATGTCGTGCCAGTCTTTCGAGCTGCTGGCTGTAGCACCAGCTCCAATAACGTCGAGCATGTACTCCGCACTACATAGTGGGCAAAAGAAAGGTCAAATAGGATAGTTTTAACTGTGCATTAGACTCACGGATTTGCGTCAGGAGAACATTCCCGCGCCCCATTTTTTTCGAAGTATCGGATCAAGGTGCTGGCGTTCGTACCCATGTCACCAAAGTAAACCGTTTTACCACCCTTCTTGAGAAGTAACAGTCGGTCGAATACCTGGAAATATATTATTAAGGTTTTAAGTTGTAAAGTCCGGAAAAAAAGATACCTGGAATAGTTCTGCAGAAGGCTAGAAGCACGTTAGTGCTACACCCTTCAGGAGAAATTGAATGAAATAAGTACCTGGTGTATGCTAGTGATGGATGGAAAGAAAATCAGAAACTGGGTAACGGGCCAAGGAAAGAATCTTACGTGCACAAAATCGCTTGACCACTGTCGGCCAGATGGCGCAGGAAAGACACGATCGCCCATGCACTTTGCGAGTCAAGACCAGATGTAGGCTCATCCAAAAAAAGCAACAGTTTGGGCTAATGTGGTAGGGTAAGTCCAAGAAAAGATAGAGAAAAGGGTAAACACGGACTCGAGCAGCCAACTCAACGCCGATAGTCGTGCGTTTCCGAAACTCGATGTTGAGGGTGCCAACAGCGGCCTCGGCATATTCTTGAAGACCACACATCTCTAGACATTTCTCTACGCTATTAGAGGTAGGGTAAGATGTGAACATGCGTACGAATTCACGACACAAAAAATTAGAAATTAACTCACTAGGCTTCCTTTTCCGATAGAGAGATGGAGGGTGGCTGGCGGAGCTTCGCGGAGAAGAGAAGAGCTTCTCGAACGGTCGCAGTCGGTAAATGTGTGTCCATCTGTTGGCAATATCCTCTGCGAAAGAAAAAAAAATTGAAAAAGGATGATTAGTCATCAACTACAAGCTACAGACAGGAATTAAGGGCATACGATTGGGACTGAAAGTCTGCAGGCAGAGGCTGGCCATTAACAAAACGATCGCCGGTAATGACTCCGACGTCGGTTCTCATAGCCAGAACGTTGAGTAATGTCGTTTTCCCCGCTCCAGATTCACCCATTAGAGCTGTGAGTTTACCAGGGGCGACGTAGCCAGACACGTCCGACAGGAGCTGCCGGTCTGGTAGACCAGGGATAGGCACCGTATAATTAATAGACCTCCATGAAAAGATATCCTGAGTCTGAAGCTGATCTCTGGAGGAGGATACAGGGGCTTCCAGTGTAGTGGGCGGTATAGCTCGTGGAGCAGCTGAGTTGACGAGACGTTCTTCGTCTTTCTTAATCGCTTTAGCTTCTTGAGCGGAGCGAGACTCGCGTTTGAACAGTGTAACAGGGGTATCACGACCGACAGAGGTGTTATATTCAGTGAAGAACAAAAGGGCAGCGATTAAAGCTCCACAGAAAGCAAGGATGATACCAAAATCCTATTGGCGTCCATTAGTCACACTAAAAACGATAGGAAGCAACGGACGTACCATCCACAAGCGCGAATAGTGAAAATCATACAATATTTCAGTGAAACGATTGCCATCAACGAACGATTGTCCGGGTAGAGCACCGACAGTCGTGCATACTTGATTTGCCAGGGTGACATTCTCGTAACCAGGGCCTTGAGGTACAAGATTTGAACATTTGCCTTTGATTGTATGAAATTCGTTCGTCATAATTGCTTCGAATCTGTGTTTTTAACAACGATTAATTTACACGGATGAAAGTGTTTCGATGACGGAAAGGCGTACCCGTATTTGATGGGCTAGATAGGGGACGAATCACAGGTCAAGTACTATTTCAGATCGAAAAGCAAGGGTATACATACATTGATATATATCAATAACTTCAAAGCTCTTATCATAGTTGGTTCTGGGACGGTATACCCTAGAAAAAGCGGTCAATATGCTAAACGGTACATACACACATTTTTTCTCATACCTCCGTACAACGTCATTAGAAGGACGGAAATTCCGGCGAGGCTCTGCGCAACTGCCTCCGAAGCGAATGCCGCTGCGATTCCTCGGAACCATGCTTTCATAGTAATCGTCAAAACAAAAAGGAGTAGGAAGAAGATACTGAGGCAACATTTAATAATGATAAACCAATTAATTGTACAAGGCAAAAATACACGAACAAGAACTGAGACTAAAATTACAGGCATATCAGTAACGCACGCGAGTAAACAGACACATCAGGACGTACTGCGCTCTTCTGTAGGCCAACCAGCCAGTAGAGGATCGAACCGAATACAAGCATGGTGATGAAACTGATCGGAATGTCGACCAACGTCAATGCCAATGCTTCAACAAAAGGTCGGTAAAAGCCACTCTTCTGGTGGCGCAGAACGATCGGACGTTGAGCGTATAGAGCTGGAATTTCGGCCATAGTAGCGAGAGTTGAAAAAAGACACGCACTGTCAAAGACGACTTTATCATTAGCGACGACAATCATCCAGAGCAACAAAATAGAACGGACAAGAAAAGAGCACCTCCACGCGAGAAGTAGCCGCTTGTTGATTCTTCCGTATGTAGGTAGACGGTACCCATAATTATGGCCTGGAATATGAAGGAGCTAGTGCAAGGATAAGGATGTTGGGCACACACGGATCGAAATTAGGAGACGTACAACAGAACCAATCCAGTAGCTAGCAGGTTCCCACGAAGAATTTGAACACGACGGCGCATAACGATGGCTACTTGGCCCGACAAGCTAAGGAGGTAGGGGCTTTGGAAGAAGAAACATTAGAGAAACGCACGGATATAGAGTAAAATATATAACAAGACATACCTCGCACCTTGCCTACGTCTAGAAAATTCGGCTTTGGCGCTTTCAATATACGATTGTTTCTTCTCAGAGTTGCCAACGCAAAGCGCGCTGTACAGCAGGACTTCGCCTGCATTTCGTTCCCCATGTAAAGACCTTCGAAAATATGTGGCAAATTCATCTGCAGTCCGTGGCTGATTCGAGAAACCTGCCCGAGGAATTCGAGCGTTCGGATCCGTAACAGCAACAAGGAAATCAGACGTAGTTTGCCTATTTGCTGGGACGTAGCTGAAAACATTAAAAGAATAATGAGGACGTTGTGTGAATGAAAGAAATATGTCGGTAATATTCACCCCATGTCGATGAAATATTGCTTCGCCTCGTTCGCTGGTCCGAAGTATACCATTCGGCCTTCGTAGATGACGCAGACCTTGTTGAAGCACTCATACAACGATTCTCCAGCTTGATACAGCGAGACGATGGTGGTTTGCTGAACTTCGTTTGTCGCAACTCGCAGGGCTTGGATAAACTCCAGAGCTGTGCTGGAATCAAGTCCCCGAGTCGAGCTTCAAAATGATTGGATATCGAGTTAGGTAGAGATTAATGATAGGAGGCAGGGAGTACACACTTATCAAAGGCACTAATGCAGCTGCGAGCTGCTAAGGTTTCCGCAATGGAAACCCTCTTCTTCTCCCCGCCACTTACACCCCGAATCATATTATCACCAACGGGTGTCGTCAATGTATGCTTCAAACCAAAGGTGGTCGATAAGACCTTTGTTAAGGTGTCAGAGAATTCTTCTTTTGATTCTCCAGGTCGATCACGAGGTGTCCGAGCAGCAGCAGCGAAATTGAGGGTCTCGTAAACAGATAATGATGGGAAATGGATGTCGTCTTCAGGACAATACTGAATGTCGCCTCGGAATTCCTTTTCCATTTCTTCGGGTGACATAGAGTCGTAATGAACCTCGCCGTCAACTTGGTAGTATTCCTTTCGTTGATTGGCTAAAGTTTTGAGGAAGGTGCTGCACCCGGACCCCGGACTCCCAAGTACAACTATAGAGCAGAAAGTTATAACAAGAATAGCAGAAATGCATATAAATAATAAAACGACGGACGCAGCATCTCGCCTGGTTTGATCGCACCCTCGAATCCCGACAATATCGTTCGAGGTGTTGGATGGCGCATCCTTTGTACTCGCTCTAGCAACACTCTTGGGTTGAATACAGAGCCTAGCGTTGGCAGATAAGTTTCCGTCGACCCGAGTCCAGTCACCGTAAGGTTTTGAAATACAATCCCTAGCGAACGTTTCTTAATTCGAGCTTTATCACGCCTAGGAATAGAGAAAAATTATTATTGAGTAATCGCCAAACCGAATGTCGAACTGACCTTTTGATTATATGCCTTACTGACGTCTCGAAATCGAAGTTGTCCTCGTCGTGGACGTTTATCGTCGTGTCCGAACTTGACGACGACCGACGTCGCAATTGTTGTCCATCCTCCGTTCCGCTTTGCTTCGGAAGCCTCCACGAGTCGTTAGGAGGATACGTATGAGTCTCTTCGTTAATGTCGCTATTTGGCATGATGCCTCACGACCTATGAGGGGATTTAGACGATGTTCTGGCCTGGTATCATTGCTTTTGTACTCCCGTCACAATTCCCTCTTTCATTACGCATTTGGTGATTCTTGGTATATACTGGTCGTTCTACAATTCAGTCCGACAGCTAGTTATGCCCGCTAGTTTATTGCAGGATCTCGAACGGCCGTCAGGTTGTTGCTTGACGTCCAAAAGTCAACTGGCTTATCGGGTACTAGATTTACGAAGATACGCGCTAGCCATGAGTGCATGAGTGGGGGTATCGCAAATAAATTCCTTTTGTGGAGAGTAGTACCATCGAGCAAAGAACGTGAAAATGAACAAGCAGAAAAGTGTTGGACAATGGAGCAGCCTTGCCGCTGACCGTACCACTAATCACGCTTACATAAAGTAAAAAGCAACCCCGGCCCGTTCTAAGAATAAACGTTCCAGCCCGTCATATTTAGCCCGAGTCCTTTCCATATTCTGCGCCCTTGCGTAGAGCAGTAACTCACGCTATTTCTGCTTGACAATAGATGTGCTTATTCAATGTCGCATCTAACCAAAGGAGAAATATGTCTTGACGGAGCTTATGTTAATAGTCAGACTATGTGCCACTAAAATAGTAGATGCCAGCTCTCCAGTGTGGCATCAAGGAGACGAATTGGAACGGCGAAAGAGTTTTTAGATACTTCATTTCTCAAGGGAATATATTCATCGTGATAAATCTGTAATCATGGACTTTCTGCAGGGAGAAGAATCACAGTGTGTAGACGTCCTTACATTGATGTAAGTATTCCCGAATGCCGTACTAGAGGCTTGTGATTTGGGAACGGTCTGAAGGATTATTCGCATACTTTGGTCGGAATAAAAGGCTGTTCATAAATGAGAAAAGAGTCATATCTCGGGGCGCGGTTACGAAAATATGAATTTGTAAGGTTTCGTTCTTCAATTTCAAGTCGGAGCGATTTATATGTTGAGAAATCCATTTGGACACAAGCTCTTCAAGAAACCTATAGTGTGACCAAAGTTAACTGTGGAGGCATATGCTCTACTACTTACAGTTAACGCGACAAATGCAGCTACTAAGTAACTAAATCCTAAGGGCTTGAAAGTTCCGGCTTGCTAACCAAACCTCGCATGCGTAATAATGTTACTTCTCACGTTAAAAATAAAAGGTAAGCTCTTGGGAGACTATGACGACAATAAGCAGTCAGTGTACAAAGGAAATATAAAAACATAGATTATATATTGACGCCCATCATGTAATACGTCATGAATGTTACGCGAGCAAGTGCAGCATGAAAAGACACTTATATGAACTATGTCTCATATGTACATGGCTTGCACCACCAAAGTCACCAGACAAACGCATACATGTTGTGTGGCTCTGCGCACGGACTCAAAAAAAAAAACCGCTCCATCGTCGGCATCATCAAATTTATTTTGAATTTCAAACACCGCCAGGAAGGTCAAGCAGCCATTCCGCTCAAAGAGCACGTTGAGACTGTCCTCGATAGAAGCATTTCAAGGTTCTGTCTGATTGGATGCTCACATGAGCAATCTCCAATCCAAATGGAATTTTTAGGGGTCCATCGTGTTCTATCTTGTGCGAGCCGGTTATATATGTGCCGGTGGTACGAAAGTTTAACCCCCGCTTCGGATCTTTGCGCCGATACAAGTTTCTAAATTCCAAACGCGCATTCAACGCCCAATATTCAGTGCTACTGAAGTTCGAACTCAATAAGACCCAGAGCCGGATGCTACACCCAACACAAATTTTCTTTCATTCTTAGTGATTCCTCGTTTAGGAATTTAGAACATTCAAATAAAGGTAGTGGTTGGCCATTATGAGGTTTTAAAGATTATTAATATCCAAGTTCTTTCTCAAGATCTCAAGTGCTTGACCGATGCTTCTCCGGGCGTACGTTATATATGGCTGAGCTTCCCTATGACTACTGATAAAATATCACTCTCAAAATCTCGCTTATCATCACTATCTAGATACCATGTTTACTGTGACGATGTAGTATATCTTTGGGACATCCGCCGTATCTTGCTCGTCCCATTTTTACAGTCAATTAAACTTTATTTGCTTTTATCTTATTTATCTTGTCACGCGCATCCTATAATCGTAATAGTCACGTTATGTAATCTAGAATAGCTTCTGATGCTATTACTAATATAGGATATCCTTTTTTGCTGCATTACTGTCACCATCTAAGGAAGGCTCGAGAGCCAGTCTCTACCCTCGCCGGCTGAGCACCCAGTCATCTGCTCCCCAACGATGGGAGACATCGCCTCTCGCCTAGAGTTACAAGGCAACACGCACACCCTTACCCCAACACCGGCAACTTCGACTCTACGAAGTCCCGCGACCGCGCAGCGTCACAATGGTGGGGGCACCGCGGACTTCAACGGAAGAGTTGAAGTTGCACACCTCGAACGGTGAGGGTCTGAGAGATGGGAGCTGGAGGATGTGGTTGGGATGCGCCTCTGGCTGCTCCCTACTTCGTCCGACGATTACGAGGAGGACGTGGCCGGTAGCGTCTTTGGATGCACCGACTTAAGCCTCCTCTGTATGAAGCCAGCCAATACCAAGTCTCTCGACCCCCTATCAAACCGTCCTACGCTATAATTCAAGCCTGGAGCTAGAGTTTGAAATCTTATCGCTGGACGAACACAGCAAGAACTATTATCATTCGTTATTCAGTCTACTGCTACCAACCGACTACTTTGCTATGCTCTCCGACCGCCGCGGACTTCAACGGAAGAGTTGAAATCGCCAATCATTACGGTCTCTCGCTGGAACGGAAAGAGAAGGAACGGAGTGGAAGGGGTACGGATGCGCTATATGCTGCTCCGTACTTCGTCCTTTGAGTGCTGAGCGGACAGGGCCGGTAGCGTCGAAAGATGCACCGACTTAAGCCACTCTTGCACAAAATCCGTAACCTTCTTACCCTACGTTTCAGGCCGAGCCATCCCTTATGAAACTAGGTGCCTGGAGCCCGAATTTTATATCGTTGTCGCGGAGCGTTTACGGCAAGAGTATTTTATTTCAAAATTCTGTCTACTACCTAAGACACTTGTAACTATGCCCCTGGATCGTACGAGAAATCGGTTTGCCAAAGGGAGATGGGAGAACACTTAAGTACCGAGGGAAGGATAGGAAAATTTCCAACTCCTTCCTTCCCTCCGGATGGCGAATTCGAGGGCTTCGAATAAAGGTTCCGTTAATGGGACTACGAATTCGAAAGGAAGGACGACCATGAACTCCAGACTGGCCGCTGCCACCGCGAACGTAACCTTCGCGAATGTACCTGCCATTGACCCCCCAAAGAAACCCCAAGGAGGGAGAAGACGTGTGACTATGGAGGATGAACCAGCGGATTCTCAAGTCGTAGGACCTACCTTCCCGACCGTAGCGGGTGCGCCGGTATTAGATCTTGCTGAACCGGCTGCGTATAGCGCTGGAAGCGAGATTACTGGTCCGCCTAGCTCGACGGATGGATCCTCGATAGGCGGAGACGAAAGCTTTCGATCTGCTTCAGCCACTCCATCGTTATCCTCGTTATTTGGTAACGGCAGCGCCAACGGTTCTGACCTCACCATCAGTGCTACCAAACCACAGTGGAAGGAAGAGTATCCGCGAATTTTCCAAGATTTACCAGTGGGACAAGATATACCGCTGTACCATGAGCCGATGCACGCTTCGTTGGCTAAATATCATGCGCCATACGACCCTCTAGTCGATCCTGACCCTCTTGAGGAATTGGGAGCCAAGGGAGGTTTACTACCTGATAGGCCAGCGGAGGAGGCCATCATGCTCCGAGACGTAGCTATGAGATGGAAATACCCTCATCTCGCTTGTCTATGGGAAAGTCTTCCTCAAGCGGTAGATTCCTTCGTAAAATCACGCATGAAAACCTCCGAATTAATTGCCTACGATCTTCCTAAGGATGAAACCTATTATGCGCTACCTAAGGAAAGGTTACATGAGATAGGTCAGATTATACTAGCGCTGTCGCAGATCCTAGATGCGCTAGCGGAATATTTCTACCACGGCAAGCGAGCTTCATTCGCTGTAGATACCAACTATTCTCTATTGCGAATGCTGGGTTGGCACGCGAACCCTATGGAAATCGTTTTAACGTACCCCATCCTACAACGAAGATGCGAGATAGCTGTCGTGCATGTAGTTAAATACTTCAACAAACTTCGCTCCATCTTCCTCGACCATAACGAAGCAGCTTCGGAGGCGTCTTATAATTCTTCCAACCCGTCGGAGCGATCTAGAATCGCGAAATCCTCTCCAAGGTCGGTACTAGCTCGATTATCAGCTAGGGATGACTATCCCAGAGGATTCTCACGGGAAGGGCTGGCTGCCAGAACAGCGCTGCTCGAAGAATATGCTCGTAAAGGGAATGATCCTTTCCCCATGAGTCCGTACGTGTACCGTGCGCACGTCGATTCGGTCACCAAGGAAATACCGAACGAAGCGCCTCGCGAATATCCTCCCGAAGATTCAATCAGTTCCTTCCTCACTCACCGAAGAACTCCTACCGTTAACAGCAATACTGTACCCATGCCGGAGTCCATCTCAACTATACCTCAAAGGCATGCGATTTCCTCCCTACCAGGAATCGGTAGGATCGACAATCCTACGTCGACAGGGAATACTGGGGGGCCATTGATGACGCAGCGAGGTGTATTGCCGTTACCCCAAAACGTACGAACCACCATGGCAGAAAATTGGACTAGCTATCAATTCAAGAACACCTCCGGAACGAACGGAAGCAGTGGTGATAGTTCCACTGGGGGGCCTAATTTACCTCATGGCTCAGGTGGAAATAGAGGCCCTCCACCCGGGGGACCAGGAGGGCCAGGAGGAGGCGGGGGATCTGGAGGACCACCAGGACCGCCCAACGGTTACTGGGGCGGTTGGCCAGGCTATAATTTAGGTCGCGGAGGAAATGGAGGAGGCGGAGGAGGAGGCGGAGGAGGAGGAGGAGGCGGCGGTGGCGGACCCATACCGCCTCACGACCCACGGAACCCTGCTGTACCTCCCGTCGACGACGAATGGCAAATGAACCCTAAAATCAATATTTCCAATCTACCTGCCTGGAATGGAAAAAACGAAACCCTTATCGATTATCTCAGCGAAATGAGCGGTTATGCTAGATTAGGACAGAAAATGAGAAGAGGAATTGGACAACTAGCTACCTTCAAGTGGACGGGACCTGCTAAATTATGGTGGGATACGTTACCAGCTCCAGAACGAGCGTATTTGAGTCAGACTTGGGACTATCTTGTCACAGGTATTCGAGAACATTTCATGAACGAAAATTGGGTTAGGGATCGCACCAAGGAATTCGAAGAAATGAAGTTTAGACAACGAAATCATGAGGGCGAATCCCCTTTACAATTTATTCAACGACGAATTCGCTATCACCAATTCCTCTTTGCAGACGACTCCGACGGACCGTTAGCCGTGTCCCGTATCCTGCGTACACAACCCACTGAATGGGCCCATACTCTCAACGCGCACTCTTGCGAAACTTTGTTCCAATTACAAGCTGTAGCGGCGCGCATGCAACAATCCCTGGAGAGTCATTTTCTCCTGAATGAAAGACTACGAAATCCTCATCCACGGACCTTCCATTACTCTAAGAAAAAGGCTATGAACTCGGAAAAGGTCAATCTCGAAGAAACTAGTGCTTCAGAAAGTGATGAAGATGAAGCTCCTACTGCAAAGGAGGTTCACGCTGCTAATTATAAACCTCGATCCAAGGGTCCTATCAAGCCTCGTTCGTCGAAATTCCCAGAAGGAAAAACCATAGATGGATATTCCTTCTCGAGAGATGATTCGGTTGTGAGTGCCAAGCTCCCTAACGGGACGTGCTTCATCTGCACCAGTCCGAAACATTTCTTCCGAGATTGCCCCCATTACGGGAGGTTCGAAGCGTTACGAAGTGCCAACATGTTGCATGTGGACTGGGAACCTGAGCAAGAGGCCGAATGGAACCGCGAGTATTTAGCTATGATAGTAGAGAGCAATCAAACTAGTGTTTCGTCTTATAACGGGATCGATAATCCTGAGATCGTTAAGGAAGTTCACGCTGTGAATCTGGAAAGTTCGCCAATAAACTCTGCTGACCTGACCCCTACTGCCGTGCCACGAAGGATCAGAAGGAGTGCTATTAAGAGTCGGAAAACAGAGAAACACTTGATCAGTAACAAAGAGCCGGAAGTCGAGGAGAATGCCACCCGAACGTACAAGGTACCAAAAGGACGAGCCTTGCCAGAAGGGTTGGGATCGCTCGGAGCACGCGCGTTGCACATAAAAGCCCATGTACTTTCGATAAACCTACCCGCAATTCAAACTAGAATGGACTCTGGAGCGGACATTACCTTGATGTCTGAAGAGTATTACAAGTCTATCCCAGGCTTACCTCCTATCAAGGAAGGATTGAGGATGAAACTATACCATCTCACGGGTAACGCTAAAGTGCTTGGGTACATACGAACATCGCTATTTGCGCTCAGTGACGACGATACTGTCTTACAATTTGACTTAGAAGCCTATGTCGTGCGAGACATGCGAGTACCATTGCTAGTAGGCGAGGACTTTCAGACCACTTACGAATTGGGACTACAACGATACGCCTCTGGACATAGCGAAGTACTCGTAGGGCACGATGCTAAGTATAGCATTAAAGCCTCGTCGGCCCAAAGTGTGGATTTAGGTTTCGAAATAAGGCAGGCATTCGTCACACAGTCATTCGTTCGAGCGCGCGCTGCCGTTAGAGCTAAGACGAAGGCTCGTGGAGCTAATAAGGATTCTCCTGTGGTAGCTGACCAAGATGTCTGCATAACTGCGGGCTCGGTGCACAATGTAAAAGTCAACGCGGCCTTTGGATCTGCTAAGGAATGGATTATCGAAAAAATTCTAATCGGTACCGATACTACTGATGTGTTGGCAGCGCCCACTACTTGGGTCAATTCCAATTATCCCTATATTCCTATTGCAAATCCTAGTCCAAGGCCTATTTACATTCGTGCTGGAGACGTTGTAGGATATCTGCTCGATCCGCTAGTGCTAGACTCACCAAAGGAAGAGACTTATCCGACGTACGCTATGGCAGCCGAGTCTATACGAACAGTGATAGCTGGGACTTTGAGAGATCAAGATCTAGGACAAGCTACTACAGCCAAGGACCCGAGTTCGGATAAATTGGATACCGATGAAAATTGGGGTCCAAAGACGACTGCTATTGCTCCAGAGACCGTTCAAGGAGATATATCTGAGCTCGTTAATCTAGGACCGGATATTCCTTCGGAGTATGCTTCGAAACTCGCGGATGTACTACGGAAAAATGAGAAGGCGTTCGGAGTGGGTGGACGATTAGGGCATGTGGAAGCTAAAGTGGAGATCCCGCTCAAGGACAATGTTCAACCAATCTCGGTCCCGATGTATGGTGCGTCTCCTGCTAAGCGGGAGGTAATCGATAAACAAGTTAATGCCTGGTTTGAAGCGGGGGTTATTGAGCCCTCGGTGAGCCCTTGGGGATTTCCCGTGGTGGTCGTGTATCGAAATGGCAAGCCTCGCCTAGTAGTCGACTACCGTAAACTCAACTCGCAGACCATACCTGATGAGTTTCCCATACCTAGACAAACCGAGATTATCCAGGCGTTGTCCGGATCTCAAGTGTTGTCTTCGTTTGACGCCCTTTCAGGATTCACACAGCTCGAGATGGCCGAAAAGGACAAGGAAAAAACAGCTTTCCGTTGCCATCTAGGACTGTGGCAATTTAAGAGAATGCCCTTCGGACTGCGTAATGGACCCTCCATTTTCCAGCGAATCATGCAGGGTGTCCTCTCCCCGTTTCTATGGATCTTTGCTCTGGTTTACATCGACGATATAGTCGTTTTCTCTAAGAATTGGGATGATCATTTAGTCCACCTCGATCGAGTACTAGGTGCTATATCCTCCGCCGGCATTACCCTCTCGCCTTCCAAGTGTTTTATTGGGTACTCTTCCATCCTCCTCCTAGGTCAGAAGGTTTCTCGTCTAGGTTTATCTACGCACGAAGAAAAAGTCGCCGCTATTCAAGAATTGTCTCGTCCGGTTAACGTTCACGATCTCCAAAAGTTCTTAGGCATGGTGGTGTATTTCTCTCAGTATATTCCTTTTTACTCGTTTATAGCTGCTCCTTTATTCGCTCTTCTCAAGAAAGGTGTGCGATGGCGTTGGACGGCAGAGCACGAAACAGCTTGGAACCAAGCTAAGGCAGCTCTGGCTTCCGCTCCAGTTCTAGGCCACCCAATTCAAGGTCAACCTTACCGTTTATACACCGACGCCTCGGACTATGCGTTGGGCGCTAGTCTACAACAGGTACAACCGATCCTCGTTGGTGACTTGAAGGGTACACCCGTGTATGAGCGACTTCGCAAAGCTTGGGAAGCCCGAGAGCACGTCCCCTCATTATTCTCAGTCTTGATCAAGGACGTTGTGGAACGTCCAACGGCAGACGACTGGGGACTAACTCTGGATGACACCATTGTTCATGTGGAGCGAGTTATCGCCTATTGGAGTCGATCGCTAAAACCTGCCGAACGCAATTATAGCGCCACGGAACGCGAAGCGTTGGGCGCTAAGGAAGCTCTCGTTAAATTTCAGCCCTTTATTGAGGGTGAAATCATCACCTTAATCACAGATCACGCTGCCCTACAATGGGCAAGGGTCTACGAGAATGCTAACCGGCGCCTGGCGGCGTGGGGGGCGGTCTTTGCAGCGTACCCCGGTCTTCGCATAGTCCATAGGCCCGGACGGGTACACTCGAACGTGGATCCTTTATCCCGTATGCCCAGAATTCCGCCGCACAGTTCGCCAGCTAGAGATGAAACCGTGACTATCGTGCAGGACGTGGAAAAACGAGCTCTAGCTCAACTAGCGGAAGATCGAGGCACGAATAGCCCCGCGGTGAAAGCTGCCTTTTCTGTATATTGGTGGGAAGATGTGATAGAGAAAAGCGCTTTTCCAGTTATGACCAGGAAGCAGAGGGCAGCTGAGCTGAGTGAACTTGTAATGACGGAAACTAAGCCGCTCGAAGTCGACGAAGTAGCAAATAAGGGGAAAACCGAGGAAAACAGTGAATTACCTTTTGACAACGAGGATCACTGGACTTACCCCGTTGGAGTCAAGCCACAAATCGACAATTTAGAGGAGAACTGGAATAATAGAGCTCATTTGCTGGTAGCAATGAAACCATCCATAGTAAAACAATTCATTGAAGGTTACAAGGCGGATCCGTTCTTTGCTAAGCGATATGTGGACGAGAGGCCGAATCCGAATATTGTATTGACTCCCTCACATTTTCGGAAAGGAACTGATGGGTTATTATATTTCCTGGACGCCGATTGGAACGCGAAACTGTGTGTCCCTCGCTCCCAAGTTAACTACGTTCTTAAATGGATACACGACTCTCCGTACGAAAGCGCGCACGCAGGATACAAACGATTTTCGGCCAGATTGCTAGAGGTTTTCTACTGGAATACTATGATGAAAGACGCCTCGGAATTTTGTTCTACGTGCGATGTATGTCAGAAGATTAAAACTGATCACAAGAAGAAATCGGGAGCCTTACGACCAGCTCACATACCTGCACGACCGTTTGCTACAGTGTCTCTAGATCTTATAACGGGCTTACCTGCTTCTGGTAAAGAAAAATATACAGCGGTGCTGGTAATAGTTGACAAACTTACCAAATTTGCCATCATAATCCCTACTCACGACAACCTCAATCGCGAAGGTTTTGCAAAACTGTTCGTCGAAAGGGTGGCAAATATTTTTGGGTTGCCAGAGCGGATAATTGCAGATCGAGATAAGCGCTGGGCCACCGACTTTTGGAAATCGGTAGTGGCTAATTACGGCGGCATAATGGCTTTATCGTCTTCTCATCACCCGCAAACGGATGGACAAACAGAGGTGTTGAATGCTACTATAGAGCAAATGCTAAGAGCCTACGTAGCGGGTAAACGAAACAGCTGGTCCGAATGGTTGAGCGTGCTAACGTTCTCATACAATTCTTCGGTACACTCGTCGACCACCTATACGCCTAATTTCCTCCTAATGGGCTATAATCCGCGACTCTCAACGAGCGCCTTGATTAAAGAAATGGATCCTACTTCGAGACCTTTCCTGCCAAGCCAGAAGGCGGAAGGATTCATACTTGCGATTGAGGAAGCACGGATCCTAGCTAGAAACTCTCTAGCCCTCGCCCAAGACAAGCAAGCTCGAGCCTATAATAAAGGAAGACGACCGGTGGATGAGATCAAAGTCGGGGATTTAGTGCTTATAAACCCGCATACTCTCAAACTAGTAGAAACTGAAGGCACGGGGAAGAAGTTAGTTCAAAGAACTATCGGTCCCTTTGAAGTCTTAGAAAAGATCAACCCCGTCGTTTATCGTCTCCGACTGCCGGATACCTACCCTATGCATCCCGTTTTCAATATAAGCCATCTCAAAAAATACCATACCTCGCCTAAGGAATTCGGAGAAAGAGAGACCTTACCCTCTACGCGCGAATTCCTAGCCACGCCCGAATACGAAGTCGAAGCCATACTAGGGCATAAGTTGACGAACAGAAAAGATGGTAACCGACGGATGTATCGAGTGCGTTGGGCGGGATATGGCCCCGCAGACGATTCCTGGATCTCCGAATACGACATACGCAACGCACCTGAACTCAAACGAGAATACCTTAAATTACACCGCCTCGCTTGAATTTTTAGATTCGCACAGCGAATATCTTTCTCATTCAATCACACCGTGCTCACCGACTTTCATTAACTTCTAAAATTCATTCCTAACTATAATCAATATAAATAGAGTTGCCAACATATTAAGTAATAATATAGCTATAGATTAGATAATCGAATATCGCTTATGTCATGTGCCACGCGCGCCTCGGACAAAGTCGGCAATTATTGTTAGCTCCCAACCACCACCATCCACCTTCGCAAACAACGTCGGATAGCGCCTACCAGCTGCGTCTGCGTTGATTGCCCGAGGAAGCTGAGAAGCGCTACACTGCGATTACGCGTTAGTGTTATCAGTTCAAAAATCCTTCGGCTAGTCGAAAATCGATAGCTTTCGGATTCTCGAAGTTGAAGAAACTGTGGTTAGGAGACGAGGATGCGCCTCTACTCGACTGATCGGCTTGCTAGCTATGCGGGTTATGCTCTGAAGCCCGCCATACAAGATGCGATGTTGTTTCTGCTCCCTGCTTTCGTCATGATGTCCTCCCGACTCGTTACTGCCTTTCTAAGTTCTTGGGAATTATGGTCCCCGAATTCGAGCAAAATGGAATTCTATCCTGGAGTAAAGGATGGCGAAGCTGAATTGGGCCTCAAGTTGCCTCTAGGATCTCGACGTTACGATGGGCATCTTGGCCGATTCGATCCCACTGTATCCCCTCAGCACTACGAAGATGGACGACCATGGCTCGGATTTGTACTCGCCGAATCTGACGATAGTCGTCCCGAATACGCGTCCTTCCTGCGTGAATGGAGACCAGTGAGAGGAGGAAATGAAGGCCGACTGGACGAAGGACACCTAAGGCGACTGGAGGAGAGAGCAGTACACTTGTGCAACCGGATGGATAGCTGGGAAGAAATGGCCGCCTCCCACCCTGATTATTGGCGCAACAGACCTGCGGGACCGAAATCGAGACATGTGCGAGAGCTACGAGGCCTGCTCTCATACGAGGATGCCATTGACCGTTACGCCTACATCCAAAGGGGAATGAAACTCATGGCTGCGTGGTGCAGATTCGCGAACGCTGTGGTGGGTGACGAGCAAGGTTCTACTACTCCACTTCTTGAAGTTCCCGCTGCCGACGAGCTTCTTATGGGAGTTTGGCTGAACGGGGTGGAAGAAAAGATAGGGCTCTGGTTAATGAAACACCGAGTACCTTGCTATATCATCCATGAAGTAGGATCGGTCGAGTCAAATGTTCACGCAATAGAACATAAGTCTAAATACCCTAACTTCGTAAACGACACCCGTACGGCTAGGATAGTGGGAAACTGTGGCGAGATAGATCAAATAGCTTTCTCCGCTGGTCACGACCTGTCGACTCTACAAACAGATCTAGGAATGATCGATTCAAGCAAAGTAGAAAGATATATGCATTCAGATCGTCTCCGATCCTCTCCCGTAGCCCAAGGTTGGGTCGAAGGAAAATACAAAGACCCCAGAGCGCCTATCAGACTCGAATCCCTGGCTCTGCACCCTCCCCCAGTAGTGATGGTGCAACGTGGTTTAGCTTGGAGCTCCTGGACAGAAGAGGCTGATTCAAATGGAAACTCCTACTTTCTGCGCAGAGGGAAGGGATACAGGGATGACTCTAACTATATCACCTACTACGATCGCATCAATGCTCGCAGGTTATATGTCGAAGGAGCTATTCCTGTCCCCACAGGTTACATGGCGAACACCTCGATTTTTGGGTTGCCAGCTCCTCGAGTAGGCTACTTTGAGCGAGTCAGCGGTAAGGATTTGATCCCTAGAGAACCTTCGACCTGGGTATACTCTAGTGAAAGGCCATCACCTGGAGATGAGGGTCGAATGTATGAACCGCAAGAGTCGTCGGTTATGAACTCGAAGGAAATGGATCTGCCGGAAGTGATATACAGTGACGAGGAGGAACCCATGGATGTACGCGGTCGTAGTTTCTCCCCGAGGCCCCAGAGGGAAAATTGGAGAACAGAAAATCGTGCTGGAAGAAGGGATAACGAGGACGCAGCTAGCGTCAACAGCTACGTGGGAAGTATGACCAGTCAACCGAGTGAAGGGCCGCGATCATCTCCTCGTCGGATAAACCTCGACCCCAATCATAGAGAAGGGTATCGTTCTCGAGAAAGCCGTGATCTAAAAAGGGGCAAATGGGACGTCCTCCGGCGAACTCAAGCGGGGCCGAGTAATGGGCCGTTGCGACGGAACCCTCAAGGAACCACCCAACGTTGCCCTGAGAACCCCGACGCTAGACGATATAGGGATTCCCGTTCTCGCTCTCCTGTGAGACGTTCTATATCGAATAGCAGGGAACGTCGATCACGCTCTCCCCTTAGCCTGTACTCTCCCGCTCGTTCACCCTCTCGCTCGCCTATCCGCTCTTCATCTCGTTCCCGTCTTCGTTATTCTCCTCGTCCCATCTTCGAATCTCAGACTCGTACACGCTCACGGTCCCGCTCTCGTCCTCTTCCTCTTAAACGCCCTCGTTCGCCCGAAAGTCCTCGCGCTCGATCTGACATCTCATTCCTTTCCGTCACTCCGAATGTTCCAGCGCCATCGCAGATGTCCATACCTCGTACTCTAATCGAAAGATTAGGCACCCAATTGTCACTCGAGCGAGAAGTGTTGACCGATACGGTTGAAGACGCACAAAGTCTCGTTCGTTACGACCCCGCTTTAGCTGCCTCTAAAACAGGTGCCCAAGTAATATTGACAGGAGGCACCTCGCGTCTTCAAGAGATTTTTCCGACGCCTTCCGCTTCAACAGTACCTACCCTCTCGACGATCAACCGTTCTAGCACGACCCGGTTCCTGATCATTTGGAACCTACCCGTGTACAATACTTGGAAACAGGTCGTCGATTGGGTACAAGAGGTCCTTGCTCTTATGCCGGGCGTACGAGTAAGACGCCTCTTACGAACCAATGAAGCGGGGCAACAGGTCTTTTGGCTAGTATTCAATCGCGTTCGCCAAGCAGCAACCTTCAGAGGTTTAATAGAAAATCGGCATCTCGAAAATGGACCTACCTTACGATGTGATTTCGTTTCTTCTGATGACTACAGTGCAGCGTCTGGCGGGACGATTAACTCTTGGGACCCGGATAATGGGTACACGAACGGATTGACGGACTCTTCGGCCCTGACGACACGGGAATTCACTCGGGCTACACCTCGTTCTTTGGCTCAGCGGTTAGGAATAGAGTTAGACGAAGAACCTCCTCGACGCGCGAAGCGTGGACGACGTGGTCCGAAGCAAGACTCTGCGGACGGGGGGGCTCTGTGACGATGTAGTATATCTTTGGGACATCCGCCGTATCTTGCTCGTCCCATTTTTACAGTCAATTAAACTTTATTTGCTTTTATCTTATTTATCTTGTCACGCGCATCCTATAATCGTAATAGTCACGTTATGTAATCTAGAATAGCTTCTGATGCTATTACTAATATAGGATATCCTTTTTTGCTGCATTACTGTCACCATCTAAGGAAGGCTCGAGAGCCAGTCTCTACCCTCGCCGGCTGAGCACCCAGTCATCTGCTCCCCAACGATGGGAGACATCGCCTCTCGCCTAGAGTTACAAGGCAACACGCACACCCTTACCCCAACACCGGCAACTTCGACTCTACGAAGTCCCGCGACCGCGCAGCGTCACATTTACTCTTCGTCTTGCAATTTTCTTAATCTTCTTCATTTCAATCGGATGGTCTAAGGAGAATACCACAGACGAGAACGTGCGCTCACTTTTATCTTAAAAGGTATCATAATCATTTGACACTCACACTCCCCTTGGGTATAGCGCCGTTCGACGGATACGTGCGGAGACCCATGCCTATCGGACACATTTGTTCAGGGGTTCGGTCCTTCTCAAACAGCCCACCTCCTCAGCATGCGGTTTGCTTTCGTGGTCACAGCAACAGCAGGTCAGGACTGGCAGATTCAAGGTGAAATATTCCGAGCATGGCAGACCCAGCAACCTGGCACAGTGCCTATCTACCGCCTCTTCAACCCAACGACGAACGACTTCATTTCTCTGATCTCGGTAGATGGCATCACTCCTCCATCTGCGTCTGGGTTTCAATTAAGAGAAATTTTTGCCTATGTCTATCCTACCCAAGTTTGTGGAAGTGTTCCCCTATTTTCCCTTTTCCAGGTTGTAGTGGGGGATCATTGGTATACGACCGTCGCCAGTGAGAGAATAGCCCTCCTTAATACAGGCTGGCTTGACGCGGGTACTTCTGCGTTTGTTTTACCAATATAATGCGGTGCGTAAACGTATCCGAGACTTCAGTCTGATGTTCTCAATGATATAACTTGAAGCTAACGGACTTCAAAAATTCTCATATTTAATCGGTCCAATACTCGTCAAATATACGGACGTGCAGCTATTTATATTCTCCTTTTATTATCTAGCCTTCAGGATTGATGACTCACATATGCACTAGTCCCTTTTTCTATCTCGCCGTTACTTATGCTGTAGTTTGAAGCTGTGACACGTATATATTGCCAATAAGATGATCATGACAGCCCACAAGAATTATGCTTGCTAAGTTGCACAGGACTCACGGCGCCATCACTCATCCGGCGTCTGCAGAACCTTCAATTCTCCTATTTCCATATCAAAATTAAGAGGAAAAAATACTTATTAGCGCTTGGCGCTCATGTAATGTAGTGATGAGTTCTGGCCGATTTCCCAATCGTTATGGCACGTAGATTGGACTGGATCCTTTATGACAGGGACGCGTCCATAGCCGAATCTATCCATCCTTTGACCGCAACAGCCATCTACTAGTGGGTCTCCTTCAGACAGTGCTTATAGTTGAGAAAATGAATGAACTTTAACTATTTAATGTAGCTTCACTCTGCAGAAATATGCGGAGATCCATCCTCGACACAGATTTTCAAGTTTACAACCCTTCGACTGAGGCCCATACTTTCGATAGGCGCCTTGCCTTTGCGCACCAGGATACAGTCGACATGATTCTTGACCGGCAGCTACGATGAGAAATATTCCAGGCACGGAAGGACCAACAGCCAGGAACGTCCTCGTTCTCCGGGTTTCGATCTGTGGGGTATTCTTCTCTACGTCTACGGGCATACCCAAGTATGCAGAGGTATACCACTCTACCTCGTCTTCAATGCATAGAAGACTATGGACCATTGGTATATATACCACAGAAGTTGCTGATGAATGTGATGGCCTTGTCGCAGTGGGATGGACATGGGCATAACATCATTTGTTCTTCCTCCTTGATCATTTCGGTATGTCAGAATACCCATCCATCGAAGATTATAATTGCGGAAAACTCAGAATTTATTATAAGGAGGTGACAGAGTGAGAGAAACTCTAAGTGTCCTTAAGCTCGTACAAATGCATACCGGTTCCTTTCTGTTATTTCTATCTACGACTTCGTTCCGTATATATATGTTAACCCGATTCTTGTGTTTTTTCACATCCTAGATTGATCCGTATCTCGTGAGTCGTGAGAGTTCTAGAAGAACTATAAATTACACAGCCTCTCAGAACATTCAGAGAAAAACATAACCGACAATAGAAGTGATGGCCCATGTTGGGTCCGAGATGGTTCCGAGATCCCAGGTCCCGTCATTGCAGTATACATAGGAGCTCATGATCAAGAAAAGGGGTTTTTATTTAACGGCAGGGTACAGCTTTTGGTAGCTGGTCCCACTCATAATATATAGTGGCCAGCCCAAACCGCCGTCCTGAGCTATCTGGACGCATTTTGATACTGTCACTCTGTGTCACATGCCCCCTCCAACCTGAGTTGTCTGGATTTCTATAGCCTCCTACGAGTCGATTGACATGCTCATCTGACGTCCTTCGAGACCGATCATGGCGGTCCCTTGATATATTTAACCAATAATGTTCTTCCGAGAGAGTTTATATAAATAATGGTGCTCACGTCTGTGTAAAAGCTCGCCGAGCAGTAGCAACATCCCTAACCTTCGACATCCTTGAAAGCAAGAGATGTTCACGCCAGGTTCTCTCCTCACTGTTCTATCCATCATATTCTTTTTTCAATGCAAAGTAACAAGGAGTAATGCATCAAGCATGGGGTATGCGACATACCAAGTGAGTCTCTGTTTAATCGGTGGCTAGCATATTTTCTTTAACTGAGGTACTTAGCCTCGTTCTACAGAAACATGTGGCGATCCATCGTTTTCGGACATTTACATCGAAGGATTTAGCCCCTCCCTTAAAGCACATGTCTTTCATAGGCGTTTTGCTTTTGTACACGCCGATACAGTAGGCGGAGGAGACTGGCAGGTTCAGGGAGAAGTATTTCGAGCGTGGAAAAGCCCACAAGAAGGGACGGTACCGATGTATAGGGGCTTCAATCCGACCACCACAGATTATATATTCCTAATCTCCCCAGACAACAATCTTCCAGTGGCCGCAGGCTTCGAAGTGGGTACGGAGATAGTGGCATACGTATATCCCACTCAAATCTGCGGAAGTATACCGCTCTATGTCGTCTTCCACGATGTGATGGGTGATCATTGGTATACCACAATTGCCAGTGAGCGTGATGATCTTGTCGAGAATGGTTGGTTGGACTCCGGTATCGCTGCATACGTTCTTCCGCTTTGATCAGGTGAGTATGTATACGGTATACCCGCCTACCGAATTGTGATTCATCTAAATAAAGATGTGATAGACACCCCGAAGCGATGTTACGTGAATGTCCGGTGTTCCTGAGCTATATTTAGTATTCTTCCCATAAACAAATTCTATCCGTAATCTTTGACCCAATATTGATACATAGAAATACGGATCATAGCCCAAAGCCTTGTACAAAGTATTTTACCGCCGGCGCAATATACTGAAGTACACATGTGTCTCTCCATAAAATTCTCATCTTAAAGGAGAAAATATCGTCAAACGCAAGACGATTCACTCAACCACAAGTCCTATACTGGTACATCACATGGCCTTCAAGTTATGCTGGGTTTCTATTTAATCGAAAGGTCTAATCAAAGCGATTAAACTCAACTATCCTGCAATGTATGTTATGCATCATCGCTTATTCCAGTCCGCCATCTACCTCTGTGCATTGATCTGGGTGGTCACGGCAAACACGAATTCCATCGCAATTACCACATCAGTCCTCAATGATGTGAGTACGATCATTCCTCTCGCAAGATGTAATTAACAAGAGCATGATCTCACGATAGCGTCCCGCGCAAACGTGTGGTAATCCATCGACCAGAGAAGTCTTTGTTCAGGACTTTACACCTTCACTCAAAGCACATCTTCTGGAAGAACGATGGGCTTTCGTCATTGCATGCACTCAGAGTGGGGGCAACTACCCAATTTAAGGAGAAATATTTCGAGCATAGAAAACGCAAGAACTAGGCACAGTCCCGTACTATAGACTCTTTGGCCCAACCACGCAAGATTATATTTTTGTTCTCTCTCCTGACGGAAACCCACCCGCTGCTGATGGTTATAACACCGAGCCACCGATCGGATTTGTTTATCCGACTCAGACGTGTGGCCGTAATCCGCTGTACTCGGTTTTTCAACAAGCTGTAGGAGACCATTGGTACACTACTCTCTCAAGCGAAAGGGATGCATTCATCCGGAACGGCTGGAGCGACAGTGGCATTGCTGCATATGTTTTCCTGTTTAAACGAGGTACCTTGATTATTCTTACCCCCAGGTCCAATAACTCACGCATTTAAAATTTAAATGATATAAAATGAGTTCGGGAGAAGGACATCAGTTTTACGATCAAATATGCCACTCTACATTCTGATGTACAACAGAGCGCGAGAAATAATACCCAAGTCCACATGCAACTTACACTCACAGTCGCCCTGTCAAAATACGGAGCTCAAAAGGTACTGGCTTAGCGTTTTCCCGTTCCGAATTTCATCCAATCGTACCCACATTTGTGAGAAATCTGGCATCCGCAATGGCTGAGTCATTCTGATAAATATCGTCCCTGACTCTAACAGTATCTTGTATCAGTTTATCATGTACTCCTCAGTCTTGTGCCTTGCGTTGTTCATTCTTGGAAGTGCGATATGTGCGATTGGGGGTCCCATCATCGTTCGTTCAGCTCATTTTATTATGTGCCCGTTATCTGTACATTGACTGCTGTATCTTACTCTAGCATCGCTCGACTAATACATGTGCAGACCCAAACTTATCAGACGTTTTTGTCGAAGGATGGACCAAAGAAGGCACTTCCCACGTGATTAATCAACGCTGGGTCTTCGTAAATGCAGTTACCAATGGAGGGGACTGGGAAATCCAAGGAGAGGTATTCCGTGGATGGAAGTCTCAACAGGAGAACACAGTTCCTTTCTTCGCCCTCCATAACCCAACCACGACCGACTTTATATTCATCACATCACCATCTGTTAATGTGACGCCAGTAGCTGCGGGATTCGAATCTGTTGGGATAATCGGGTTCGTGTACGATACCCAGATATGTGGGAGTGTTCCTCTCTACACAGTTTTCCAGGACGTCGTCAACGATCATTGGTACACTACAAGTGCTAGTGAGAGAGATTCGTTCACGCAAAATGGTTGGATAGACTCGGGAATCGCCGCTTATGTCCTTGCTTTGTGATAATGAATCGGTGGGTACATACTCTGTGCCAAGCCTATTACGTTAGATCAGTTAGAGTAATCTGACATTTTCACTTTAGTATTTAGGGATATGGACATGAGGGCATAAGCTCTGCAAATGCCGACTCCTAGGTGGGGGTCTCGGGCAACATAGTGGCATTTCGCCATTGACCAGTGCGCGAAAGGATTAAGTAACCCATCATTTAGCCGAATTAGCCGAAATGTCTTAGAAATTTCCTTGTTTCCTTAGACACACAAATTCTATCATCTTATTTATTAGTTATCCTTCTACTGCCACTACGCTCATATGTCCCATCATACGAGGGGACAATATGTCTTGAAATATCCAGAACCCATATTCACCTTCATAACTGGCGTCACGGATATGATGGATGGGAAGTGAATATAGTGAACACTCTTGAGGGTCTGGAGATTCAAACTCTCCTCACAGCGACATTAAATTTTCACTGCGGATAGCATAAGCAGGAGAATTAGGTGTAAAACTGGACTATTTCGGATTTTGACAGGAGTTCTTCGTGTCCTATTTATAACTGCCTGTCAAACAGCAAATGCTCGTCCCTCTTTGGCAATATAATATCCTGTATCCACAAAGCATCAGAAAATCCTGTCATCCAAGCAGGAATTTTATGTGTAGCTTAATTTCGTGCCCCTCCTACAGTAATTTGTGTATACTTTCTCACACGAGAATTAATCTAAGGGAAGACGTAGTGATATTGTCTTCATCGGCTTAAATCATCCACTATTTACACCAGAACCACCTTTCTACCTCAATATTTGATAGAAACAAGTTTCTTCTCTCGCTCTTCTGTAATCTCGCCGCCCGACTCTTGGGTTAGAATATTTGAACAAGTACGGAGTACTGAGCATCTGAATGTCATCAGTGAACGGCACTCACACGGCACTCGGATCGGTTTCAAAGTCTAGACACGTCACTGCCATTTTTGGCTTGTAATGTCCGAGGAATTCATATTCATAATTGGCGCTTGTCGGCATACACGATCGCACCAAGCGTTGAACAGGAGCTTCAGATTTGCTACAACTTCAAAGCCAACCCGGAACGTGGGCCGCCGGCCAGCATGCTCCGGTGAGTCGGTGACAGTGAATGACCTTGCCGTGATGCCGTCGGGGTTTGATCAAACTTTGGTCAACGCGTCGCGCGTCGCGTTTTGCCCCTTGCCTCCTCTTCCTTCTTATCTTCGATGTCCCGTCTGCCCGTAACTTCCTTCACTCTCAATTAGCCTACTCTCGGAGAATAAAGAAACTCTCCATGCAATTCCTATTCGATAGTCCCCACTCTTTTACAAAGGGCATGATTATGGGAAGCCCTCGACCCCTGCATGGTTTCCACACAGACGAGGTCCAGGACCACAAATTTGGGCATAGAACCCGCATATACACAATAAAAGGTGCGTATATGACCTATATACGATCATGCAAGTGTACTGATGCCGAATTTGCATGGTTGTATTCTTTGTGGGCCGATTTTAGACATCGGGGGGCCGTTCTCGCTGCTTTGCATCAGGTATGTTAGCGACGCATACATATATGCGCATATATTTGACTTTTTTTGCTTCTTGAATTACCTTTCTGTGTCAGGAAAGTACGATAAGGCAGGTCAGAATGCTGTCCAACCGGCTTTTGGGCAAGTACCGTTTGCAGAATGTGTATCATGCGGTGCGTCACATTCAGATATACGGCAATTTCTGGCTCTAAATACTTTGCATATTTCTATTTCAGCGCGCATATATCGACCTTATTGGGCTTAAACGAAGTCGAAATGATGGAATCGAGGAAATGCATCGCGTGAGTACTATGTTATATTCACGAAGGCCAAGATTCTCGAAGCTTACGCATGAATTCTCTCCAAAATGTCGTTAACTTCGATACAGGGGAGCAGTTCTGTTTGAAAGTGTGAATACGCACAAAAAAATATCTCGGTGAGTAATTGTTCATGTCCTATACACTCGGGAATTGATTCCTTCGCCTTTAGAACAGATATTTGCTAATTATACAGTTACTTGGACCTCCCGGCGGGCATTCGCACGTTTTACATCCCGAAACCAGCTTGTGCATAGCGTTTTCTCGTCGATTGTAAGTGCGACGGTCTTATTTAAAACTGTACCACGTTTTTACGTCGCGTAGAAACAATGTACTTAGTAATGTTTATAATTCTATAATATTGGTTAATTTACAACGAAATATGATGTCTAAGCAGTTCTCCATATTCTTGTTCTGATAGCTGTAAATACTCCTGTCTTAGAAAAAGCAAATAATGGCGCTTTCAGACCTGTATTTTCTGCTGTCAAAAAAGCAGGAGAAAATGCTGTTTTCATGACGGTTTTGACAGCAGTTTCTGCTGTATGGAAACAGGACTTTCTCCTGTGTGGCAAGCAGGAATTTTCCTGCATTTTGGAGGCAGCTTAAAATCCCGCTTTTTCTATCCGCAGTGTTTTGTTAGTTTACGCCTCCACAAACTTGGAAGCATTTTCTCATATAATATACAGATGTTATCTCACACTGCATTATACAAAGAAAGGCATTCTGAAGTTTGGGGTTAGAAGGCCTGTTGCAGATGTGTTATCCGCTCACTTATTGAGAAAGTCACAAGAGACGATTATAGTCGGGCGACAACATCTATCGAACGTTGCTCCAGAGCGGATAAGAATGGCATTTTAGGGTAGGTTTTCTCAATGAAGATTTCATGCGACGAAGCACGTGAAACGGAGCTGGTATCTGTCCAACACCGTGGCATATAACTTCGAGAGTTGGTTGGGGGAGGAAATAGGAATAATTTCCGTGCTCATCCTTTTGGGCCTTCTCTGTGCTGGGTCTGTATGTGCAACTTTGAAAATGAGATACACAAGAGCAAACTGTAATTCTGGAAAAAGCTTTTGACATATTTTGGCTTACCAAAATTTGGGGATCTCAAAGATTCCGAATAAAACATAAAATTGAAATATTCACGAGCGATAAATTTCTGCGGACAATTTACTGTACTTTACAATTTATTTATTGATAAATCCATGCCCAAGTTATGACTTGGTCCCAACCAAGTTCCATGGGACGCCCGAACCACAAATATGTTCGTTGTATACATCGTCAACAACCCAAACGACCTTTAAACCTGGGATTCGGTCCAAGAAACTCCAATCGTAATGGAATTTGGAGGTGTAATCGGATGTGTCAAAAACAGATATCGGAACTCCAGCGATTTGTCGTCGTGAAAAGAACGAAGAGATGATTTCAGGAAATGTTGTGGATAGCAGAGAGCTATAATGCTCCAACTTGAGGGTTTTCATCATTGGAAACACTCGTACAAGGTCCAATGTACTGTTGTTAAGTAGCTTGATGGCCCACTCCGTGGCGTATAGAGTTTCTACCGAACATAAAGCATATACTAGTCCATGGAAATTGACGTCTTCATAGTCAATTTCGCGTGATAGGGCGCTGGACACCATAGATAATTTGAAGGTTTCCACTTTGGTGAGATCGCACGTAGAAAGGGAATTTAGCAGCTGAGAATGGATGGTTGGAGGAAACGAACTTCCGTAGAGGATCTTGACTTCCGAACATAACATATTGTTGAACTCGTCCGCGCAGGCAACGTGGAAGATAAAATAATTTGAACCCGTCCCTAACCTCATATGATGCACGGCCTTTGATGATGAGAGGAGCCGTTGTGCGTAATCAACGAAGATGGGTCGAAATATATGAATGTCCTGAACTTCGATTGGAATCCTGAAGCTGTTTATGGCTTTGATGATCAATTCGCATTGTTGGTTATGCGTGAGAATGATATGATGAAGGTATGTTGCACAGGTCTGGAAGGTGTTCTGGATGTCAAGTTTCCGCAGAGGAAGTCGTACTTCGTCCAAGGAAAGCGTGTATCGGTCGACCGGAAGGAGATCACGCATTAACGTCAATTCCTCGAGATGTCTCGTCTGTCTCAGAACATCAAGAACACGCGTGACTTCGAGTGGAGACGATATCGTCAGAGAGCGAAGTTGAGAGATCCATGATGCCTGTGGTTGGAATCCTAGCTGATGGCATCGGAAAACTTGCAACGCAGGGGCGCAGTCTCCAAACAACGTTGATTTCTGTTCGCTCCTCCCCAAAGACCCCGAAGTATCGGGGAAGGAAACCCGAAAGAATGATAATTGCTTCGCTGGTTTACTCCAAAACACGTCCCAATCTCCTGTATCGAAATGACTTGAATTTAAGATATCGACGTCTAGCTCTCGTATTCTGAGCCAGAAGTGTGTTAGGAGGGTGACGAAAAATCCCCGTGTTGGCTTATGAAGGCCAAGAACGCGGCCGTATACGCAAAGAGGAGACTCCCCTGTCCTTCGCATGATCTCTTCCCTCCAGTACTCCGGCAGGGCCCCCATGATGTCCACATCGATCATCCCCGCCCATATTGAGGTAGAAGCCAGAACTAAGGACCTCCAGGCTTCGCAAACGTGCGTTATATTTCGTATAATGATCAGAGGATGCTGTTTTATGTCGGTACCAGCCCCATGCTGCGCCAATTCGCGATAGGTTCTATCGTGCCCAATGTGGGTAAATATTTTCCATAAAATATCGTCTTGAAGTAGTGATATGACAGACACACTGTCCATGTCTGCTCAGGCGGAGACTCATGAGCGTGATGGCAAGAAACATGAAAGTGAGGGAGCTGTGATTTGCTTTGTACTGCCTCGGGAAGGCTTGGATGACACATCCTCCAGTGTCTATTAATTTCTTCAGTCCAAGTGCGGCGACAAGAATGAGTCATGTGAGACTGGAATCGATCCAGACTTATGACCTGTAGGGCATGACTGCGATACACCACTGTAAATATTGATAGATTTGGCTTGAGGCAGTCGCTATTTGCGGCAATTACCCGTGTTAGCCGGCTTCCTAATTAGACAACTTGAAGCGCGTCTGGGTTCGTTCAAAACCACGACCATCTTTGCCAAGCCCAGAGCATCCCAGATACGATCTGTACCCGCTCGATAGTAAATGGCCCCTAAGCGAGGTCCAGGCGTTCTCTTCAGCGACGTCCCTGCTTTTCACCAGTTTTTCAACTAGAATCTTCCAACTTCCATGACCGTCCACGAGACAGTTGAAACCAGGTTAAGAAAGGGGGATGCTGTCATACTATGGATATATCAAAGTCATAGTGAGTATGTTTCAATTTCTGTATACCGATATATCCAACCCATATACTTACTGCCGGCATAAGTAAGGAGCAGAATCGATACTTGCACCTTGCGACAGCCTCAAACACCGCCCTAAATCTTGACGCTTGAGGCCCAAGAAAAATACCGCCGCACTACCAAGCTTAAATACGCCTCGAAGAAAGTTTTATGGCGATGGATCAGCAGGCTGTAAAGATATAAATTTGGGATAGTTTGTCGAAAAGACAGGGTACGAGAGAAGGTGAGCGTTTAATACACGCAGGCTCACATGACAGTGCTGATTTTCCATCTAGAAGTTGGGTCGCCTACTAGTGGGATGAGCTCCGCAGCGGACACAGCTTACAGTCGTGCTTCGAAGAAACAGAAAATGGGTTCGAGCTCAGGGGGTTTAAATGGAACAAGAAGGTCGACAAGTATGACACACATGGCATCGTGCAGCTAGCTGACGAAGAGTTATGCAATCGACTCTCAATATCTGGCTGTCTGATCTCGCAACTTTTTCAGTTCTCGTAATTGATCCCCGCGACACACTTAAAACCTTCATTTGCGGAGATTATCTTTCATCAGCGCCGCAACAGGTTTCTTCTTCAACACTTCTCGTGCGTAGTATACCCATACTTATCTGGTCATTGGCGAGCGTATGCTAACACCTCAACTGCTTTGTGGTGCTGCGGAAAAGCTGTGATGATTAAGACACATTCAAATGGTTGTGATGACAGTGTAAATTCCCCGTCCCTGTCATTTCATGCAACTCTTTCGGGATTTCCAGTCGTTTGCGGACCCGTTCTCTTTGTTGATGGGCGTCGACTAGTTTAGCTTCTCCGACCCTGACGCGGGGGAAAAGACTATCTGAGCGTTTGTTCGTTTTTTCCCCAACACTCTTTCTCTCCACCATCATGGTTTCGCGCGCATTGAAACTTGTCGTACTTCTGGCACCTTTTGTGCATGCGGCAGATAAGGGTTTTGTTCCTCTGGTGAAAAAGAGGTTCAATTGGAATGACATAGTAAGTAAAAATTATTCTCACGACTGAATCGCGTTCTCACCTATGAAATATGATAGCCTTACAAAGTCGACACCGACGTAGGCCTACCTCGAGGAGAGCAACTCGGGTACAACATCTGCAATTCCACAACCGAAGGTCCCAAATCACTGTGCCAGACAGCGTACATTAACTCCCTTGATGGTGGGTTATAACTGTATTCATTAATGTACATCCATGTCATCATATCGTCGCTAGATTTCTGTATTTGGGCACCACCGACACCCGGCAAAACCGTAGGAGACATCGAGGGAGAGATGGTGGCATGGTGTAGCAAAGAAGGCCACGGCGCCCGTGTGATGCCCGAAGGAACGTTAACTGGTGTTCAATTGACGAGGACGCCAGACTACATCCAAGTAGTAGGATTCATGAACCAGACGAAGATTGACATGGTTCATGGTGATGCTGGTGGTGAAATGGACCCCCATGGTGCGGATCAGGTGCGTTGTTTCTAGTTGGGAGTTTATTGCTTCAGTGTTGACTTGTTATCGTCTGATGCAGCGAGGAAACCCGATGGGTGGATTGATTTTCTCAAATTCTTTCACTGGGTCGTATGAACAGGTCATTGAATGGCATAAGTACGTCATAGTCTCTTGTTTGGGCTACGTATCACTTTCTCTGACGATTGAACTACGCCATAGCTTCAACGGTAACGACTACTTCTGCCTGAAAGCATGCGACCCATCGCGTCCAAATGGACCCAAAATATGTCAACACATTTACGACACCCAAGGATGTGGGTTTAACGCCCCGTCCAATGCTAGAGACGGTGTATTTGAGTCCTGCGCTGGCGACTCGCAGAATCCTCCCGGCATTGGTCCTCCTGAAGTACCCCAGAGCTCGCAATGCAGTCGGTTCCAGAGTACCGACATTTATGGCGGCGGAACGACAGTACCAATCCCAGGAGCCTCCACTATGACGTTTAGTGCTACGCCCACTATTCACGCTGCCAAACCGTCCTCGAGCAGCGGCTCATCATCGGGGAGTGGAGCAAATAATCGGCCACCAAAACCTACTGGATCTGCAAGCGGCGCTGGAAGGGCGAGTTCATCGATCGAGGTTGGGATGCTGGCGAGTTTGACTTCGCTTCTCTGGATCTTGTAAACCACCAATTTACGCCCTCATGATGTTATATACCGTCAAAACCTCACTAGAGAGATATTGTGTGTAGTCGTTCAATATACAAATAATGTTGCCTTTGATTTTAATATATTGCAGTACGCGACATATTTAAGGATAAGTTATCATGACCTCTCCATTCGTCGACCCATTCTTAACGACGGCGAACTTAAATCCATCAGCAACATCAGTAACCACTGTCCAATTAAGATTGCTTGGATGTTGACCATTCTGAGTGACGATATTGATCGAGGACATTGCGGTATTTCCTTTAGGTAGGTCTGAAGCTCCAGAAACGGAATATATTTCCAGAGCCTCGTATGCGTAGTTAAATATTTCAGTGGTCGAGATGGATAGCGAGGAGCTTGCGATACCGGTAAAAATGGAGTTCCAATTATACGTGGTCGTGTTTCCGGACATCGTGCTGTTCTTGAGGGTCATAACTCCAGTGATCGACTGTCCTGTCCTGACTTGATTCGGGACCGTGAAGTATATGTTGGAGTTAATCAAGTACCATGATGCTACTGCCCAGTAATTTCCGCCTCCAGCTGGGGAAGAGCCAAATTGCAACACCGGCTGGAAGATCCCATCGAAGGAGTTCGGGATGAGGCCATTGAATAAATAGAGAAGTTGTCCATTCTTCTTCGTAGGTGCTGGTGGGACGATGAGATTGGTGGAGAAGGAGGAAATAACGCTTGCATTCGTGTTCTTCCAGTACGAATATGCTACATAACCACTGTTAAACGCGCGGGGAATGATGTCCTGAGTAAGAGTTGGGAGGCGGAGAGCGTGATGGACGCTGGTTGGAGGCGTGGCTTTAGAGACTCTAGCAGTGTGCAGTATGGCGCCATCAGCATCGATAAGATGAACTGCATCAGAGGTCTGGTGAACACGAGCGCCATCGGGGACCAAATGGACGTTTGAGGCAGGGAATAGCCCAGCAGGAGTTATAAGCAACTCTGAAAATGACGCCTGAAATCATAATAGAAATTATCGGTGAACGACATTATACAGAAATTTAAAGTTTACGCACCGCACCAACAGGGCTACATCGTCCCCCTAATTGAAGCTGGGAGGTGAAAAAAACGACGCAGAGCGTCAGAGACTTGATGGACATAAGCTAGGCAAAGTGATATTTAGATACAGAATAAGTTTGCCCATCTAACGTCTCACCATTATTCGTAATGATGTAAATGTCAGGTACTAGCGCGTTTCAACTGTAAGCTTCTAGCGGGTCGCGGTTGCTTATAACTGTAGTACAGTTCTGTACCCCTTAATGCGTCGCATTTTATGCGGTCTTGAAGAAGCGTCGTCTTCTCCTGATAGGGAGCGCAGATTGCATGGAATTTATCAGAACGCAAGAAGCTCCTCATACCAAAGACATTTCATGTGCTCTGAGACTCTGGGTAGCGCCAAAGGTAATTTATGCTGGATAGAAGACTGTCTAGCTATTAGTCATTTGTCTTTAAAATGCCACCTAATAATCCTCATCTTGGACGATTTTTCTCCAACGATTTTTTTTTGGCTCTTAAATTAGTTACTTTCTCACAGTTGAGTAAATACGGACCGCCGAATGACATTACAGCAGATAACCATGGGGCCAAATTTTAACTTCAATTCAATTTTGGATAGGAGCGTGATGCAGTACCTTGTTTATTTATATGTTTCAAATATATATATAGATTCCGTCTCAAATTAAGGCGACGTTCTTTGTGTATTCGCTAGGAGGAATGACATTCGTAGATATTAGAATATAGGTGATGTCAAAAACAGAATATAATTACTTCACGGAAGGTCAGGAGGTATGTATTGTGAAAGAACAAAATTTATTGAAGAAGTACGTATCATGAGGTCCTTTTGATCACGGGTAAGTAAGCTTTTACAAAACTTATAGCTTGACCAAGCAGGACCTCATTAACTGCTGGTCTGATTTCAAGTCGATGACAATGCCATAATTCCATGATTCATGAAGAAAATTTTCGAAGATCCAGCGTTTGCATGATTTTCATAGTGTCTCTTGGGAAGCAACCCACTTTGTTACGCAGAAGAAATTTCATGTGCTACACCAACGATGGATAGGTTTCAATTGAGAAGGGCCTCAAAGATCGTGAAGTTAAAGTCGACCTTGGTAACTTTCGGCCAAAGTTCGGCATCTGCAGGCCAGACCGTGATTCTGCCCATCATGCATCATCGCCAGCTGTAAACTTTAAAATACGGGGATAATTTTGTGCGACTCAGCCTACGTAAGTAGGCCCGTAGCTCATAGCCTGGTGCACTTGTATATATATGGAAACAATTTTCTCGCAGTCATCACCTCCAGGCTCTATCCAGCCTCGATAATCTCTTCGTATCTTACTTACCATCAGCAATTACTTTCGTCCAAGCTATCTGTGCGAATTATGCCCACCGGGCGTCAGCTACGTCGACGTCTAACAACAGTGGAGTACCTCAACGAGGACGTCCTTCGCTATATATTCTCGCAATTCAAATTCTCCAAAACTGACTTCTCTTGGGAGAACGCGAACAAGGAACTTGACGATCAACTCCTCATTACTGCACGCTATGCATCTCAAGTGTGTTCATTCTGGCGCTCCATACTCCTATCTCAGTCCGCGGTGTGGGAAAATATCATCAATTTCCGATATCTTCAATAATACGGCGACGAGTGGAAAAACGAGGTCTTGCGAAGGACTGCCTCAGCCCTCATTTCGGTGGAATAGACGCAACTTCAACGGGACCGACAAATTCATTCTTGATGTCACTTCTTGACAAACACTGGGAGAGGATAAGACAAATCAAAGTTACCATTGGTGGGAAGTATGGCGATTTATGCAGCGATAAGCGGTGGCTCTCAATTCACCGACCATCACCCAATCTCGAATCGTTTTCTGTCATATTTCCGCATATACACGGCATTCCATATTTTTCCAGGGAAGAGAATACCCCTCCACTATTCTCAGGTAACGCTCCCATGCTTTCCTCGGTCACCATCAAGGCCATGTCTGTCTTTTCTCCTCAACGCCTATTTAGCATTCAACATCTCCATCTATTAAGAAACTGCGAAGTAGGCATGGATTTTGCGGACAAATTGGGGGAATTGGTGATCCTTCGGACGCTGGAGATTGATCATCCAAACTGCGCATGGCTGATTCATGAAGACGATGTTTGGAGCACAGTCAATCTTCCTAACCTGGAGACCATGTTCTTAAATATAGGGATGAACTCTTTTGTCGCCCTTCTGTATCCTATCGCCCCTCAATTCGGATTTACCCTGAAGATGGAAACCTTCAATAGCGAGGCGGTGGTTTCCGAAAGGCTATTATCAGACTACGAGCGTACGCTCAAGAATCTTCTAGACCGGTCAATGCTCGGCGATGAAATGAGCTGTACCATCACGAATATTAATTTTACGCTTGTCAACTCTCTACAGGACCGTAGCGACTCGGTGGAAACGGCTAGTTATGTTTATTTTGAACTTGGAAAAGCTGGTGAGGATTGGAATGCATTATGCAGCATGCTGTTGCGAGCAGCAACGTCACCACTCCGGAATGCGACTACTCTCAAGCTTAATGTGTCCAGCTTTATCCACTTGAATTCTCCAAGCGCCCAAAATTTTACCTTATTCTTGTCGGTACTGGTTTCGATTACTCACCTTCATGTTGACTTTCGGACTCTGGGGCTTTTACTTGACTTGCACAAACATGCACCAGATGGAGTTCTCCTCATGCCGTCGATCCAAGTTATATCATTCAAGCAACCAGATGATCACGCAGTACCAGAAATAATTGTGAAGTATATCACCCGTTTGCGGGAAGTCACATCCCTCCGTCTTGCCCCCTTCACTCAATTCGGATCAACACTTCGGAAACAAGGGATTATCTTCCTGGACGGAATTAATGAAAATTATTTGGTTTGATGAATTCCATCTCCATCAAATTAGGGTGCTCCAGAATGTATATGTAAAATTGATGATTTATATATAAATTTACGACTTCATGTTCCTGTAGTTCTCTTTTCAACTGTGATTCTATCCTATTTAACGTCACTTATCTCCGCTTCAGCGCAGTGCGCATGCTGAATGTTTTGGCAACTTCCGATTTCCATATTCCAAGGATCTTTCTTCCCCGCGTTTCAGGCCATTATAAACGGAGGATGCAAGGCGCGGTCAAGGGTACTTGCACGCGCTTTTGTCATGCCATAATCGAATTAAAATAAAACGAAATAACATATTACACGTGGATAGGACCGTCTTTTGGACGCTGTAGCGCCCAACGCTGGTCATGCCATTGGTCCACCCAAATGCTACCCCGGGACACGTGTTGCTATCATACAGAAAATCGTGGACTGGACATCTGGATCAAACAAGGTTATTGTCAACATATCCATTACGTGGCTTAATACCGGTGGGGCTGGAGCAGGAAAATCTGCCATTGAGATAGGTGAACCAGACGCGCCTTGGGTTATCAACAACTAGAGCGCAAGTTTATCTTCCTACTATATCATCCTCCCTAGCTTCTTTTCCTCATGGTGCTCAGAACGAATGATAAAACGGAGGTAGGTCTTGTGTGACAGGGTCGTAAAAGCAAAACGGCATGCTACCTTATTAAGAACGCTAAATTGAATTGTACGTTACGCGATTTAAATTCTGGTTCCATTCCAAATGTAATTATTTTCTTACCTCCTCTTTCACCACCACCTTACCCTTGAGCAGGCTATACAGCTCGGGTTGGCAGTTGCTGCTAGTACTCATTCATATGTTCGATGAGCGAAGTTATTGAACCGCTTTGAAACGCGCATCTTTCAAAGTTCAACGTGGTCATTTGGGTGTGTAACTCGTTTTGTTAAAAATAGTTGCTGGCTTATTGAACATATAACTCAAGTTCACCCTACTGGTGGTTCGCGGTTCATCAATCGGTTGTTGATCAAGAGCAAAAATGTCACGATCGAAGAAGAAGAATGGTTTTGCCAGCGCACACAATGGGCCGGATAACACAACTCCAAACAACGTCAAAGAAGTAGCTGCACCAGTCAACAAGCCCGTGTCCACTCTTGGTAATGATTTCCGCCATTTCATCAAGCACGCCTCCATCTCTGCCATTCGTCGCTTTCTTAGCTTAACATCAACTACCAACGACGGCGCAAATCTTCAGCTATTCTGGGATCGCGCGTTCTCTGAAGGCAAACAAACGAGGAGTGATGATGATTATCAACGCGGGCATAGCGATGGGTACGACGAAGGGCACGCCGATGGATTCGAGTCGGCGTTCAACGAAGCTGCAGAGGAATTATTCCCCGAGGACGCTGAAGATAAGGACTATGTCCCTGATGTCGACGCAGTCACCATGCTGTGTAATCGAGCGATGGAGTCTCCTGCGAGAACACCGTTAGGAGCGCTGTGGAGGAAGGCATTTTCACATGGACGCCTGGAAGGGTTCGGTGAAGGGATGACAAAGGGTTTCGAGGAGGGTAAAAAGGAAGGCACACAGGAGGGATTTGATACTGTCATGGAGGCCAGGAAAGAAGCCGAGAATATTATCCGTGTCAACGTGTCGGTTCAAGCAGATGACACGATACTCCATCCTCCATCTCCTACACGCGTCCATGCTGCAGTTCAGGTTGATACCCCTTCCCTGGTTCGAATGGACACCGCAGTGCAAGTAGAAGAAGCAAAAAATCGCCTTGAAGGCGCCATTCAAGTTGGCAATACGTCGACGGCACCATGCACAACAATTTCCGAATCGACATTGGATTTTCAACCCGGAAGAAACAACAACGGAATGTCCACCTTCGACTGGGCCGATGATGCTGAGGGTCTATCGTTCGACCCTTTGTTCCCAACATCTTCTCTCCCCCCGGTTGATTCTCATGATCACAACCTCACACGGCCTGGTATGTCGATGCCTCACACGAAAAAGGCTCCAGTTGCGTATTGGGGAGATGTCAAGGCCGTTTGGGATTGTAAGTTAGCCATAACTTCTTGTTCTTTACTCGGACATTTCTAAAAAAAAATTCCTACAGGTACTCCACAAGCACAGAGGGAGATTGAGGTGTCAGCCAAAGCAAAAGGGGAGGATGGGGCCCTACCGGAGATAACGAAGGAGGCGGACGGCGAAGTCGAAGATGACGACGAATCTATCATCGTCATCTCAAATACACCTCGACTTCCATTGAGCTTCTTATCACCATCCAAAAAGCCCCCTACTGCGACGCAAGATCATACAATAGCGAGCCCATGCACTGCCCCCCTGCTTCCTCCAGGACTGGGTCTAGAATGTACGCTCAAGAGCACGTCGAGCACGTCCAAGCTATTAACGAAGGCACGGTCAGCACTGCCACAGGTCTATGCGCAGGTCCAGGAAAAGTCAGCTCACCAGTCCTTGGGATACACGGACAGTAAAGCGTTGAAGGGATGGGTGAAGGAGCAGCTAGATGCAAGGAAGTGGCAGACCAGGTCAGAGTCTCGTCCTGAAAGAGACATCGTACCTACCCATGGTGCTGGAGAGGAGGAAGATGCTGATTCGCGACTGCCTGGCGGCAGGCAGACGGGCGCTAATTTCCACAACCCTCTCACTAATGATCGGAGGGAGGTTACGACCGAGCAGCAAGCACCATCGTCACCGCATCTCCTAGTGAAGTACCAGCGACGCCATTCCGTACCCGACTTGCTGGAGACAGTCACACATCACGAAAATTCAGTCCGTTCACCTTCCTCTCTTCCCCAGGCTCATGTACCTGCATTTAATGCCTACCAGTGTCCTATGCCTTTGGTGTCATCTACGTCAGTTTCAGCTCAACCTCCACCACCATCGCCACAGGTGCCTGTTCCTCTGACCCAAACGAAGGATTTGAAGGCCCCACAGAAGCCCAAATCTCGTTCATGGTCGCCTATCAGCCGCCATGATGTCGGAGTCCAAGACATTGTCATCGGTCCTCGGATGCTCGCCACCTCGTCTGTTTCGATGTTGAATTGGAAAATACCGCCGCCACAGGAGTGTGACGTATCCAATCTGCATAGGATTTCCGATTCGAATCCAACGTCCGCGTCAACTTCGTGCACCCAGGCGAAGGTCCCGACTACTGCCTTCTCCTCGCTCCAATACCGTTCGAAGAGGTTCAAGATACGTAATTGCAGCTGCCAGCGATACCGAACACGAGGCGGTGGGACAAAGAAAACGTTCGATGATCCATTCCCTCATCCTTCTTCAAGTCACAGTCGTCCAAACGTCCATCGGGGAAGTTACGATCGACCCCCTCATGGACCTCCCGCCGTCGGCGATCATTCTGGTGCAGACCCAAGCTTGAGCTGGGAGTCGGATCCACGACTCGTTGATCTGAGTCGCTGTTTGAGGGCCCTGGGATGGGTTCGAGGACGCCAATGATCTTTTCTTCTCTCTCTTATTCTCTATTGTTCTGCGTCTCTTTATGCTTCTACATGCTTTCTTCTATGCTGGTTTGGGTCTATGATTCGACCTTATATTTGCCGTTTTACTCTACGCCGACCATCTATCATTCTATCTGTTCTGTAGTACTTCCCACTGATCGATGTGTAGACCACTCGAGGTATGTCAATTTGATATCCATTCCTCGATCTATAAGCTTGTCTCATCTGGGTTATCGTCTCTCAGCTGCAACTATCGCCCAGCGATGCGGCGATAGACGTCCGTAGCCCCTGCGAATACCTGGGCCACGACACCACGACAACCATCAACTTACCCTCTCCACACTCATGCGCCCTGCGATTCAACGGTGCCCATTAGTTCTCGGACCTCGACACTTCATCCTATGCTCAAGCGACATCATTTGAGAGCGACTAAAAACAAGCCTCAGTTCTCGAATGGACATTGGACCAGCGATTAGTTCAACCGTCAATGTTCGACTCAATAATCCTAGACACCGTATGATTTGGTGTTCGCCGTTTCATTGAGAATCTTTTCCTGTCGTAATACTAGTATCGTATTCGACGATGTATATAATATTTCTGTCATATATGTACGATTTGCATTACAGATAACGTCTCATTCGAGGAGTTTTCAAACGAAAAGCTGCACTAGGTGGATGCGAAGGTTCACAGAGGCGAACGAAAAAGAAGCGAGCTAGAAGGTCAACGGGAAACAGAAAACAGCGAGGAACAGATATAGAGAATGATGACGTAGACTTGGATGTATTGAAGAGTGTTTACGGAGGGAAATAACGGCGCAAAAACTACAGTAGAAACTGTCATAACCCATACCTCTCGGTGGACGTCCCAGGGTATGGGTTATCACAGGTTATGGGTTTCGACAGGTATGCTAAAAATAGGCTCGAAAAATCACGAAAAAAAATCAGTAAAATTGATTAAAATATTAGGGCTATAGATTTGTACTCTAGACATTGCTAATTAACTGTAGGCCAGAATAAACAAGGAGACCTATGTTTTTGAAAGAAATCAGTCACTATCGGAGTAGCTCTCATACTCTGTGTCTCTTCAGTGAGGCGAAGTTGCCGGTTGAATGCCCCCAAAAGTGTGTCAAGTTTGCGTGCAATAGGATCATTTGAGTCTTCAATGCACTTGCTGATAGTTGATAGTGCCTTGAGGACCTCACGACGAGCTGGACGAGGTTCCACTGGGGAGTCGTCGTCGACATCATCTCCACCGTTTATGCCAATGTTTTCACGCGCCTAAGAATATCGAGTGGCTTTAGTGTCATAGCAGTAATAATTATGAGACGCAAGAAATGAATGTGTTGATTTTTGAGGTGGCCAACTGGCTCGAGTGGCACATCACTATGACGAGTCCACTAGTGGACTAATTACATGCCTGGAACTAGTCTTATTCGGCTTTGTATAGGGGTAAAACCTATGGGTTTCTTTAACAGAGGGGTATGGGGTATGGGTTATGGGAGGACTATAGGTTATGGTATGCATTTCCCCGCCCACCGACTTGGTGGACGGGCTGAGCTATGGGTTATAACAGGTTATGCGTTATAACAGGTTATGCGTTTTCACAGGTATGGGTTATGACAGTTTCTACTGTAAATGCAGAAGCAAGCAAAGTCCCAAGAGTTTGAGACGCCGATTTACGAAACCTGTTGGGGATTTGATCAAAAGAATACTAGTTTGAAATTTTCGAGATTTACATGTGTGATGCCCCGTCCTCCGAGAACAGTCAGACAGCAACATTCAACTTGCATTATGCCAACTTCGAAGCATTTCAACTTCTCCGCAAAACTGTATTTATATCCTCTTCGATGGTAAGTTTTCTCTGCGCGCAGAGTTTTGTGGTAGGGCTGACGTTCTAGGATGGCAGCCATATCGGGCGGCGATACCTACGATAAACGAAGACGTTCTCTGGCGCATACCGGCCTTTATCAGTATCCAGGACAGAGACTTTACCCAACCTCGTGAACAGGGAAACCATAAAGAAAATTCCCTCGTCGATGTGCGTCGGCTTTCTCAAGTATGTTTCTGATGGCGCCGTATACTATTTTCAACTTCTTCGGTCTGGACGAGCGCAACCAACTTCCAGCATCTCGAGCAGGCAAGTGATCATTGGAGATCTCGAGTCTAATTTGACATGTTTTATTTTTAGCAAGTACCATGTTGTCCGAAAAACTCCCGTATAAAATAGGAACAAATTCTGGGGACTGAACCACTGCGATGATTCAGCAATCTTCTGTCCTTCAACCTCTAATACATCCATAGCGCAATTTATATTCATGACAGGCACGATCGGAGAGCTTAAGGGTCAACGACCTATCACTTTCAGTCTCGACGCCGACGTGCTGTGGAGGATTTTTTCGTTCAATACCTTCTCGGATGAAGATTTTACAGAACCTACTTCTGTGCGAAGAACCCAGCAAATCAACGGGGAGAGTGACGAGGAGGACGAGATCTCGAGTCAAGATTCGGAATTCTATGTGGACGATGAAACAGAGTTCTCGCTTATAACGGCGAGGCATACCTCACAAGTCTGTGTCCTCTGGCGAGAAATTATGCTTGCATCCCCGAACATTTGGTCGAATACAATAAATATAAGCCACTTGCAGCAGAAAGACGACGGATGGAGGTCCGAGGTGCTCAGGAGGACTGGGACTTCCCTATTGTCTCTTATAGGACATGGTCTTTGTGCCGATAACCCTGGAAATGCCTTCTTCTTCTCGCTCCTTCGGTCGGAGGGCGGAAGGATACGGAGAATCTCAACCTTTACCACATCAGGCTTTGGGGGAGTTGGAGATGACCCAAGATGGAAGTCAATTTTCTTTCACCCAGCCCCGCAACTGGAGATATTACGCTTTCAATTTCGGCGGGCACGACGTCCTGGCATAAGAAAGATAGGGCTGAACCGGTCCAAAAGGAACACACCATTTCCAAAAAGTCATTCTCTTCTATTCGTTGACAAGGCTCCGAAGATCCATACGCTGATTTTAGGGGGTGTTCAAGCCTACCTACCGGGTACCTGGATTTCCGGCATTCAGCGTCTAGAGATACAAGACAGTGATGTCCAGGATTCCCTTCTTCCGTCTCTCGATCTCATGCCAAATTTGAAAGTCCTCCGTCTCAGAGAGGCTCACATTGAGCACAATGCAGAGCGGAGTCGCGTCCGATTTTCACATCTTCGAGCATTCCATCTTGACAGCGATATCTACGACGCGCCCAATTTATTAGAAAGTATAGAACTCACGGAAAGATGTTCATCGAACATCAACATTAAGGAAGGAATGTATGGAGTTGATTCTTCTGGGCCATTAGAATCGAGATTTCGACAGATTATCACGTCACAAATGCGAAATCGTTTCGCGAAGCATATTTGTTTGAAGATCACGGAGGATTTCATTCACTTGTCTAACCACGCAGGATCATATGCTTCAATTCATTCGTCCCCGGAACCGTTTGAAATCTCTTTCGACTATGTCATGGATACCCTTCCCCGCCTATTACTTGACATCCTTTCCGAACTTCATACGAAATCCATAACTGGTGTCTTCTTTGAGATATCCAAACCTTGGTATCGCGACCCGCTCGATGATTCCATTGACAATTTATTCGATTACTTGAAATCCGTAGAGACGCTCCATACCAGATGCTCTTATCTCGAGCTACTAACCGAACGACTTCAGGGTCCAGAGGGCGGCATTCTCAGCTTTCCAAACCTGCACACGTTAGTACTCGAAGATAAGGACAGTATACGTACCTTCCCCAATCAAATAATGGGTTTCATCGATCAGAGACGCTCCGTCGGCTTCCCGTTGAGGAAGATTGATGTGTCTAACTGCATAGGTCTGAATGACGACGTGCTCGGAAACCTTATGGACAGCATCGAGGGATTGGAGGTGGTCATGCACTGATGATAAGTACGCACTTATCCTTGTAAAGATTTCGAACACGCACGGAATTGATTCTGTAGCCCGTTTTTTTGAGAATATAGGACACCGACGCCATATTTATTCTCGAGTGATGTGATTGCAAGGGATGAATAAATTTCAGCGGCGTATTTGAAGTACAGTTAGACCTTGATAGCACTCCCTAGTCTGCAATTTTTGGGAACGACAAATACGCTGGCTACGTGGATTACACTTGATGGCTGAACGCTCAGCAGAGCAAGAGCTACAAGAAAAACTGACAAATTGATCAAATGGCAATTAGATGGTGGGTATAATATAGTTGAGAGTGTACCAGTAATGCTCACCGACTAGTAACAACCTATTGTCTGAGATATCTCGGACCTCTTGATTCTACGTCACAAACCAGAATAGCGTAAGAGAGACCCCATATTTTGTGTCGCAGAATTTTCAACTATGGACAAAGGAAGAAAATATTTGGTCGTGCTTACAACGGCCTTAACAAGATCCGCGCTTGCCGTTATTGTGCCATGTTCGGCGTTCGATGATCATAATTCTCATCTCCATCATGCGTTGACTATATTTGTCAATAGAGTAGAAGGAGGGGGCCCTTTACTGAATGACGTAGTCGAAGCAGCAACCACGCCAAACACTGACAAACATACGAGGGTTTCCTTGGAAGTTGGACCTTGGGAAATGGGGTCGGAGTCCGGACCCATGGTGATATAGCTTCCCATTATGCCTTCTCAATCGGACCCCTATGTTCAAGACGATCTTCTTCACCATATCGCTACTTTTATTGCTCGAGTACGCAATGACGAAGAAACTACCTCTCAGGAGCCTCATGCCATTACAACAATCTGCTGCATGTGTCGCGTAAATTCTCAATGGAGAGACTTGATCATGTCGTCCTCTTCTATCTGGGGAGAGATGTTCGATATGAACTTTATGAAACGAGTCGGCGCCCAAGGAAGGGAGGAAATGTTGAAACGAAGTGATAAAGCAAAATTGGTCATTTATGGGCGCGTGTCAAAGAAGGAACATATACGCGATTTCTTTACGTCGCTCCTGAAGGATAATTGGGGAAGGATAAAAGAACTCAATGTTCGCATATTCCGGCCACAGATTTTTGACCCCAAACTTTGGGAACTCTTTTCTCACCATCGGGCCACAGACCTTGTACATTTCGAGATTACTTTCGCCGGGAATAGCTATACCAGCACATTGGACCGAGACACAGAGGATATTCTCAGTCGGATACGATTCTCTGATTATGCTCCATCACTTACAACATTCAAATGCGTCAATCTTGGGTTTAATCCGCTGTCACCTTGGGTGTCCAAGCTACATCGCATATCTGTAGGCCGGCTCTCTGTCCTCACGATTACGGATATGCTTCGATATATGCCTAAGCTTCAAGAGTTAAATCTAGGCAAGATCCTACCCATCAGCAGCAGTGATCGGGAAAAACTTTCTCCAGTCAGCCTACCATCCCTCGAGCGGTTGTCTATCTCCAGCTCAGCTGCAATGTGCATCACCATGCTAGAACATATCGTGATTGGAAATATGTTCTCTTGTTTTGGGATAGCCATAAAAGAATTTTCAATTAGCCATGAAGAAATCCAGGAACTCGTGTCAGCGGCAAGCCCATTCATCCAGCAGATCTTCACATTGAATATTGTCGATACTCTCCAGTTGTCTATTTCCGGGACGATTTTTTACCTCGAAGGCAATCACGCACCGGCAAAAAAAATTTCCCTCAGTATCCTATGTACCAATCCGATTCCGACGTCCTTTCATCGGCTAATCATTAGCAATATCTCTCAGAACTCTCTCAAATCAGTCAAGAAGTTCAATATGGAAAGCGAGTTTGGGATCCACCATACCAACAGTTATATCGTCTCCCGTCTATCTTCTGAGGACGAGAATTGTCGAGAGATTCTCTCCCTGCTGCTCCCAGCACTACCCGCCCTGACGGAGATTACGCTCTGCGAAGAATCAGCAGCTTTGCTGAAAAATATCAATTACGAACGCCCATGGCCGTGTCCTTCCCCAGCATTGGAGAAGATCGTCATTGATGCGAAATGGTCTGAGCCCACCCAAATCTCTGCGACTGTGGTAGAATCTCTGATGGAATTCTTGTCGCTGAGACAAGAGGCAGGGTACGCACCTCCGATCTTTGATGCGTCCAGCTTCTTAAACCACCATCGTAATTTCCAATCTTTGGAGAGCATACGGGATTTAAGGGTGCAATGGTATCGAAGGGGTATACGATACGAGTACGTCTGTGGATCAGGTGTTCCGCAGACACTTTACTTCCCAGAAGGATGTGTACTTTCTGAGAAGTAGTACTATGGGGTTCGAACGCTCCAAGAACGCTCCGTTCGGCTTTCAGTAGCTTTCGATAAAATCAGTGAACCGGACAGCCAGTCCCGTTTCATCATCGTTTTACATCAGTCGAGTTTGCACATTTGATCAATGTTTGGCTATGCTTACCAAAAGCACTGCTGTGTCCAGCACAGCCAAATAGAACGCATAAAGGCGACATCATGATGATATTTCAGTCCAGCTTTTGTTGCAATCTTGCCATCAACTTCACACCTTTGATTTACGCTGCACCAAAAACGAACATAACAAGGTGCCGGTAAAGTCCCATACAACTTAACCTTACGCTGGACATAAATGTAATAATTCCCTGACATTCTCTAAATCAGTTAATGGAATACACGAGAGTCGACAACCGAGTCAGACATGATTCCATAGCCAGGCTTAACGTGGATGTCCTGTGGACGATATTTTCGGTCAACACACTCACTGATTCCAACTTTACAGACCCTATCACAAGCGAAACTTCGACAGAAGTCTCAATTGTGACAGCACGTCATACGTCCCAGGTATGCGCGTTATGGCGATCTATTAGTATGGCTTCGCCGAACATCTGGGCGAATGTCATCAACATGCGCCACCTTCAGCAAAAGGCAGACCATTGGAGGAACGAAATCCTTAAGCGTACCGGAAATCTTTCACTATCAGTCATTGCGGAGAACCTCAGGAAGAATGACCCCGGAAATCCTTTCTTCTTCTCTCTTGTGAGATCAGAAGGCGCAAGGATCAGGAGGATATACACCTCGAGCGGCTATTGGAAAGGAGTCGCGGGTGATTATACCTGGAAAACAATATTTCTGCAAGAATCACCGCATCTCGAAATCATCAACTTCAACCGTGTGACTGGCGCGTGGGTGCAGCTTAATAGCCACAGTCCTCGTACCTCAGCTACCCCAGAATCCGCCACGGTCGCTGCACTTTTTGGTGACAGTGCACCTATGCTGCGGATATTCAAAGTTCGCGGAATCGATGCAGACCTCTTTGGTTCCTGGAACTTGAATATACGTTGTCTGGACCTTCAGGACAGCAATTTTGGACAATCGCTTTTCCCCACTCTCATGGGGATGCATCAGCTAGAGGCACTTTATTGCGTTAACTGCACCATGGATTCTACAAAGCAAATGGAAATATCCCTTCCGAGGCTTCGTCAACTAAGCATTGAAGGCGTCGTTGAATTCATCATCCCTTGGCTCAGCAATCTTCCACCCAGTCGACTCCTTACCTATATAATCAAGGTGAGAGAAAGCGAAACCAGGGATGCATCTACCGAGGCATCTGATCGCAGATTTATCCGTGCACTTGCCCCCCATATGAAAGGTCGATTCATGGGAGACTTAGATCTGGACGTGACATCCGTTAATATCGATTTTTCCAACATGTTACCATTCTCGCCATCCCTCTACAGTCAGACACGCGCCGTCAAGGTCAGCGTTGATGTACACTGGGATATACTTCCACGCCTCTTGCTTGATATGTTACGCGACATATGTCATCCGTCAACAGTAACGCGTGTTTCACTGCGAATATCCCGTAACTTGACCAAGTTACTGGAGGCAACAATCACAAGGTTTCTTAACGCTCTATCGTTTGTGGGAATCCTTCACACATTCTCAACCTCTCTAGAGGCTGCCACCAATTTGCTCGCAGGCGCTTTTCCACACCTCCATACACTTATCCTTAAGGATGAAAGCGGCATGTACATGTCCCTGCATATAATCAGACGTTTCATTGAAGAGTGACATAGTGTGGGGCTTCCCGTACGGAATATTGACCTATCCAGATGCAGCGACCTTAATGATAGTGTCGTTTCCTACCTATGCGGAGTTGACGGGTTGAACGTGATATGGTCTGCTGATGATGTACGATCCCAATCATCATAGCCACGTAGATATCGTATGCCAAATCATCATTTACCCCTCAAGCATCTTTCCTGATTTGATATTAGATACAAATTTACTGTCAATATTTATGCATGGACTCGTATTGAATTTTATATAGAACAATATCTTACAATAACCATTAGTACAGGAAAATGCGCTATTGATAGGTTTGAGTTTTCCACATACATACACTGAGGACATTGCATATGTGTCTCATATCGTTGAAACTGTTAATCCGAACAGTAGGTACTAGGTAGCGCCCACCCGGCGTCTATTCATTTTGAAAAAATTTAGCCACACCTGCGAGGTAATCATGCAGTTTAACAGTGTGGAAGCGATCTAGCCTCGTTAGTTGAGGGAAAAGCATCAGCGTTGATGGTTCAACTTGATCATACCATTGCAAAGACTCCGCAGGGATTAACACCGCGATAACATAGGCCATCGATGAATACGCTTGAACTAATTCTGAAAGCGGCAATGAATATCTGGAAACGCCAAGGAATAAATGTTCAATGTTCATTGCATGCGGCATGAAACATCGAAGTACTTAGAATCAGGACCGCGGCGTATTGGATGGATGAAACTGTTCCTCGTCGAATTCGCGTAAGGATATGGCACAGTCGATGCGGTGAGGTAGGCACTCGGATGGTGACTTGGATCTGGAACTCCAATGAGCTTCGACTGTAAGAATTCGTACAGAGGGCCGATCCTGCCTGATCCATAAACCTGTAGGTATGGTCTTCCATTCCGTACATACACCGGTCATAATCCGGGGCAATATGAATGCGGTCGTTGACCTTCGTGAGCTTTCACATAACGTCAGGAATAAGTATAAGTAGATATCGATCGAATCATTGAATAAATGCGCACAATTGACTCGAGATTGAGGTTCCAACCCCTGATCTTATGTGCCGGAATTTAAGTAGGTACATTCCGCCTGTCAAAAATAACAAGTGATCAATCGATCAAGGCCCGAGTGCCTGAACTTATGATGCGCCATTTGCACCAAAAATCCCACGCGCAAACTTTTTTTGATCGCGTGCAAACTTTTTTCGATCACTTTCTATTTCTCACCTCTGAGGCACCGTAGCACCTATATAAGCTCATGTAAATTAGTAGAATGGTAATTTAAGAATTTACATGTGAAGAAACGGAGTGGAACGAGCTTTTTTGACAGGTTAATTTAAGAACAAGGTTTTTGAGCACAGTGACACAACTCAGTGCTTTTTCTCTCTCATTCCTCATACCTCTGGCCCTACATAAGTGATGTAAATTAATCAATAGATATACAGAGACTTTATGGAGGGACATGCCGGCTGTATGGCTCCTATTAAGTGAATTATTCCGGGAATATCCTGCATAGTATTGACCCGGCACATTATCCTCGTCTTAGAAGCGTCAAATATGTATGTTTTGGACACCAATCATGTGTATGTAGTCTCTGTATATATTTATAAAGTGTCTGCACGTATTAAAGTCATATTTTATAACATTTGGGATGGGGACTTAATGGGCCCGATGAACTGTTCAAGTTGGGGGTTATTTATTATCTATTCTCCATCTTTATACACCTCACACCATTACAAGACTACTATGAACACAGATGCAACTTAGCTAACAATACATATAAGAATATTGGGCTTGCTTCTGCAGTATGTGCCTCAGCGGGGCAGATTCTGTCCAACCGCTTAGCCAGGACGTCTAAAAATAGCATTACTTCATACCGACGCACTTGCAGGCATATCCATTCTAATGCCTAAATTCGGGCATCTTGAACTGCTTTTTTGTGTGGATATGTGTTGTACCAGTGGTATGTTGCTTCCACCAAGTCTTAAGAGAGACCGCAAATCTTGATATACAGCTACACACATTTCAACCTTTTGAGAGTATGACCGGTCACTTATATTATTTGCGGCACACATTATTCAGTGTTCGACACTCAAGGTTAGATAAAATTTAAGTATGCGAAAGTTAGAAGGGTGCGTTAGAGCAGAAAATTGTAATCTCTCTGTTGTTTCCGTGCCCAACGAGCGGACTGACCTTGGCACACATTACATGCCCTATCTAAGTGAGTTCTCATTGCTATATATGTATGAGGAGGGCTTAAACAAGATGGAAGTACAATTTTGTATAAAATACTTCCATATATACCCTGAATAAATAAATAATCGCGTGCTGAAGATCATTGGGAGTGTACGAAGCGAGAATACCTTGTCCCAAGAATACCAAATTAGAATGTGATTGTCTGAATAATATTTTGTCAAGTAGATTCATTATGGTAGTTATCCACATAATTAATACACATAAATGATAGCAAAATGAATTATCAAGAAGCGAAAAAGAACGTAAAATACTCAAGAAGAAATGGAAAACAATTACCAGGTCTATCGCAACACTCGATCCACAACACCCTCGGGCCTCGGGACACCAAACCATCCAGAAGACGCGTTAACAGGGTCGAGGTAGATCATCTGCTCTTCTGTGCTATAAGCCGGGGAGGCGTAGTATGCAAGCACGAGGTCGGTCACCGTCGGTGAAATGCTCCATATTAACAGAGCACAACTCGATGTCATTTGACGCATCTGATTTAATGTACGATGCAGATGTACTTCGCACGCATACCCATGGTGAGAGAAGGTAAGCACTACGCATTGAACTGGGTAGATGAGTTAGAGGACTTGTAAAATATGTATTTTGGGTCGAAAATACATCCAAACTTTTTTTTTGCGTAAGAACATATGATAAGTATTTTTAGAGGCTACAAAATGGTATACAGAGCACATATACACCTAAAAAACGATATTTTGGGCCTTTATGTCGAGTCTACGGTGAATGGCGGGTATTCAGTCATTGCAACTTGACCATTCTTAAAATAGCTTATGGCGGTCAAAGTGGGGAAAAAATTAAAAGCAACCAAAACTTGGACTTTTTACCATTTGCGACCCAAATTAGGCCCTTAGTTGTATGCTGAGTTCGGATTAAAAAATATGGTCGCTTTTTAAGTTTCTGTCTCAAACTTCAACGAAATGAGCCACATTTTTTAGGTGTGCCTACAACTTGACTTACATAGGTTGCTGGGCATTTACTTTATTTGTCTGTATAAAATTGTATACGGGACATTACTTTATATATGCGACACTAACTACTTAGATGATATGCGACAGAAACTTTAGGTGCGACACAAATTTCAAATGAGCCAGAAACTTTTAGCGACACTATTTTCGTGTGCTGGAGAGCGACCCGAAAATAGAGACCCCCTCAGCGTGAGTTATATTTGGATCATTGAACTCTTAGATCACCGAACGTCGTCGTCCAAACGCCGTCTCCACGTGTAACGGTGAGCTCGATGTATTACAGACTGCAGTGCGACGGCCGTATGCACTCGATGGAAATTGTGTAATTATTAAGTAAACGTTCCTCATATTTCGTCAATTTCTTTCCTCTCGCTCATTACCAGGCTCTCCTTTATGATTACTCTATAATTAAGCAAACGCAGTTTTTTGTGTATATCTATTTGGTTTTTATCCTTATTGTTCTTGAGTCTGTGCAAATGGCAATGCAATTCTCTCCGGAGTCCGTTTCAATTTCATTTGTGTTTGCATGGGCCTTGCATCCTTTCATGGAATTATGAACCCGAATACTGTGGCCATCTGTCTTTCGTTATCTTCCAATTTTCTCTGTTCAAACCTTCTTTCAAAATTTCTAGAAAAGTACAGTATCATGATTCATCCCCCTAAGCCGAAGCGGAGCGAGGCCGCACCTTGTACTAATTATACTAAATACATACTACATAGAAGCATGCATACTATATATCAGTTTCTATATGCACGTTATAGGTTTTTTCCTCTCACATCGAGTGTATGCGGCCATTGCACTCTAATACATCAAGCGACGAGCTCACCGTAACACGTGCGACGGCGTTTGGACGACGGCGTTCAGTGATCTCGGAGTCCGATGATCCAAATATAACTCACGCTGAGGGGGTCTCTATTTTTGTGTCGCTTTCTGACACGCGAAAATAGTGTCGCTAAAAAGTTTCTGGCTCATTTGAAATTTGTGTCTCACCTAAAGTTTCTGTCGCACATTATCCGCGTACTTAGTGTCGCATCATATAATATTTTAGGTCATATATATTTATGTACTGACATATAAATGAGATTCCCCGCAACCTAATTCAAGTTATAGGCACACCTCAAAAATTGTGGCTCATTTCGTTGAAGTTTGAGACAAAATTTTTAAAAGCGACCATATTTTTTAATCCAAACTGAGCATACAAATAAGCGCCTAATTTGGGTCGCAAATGGTAAAAAGTCCAAGTTTTGGTCGCTTTTAATTTTTCCCCACTTTGACCGCCATAAATAGCTCACTGAAAATACACGTTTCCGCGGTTTTTTCGACGTCTAAATTCATCAAATAGCATTCTACTAATTTACATGAGCTTATATAGGTGCTACGGTGCCTCAGAGGTGAGAAATAGAAAGTGATCGAAAAAAGTTTGCACGCGATCAAAAAAAGTTTGCGCGTGGGATTTTTGGTGCAAACGGCGCATCATACTGAACTTGTCGTCTTGCGGCCATCGTACGGAGATATTCGTTTGCGATTGACTTGGAATATTATTCTGCTGGACTCAATCAGGGGTTTATATTACTCCGGGAGTGGGGTAAATAAATAAAATACAGCCCTATCAGGCCAATTTTGGCTCATTGAAAAATTTCTGCAAGCTTTAAAAACACAATATTCACTATAAAAACACACGGAGAGAATAATATACAAGATTTTCGCTCCTTGTTCAAGTGTGGAAGTCGGAAAGAGAGAAAAGAACAAGAGAGAAATGAAAAAGGATCGCAAAAAAAAAGGACGGAAAGGAAGGAAGGATGGATAGAAATGGGGGAATGGGGCGGGGAAGGAGAGCTCAAAAGGGGGTGGGTGATAGCCAGGCATGGGAAACTGTGTTGGGGATGACCACCGCCAACCCTCAGACGGCGTGAACAAGCCACGTAGCTTAAAGATTCCCTTAGGGTGTGTTTCGCGCCCACGCTACGCTGACGTATCATGCCCGTCGCGGATGTTGCTGACGATTATCCATCCATGTTGGTGCAGTGCATATGCAGCGGCAGCGTGAGGCGGTTGCTGATAGTAGAGTAGCTGTTGGATTGGAGTGACTGTACTGCAGGAAATTGGTGGCAAGATGGAGCAGCAAGGACAGCGAGCGGAAAAATTGCGACGTCTGAACATCACACATGTGGTAAAAAAAAACATGAGTGTGCACCGAGACGGAATGAAAGGAGCTAGATCACTACGTACAGCGATGTCTAGCTTGTTAGGCGGTGACACTGGGTAGCCAGTCGGACCAGTATGATAGTAAGATGAAGTTGTGGTGTAAGAGCCGTAGTTTAACGTTTTTAACTCCTGGGGGTATACGTAGTGACTAGGGACTAGTGATGAGTAGGGTGTGATCTTACTGGGACTAAGAGAAGCTGAATATGACGGTGTTGAGGAGAATGAAAGGGACCTGGGTTGATGATGAGCGAGGAGGGATGAAGATAGTCTCAGGAGAAGTCATTTTGGAAGGATACTGGTAGTGCTGTGGATAGGAGGGAGGAAAAGCAATGGGAAAGGGAGGCGATTGCGTCTGGACTCTACTGCTCGACGCGCGCGTGACGTGATAGTACCGGCAATTTGCAAACCCCGAACGCTTGCCAATTTGGGCTCTATTACTACTGGTCGGGGTTAGTTGGGAGGCGGCCATGGTAATAATTATAGCATTACTCACGTCGGCCCGTAACTTGCGCCGAGCACAGACGCTCAATTGAACAGAAGAAGTGGTATTTTCCCATGCACAAATAGCTCAAGAGCGTCTTTGTATATTTAGACAGCGAAAATGATCTTCTACATGCTTCGATAATGTGTGCATACATATCACCTGAGACCCTAACGTGAGGTATTCATTCTCCGTGTCTACACTACTCAAGTATGCGGCAGTATATCGCTTTGCCTGGCTTCAATGCACAAGGCTTATCCACTTCCGTGTGTTACAATGATAATATCTCTATTCCTAACACCTGATGAAGCGAGTCACATAGGGATACGTCGCGCATCATCGCGGGGCAATGTCAAAGTGAGAGGGACTTCTTAAGTTCCTTATTCCAAATTCAGCATACCAGCCCCCCCTTGCCGTTATTTCTACTATCTACAGCCCCTCTTTTATGAGTATATTGTTGTTTCGCATCCTACTTCGATCCAGAAATATTGTAAAACTTGCATATCCAGATAAGTCGGTGACATATCCGTGAGCGCACGGACAGCACGGACATACCACGGACATTGTCCTTTGCCCACCGGACGTCCTTCCATGCCGATCTTGGTGCTCGCTTGATATACATAATTAACTGACAATTTTAATTTTCTTGAAGGATTGAGAGACATATAAATACTGTTTCCTTCCAAAGCCTTGTCGAACAGCAGCAACCGCACCCTGACTTTCGACATCGTTCGAAGCAAGAGATGTTCACGCCAGACTTTCTATTCACTGCTATCTCTGTCCTACTCCTCTTTCAATGCAACGTGTTGAGGACTAACGCGTTAAACATGAAGCATGTCACAAACCAGGTCAGTCATTTTTTATTCTGTCTCTTCAGAAAACGCGCTAAAGAATGTCATTAACTGAAACATCTAGCTTCGTTCCACGGAAACTTGTGGCGACCCATCGATGGCGGACATTTACATCGAAGGCTTTAGCCCCGCTAACAGGGCACATGTCTTTCATAGGCGTTCTGCTTTTGTAAACGCCGATACAGTAGGCACGGCAGACCCGTGGCAGATTCAAGGAGAGATATTTCAAGCGTGGAAGAGCCCCCAACCAGGCACAGTGCCGATCTATAGGGGTTTGAATCCGACCACAACAGATTACATATTCCTCATCTCCACCAACAACAATTTACCAGTGTCCCCAGGTTACACGTTCAATACAGACGTAGTTGCCTACGTGTATCCCACTCAAATCTGCGGCAGCATACCCCTCTATGTTGTCTTCCAGAATGCGGTGGGTGATCACTGGTACACCACGATCGCCAGTGAGCGTGATGATCTGGTCCAGGGTGGATGGTTGGACTCCGGCATCGCTGCATATGTTCTGCCGCTTTGATCATATGAGTAAGTGTGGCATGTATATCCGCGTACAAAATCATGACTTATCAATACTAGGTGAATAAAGATTTGATAGGCACCCCGAGTTCATGTTAAGAGATCATTCGGTGATCCGGAGCTGCAATAAATTCCTCTCACGAACAGATTCTTCCCACAATCTTAAGCCAATAATGAATATGCTATATAAAGATACGGACTATAGCACGAAGCCATGTACATTTTATACTTCTGGTTTTTTGATAAATATATTGTTTCTTAGTTTTTAAATTCAGACAATGTCTGACCATCTTCTTTGCGTATCCTCAATGTGAAATGTCACTGATAGATACAATGATAGATGTTAAGATATAAGCGATTATCGTTATTTGTGGTTACCTGGTATTCGCGATTTAAGCCAACTTTCCGATTGCGAATCACGATACGATGACAATACTACCAGTGTTTGCTCTTGTTTAATTTCCGACATGACTTGTAACCGATACATATTGAAATTTATGTTGAAACTTGAAAGTAGTTCATGTTAGCCGTTAACCACTGCGTCTTGCTACACAGAACTAATTGTCAGTGATATATTCCTTTCAAAACTACTGGGATACAGCTAATATCCCCCTCTATTCGATACCCATCAAATCTGAATCCTTCTTTAAGTAATGGTTAGAGACAATGCATAATATTCTGGCTTGACGCTCGTGAGTCTATAAATGGTTATTTCGGCGTCTCCATTTCCTTTTGGAGTCCAATTGATACTGGTATTTGCGTCGATGGCATGAGCAAGGCCAGGGGCATGGGTATACGGGATTTGATAGAAGCGTTTCCCATTGGTTTCCCAACAGTATGTAATGTATGGCGGTCATTTGGTATGGCGGTCATTTAGGGTAAATATTCCCGCGCACACTCTTTGAGATTTTTACCATTTCCGCGCAATGT